>JAZKLR010000241.1:0-600000 GCA_037103525.1 Ganaspis brasiliensis | reverse complement strand
CGTATTAGTAAAAATTGACTTTCACGATAAAAGTTGGTGATATCACCGGATTCGAATAGATTGAACAAAAAAGGTATTAAAAAAGATTGAACAGTTTTTCTTTTTCTTCGAAAATCATAAAATTTCAATATTTTTTAATTTTCTCTTTTTCTTACTGGGTTTTTTCAGATTTTTAAATGCCTAAAAATATTTTTTGAAGTTATTTTTGTGGAAAATCTTATAGCTGGTGGGGGCCCTTTTTGGTGGGGGCCCCTAGGCAGTTGCCTAGTTTGCCTACATATAAATCCGGCCCTGGTAAACATCCATTTTTCTCAGTGTATTAGATATTGGTTATACTCTATACCTATTGGTTTGACCTTATGCGATTATTTATTTCAATAGATTTTCGAAATTAAATTATCTAAATTATTAATTTTTTTCTGAACAATATTTTCTTCGGGTGAAGTTATCTATACTTGTTTAAATTTTGTAAAAACTCACGCAGTTCATACTAAATAATAGCGTATATATCTGTAGCTGAAAGAAACTCACTAAATATAAATTAGTCAAATTTTCATCCATTTAATTAGTAGTTCAGTATTTGATGACTGAATGAATTAATGGTTCATTACATTTTAACTTATTGAAATAGCAGTTATTTCAAAATGACTCATTCAATTAGGAAGGTAATAATTGTAAATTCCTATTTTTAGCTTTATAAAATGATATTCTTCTTGTATTTATAAATAAACAATATAACTTTTAAAGAAGTATTATATATAAATGTACTTCAAAAGTAAAATTATAGAAACTTGTCGACAAAACATCGAAAAAGTGCACCTTACCTATAGAAACCTAAAATAAATTTTCAACATTTACTTACTTTTCAACTATGGGTGCGATTTTAAAAAAAATTGGTGCATTTAGATATGGAAATTCCGATAAGTTTAAACCTAAAAATAGATTACCCTGCTTTTTGAAGTAACATTAATTGTTAAATTGAAATGTAAATATGCTACTTTAGAGGATTCTTGTCACTCAAAGTTACTTATTCAAATTAGTATGTTTTAACTATTTTGACGGTGAACGAGTTTTCTCTTTTTTAATTAATAAAATATGCCCCTCAAATAGTCATTTTTTTACTATTTCAGATTTAGAGATAACATTTTAAAGTTTCTTAACTATTACTGTCTTGAAGGTTTCTGATGATATTTACACAAGGCGTCAATTTTTCATTCCGGATAGACACTAACAAAAAGTCAACACAAGTCATATAATTGACATAAGTCCCGCGCGGCGGTATACTTTTAGACGCGAAGTCAATGTTTTACACCAAACCGGGAGCGATTCGACGGGCGGTCCAGTATCAAAGTATTAGTACCGGTATAAATTCAAATTCACAACCGGGCTGGTATTACGTCGGTCGTTAACACTGGCCAAAATTGACTTTATACCTGGGAATATTCAAAATAAAGATTGTCCAAAGTCTTTCAATGTCAATATTTAGGTCTCAACTTTTCGTTAGTCACGTGGGTGCGGATGTAGATGGAAATGATATATGAATTCATACGTAAAAAATATGAAAGAAGACAATCTGACGTCTCCGTTGGATGATTAATGTTTTCTGATGCAGGTTTCTTTGGGCCTCATATACGACTGGCTATTGATGTCAACGTGTATTGATACATGGGTAAACTCAAGGTGCGAGTCATGTTGATGTATATGATGAAATTTTATATGTACGATGCCTGTGTCATATCTTCTGATTTCCTGTGAAGATACTTAAAGAAAAAAGAAAAAAAAACACTTAAATTCACAATAAAAATTTTGTGAAGATTGCAGAATTCTTAAGTTAGAAAAGTACACATAGAAAAAAGTTAGCTGAAGCACAATTCTCAGCTATTTCAGTTAAATGTATTTGCGATTTTACGGATAGAAAATAACAATTATCTGTAACAGCTAATATATTTGTCGCATCAATGAAATCATTAGTTAGTATAATAAATAATTAGCTAATTTAGCAAATAAATATCACCTAATGCATACATTACACTGTAAAAACAAGTGTCTTATTTTAAGACATTTTTGTCCTCACTTTTAAGACGTTTTAAAGTGTCTTAATTTTCAACCAATGAGAAAGCATCTTTCAAAATTATTAACCAATGATATAGCTTGAAATAACCGTAAGATGCTTTCTTAATGTCTTGTGTCTTAAAATAAGACACTTAGAAGACAGCAGTTTTTGCAGTGTAGTTGTGGTGGATGTACTTGCTATTTGGATTACGAAAAATATCTTTAATTAGTATAGTGATCGAAATATCTAAAATTTGCTCATTTTTGAAAATAAAATGTGATGTTTATTCCTGCAAATTTTGATGAATCGAGATGCTTTGATCACAAGTTACTATTAAAATATTTCTTTCGAGTTTAAGATTGGAAAGACCTCGGTCTGATACAGTGACAAGGGAGGTCTAAGGACCTCACACGTAATCGAAGATCCTTTCTATGGCATAACGGGAGTGTTGATGCGTTTTATGTGAGCGTGCGTTCACATTTGTTCATGTATGTGGGTGCCAAGTCACGAGTCACAAGACAGAACTGCCGAGTGTCAGTGCATTCGCCTAAGGGAAGAGAGGAATTCGCTGCGTAAGCCTCTGACTAACTGAAACTCCCTTGTACTTATACGTCGTGATGCTTTAAGTTTAAATTCCATTTTTTCAATTAATAACTAATTCCTTTTTCCTTCAAGCGACTGTCATAACCGACTTACAACGTTTAATCTCGTTCCTTTCATGTCATTTGGGTATTTGTACGTTTTTATAAATACACTACTTTCTTTAACCCGTTCAATCATACATTTTTTATATACGGAAAAATAGTTTTCTCATTACATTTATAAACCTTTTGATAAAAAAGACGAAAATGACAAGTTTTTAAAATTCAAAGTTTTTGACTGAAACGTTATTTTGTACAAAAATTAATAAAGATTTCTATTTTCAAAAGACGTGTTAAGAATCGAAAATTAACTGAAAAAAATGTAATATAATAATTTTACAGAATAATTCTTTTGATAAGCTTGATTTTTATAAATATACTATCCCAATTTTTAGATTTTTTCACATATTAAACAAATTTTTTTAAAAGTTATCTGTTTATATGTAGGTATATATACATTATACATGTATACATAGATAAATGTATTTTAGTATCAGTCAACATTCTTGATTTCACACATAAAAACACCTGTCATTGTAGTATATTTATTATCAGATTTCATGGGATGTGATGGAAGAAATTTATTTAGAAGCTTGTCGCTTTGTTAGACCACCAATGTATTTAGCCTCCGAAAAATTCTTAAGCTGAAAGTGACTTTTAGTTTTTATGTTCTGACACATTTATTTCATTACGATTGGAAGGGTACACTTAAGTGATATTATTCATTGTAATGGTATGTTGGTCATAACACGAAGTTTAACTAGTGTTACCAAACATTGACGCAAAATGTGTATCTTCTTTGTATAAACTTAATATTACCTGCAAGTAAAAAAAAATCTTAATTATACTCCTGCTGTTTTTTGATATTTTTTTAAACATTTTTATTTTTATTCATCTTATTTTAGAGTCATTATAATTTTTTTTATAAATCTAATTTAAATAATTTAATTTAAAAAAATTTTTACAACATAAAGATAATTATATATTTTAATTTATGTATGTATAGCATATTGGCTTCTTTAATTAGAAATATTAATGACTAATATAAAATTTAAGTCTTCAAATTTTGTCATTCAGCACTTTCAGAAACTTATTTTATGTTTGTGTGTATATTTTGAAACATCATCATTCCGCCTTAAAGGGAAACGCTACTCTATTAATGCAAATGAATCTTATAGAAACGAAGTATACACGCACCCTAAAGATCAAATTGAGTTAAGAGACTGCGTTCTTATTTAGAATTGTAAGCATCTCTTCAGTAATCAAAGTTAGGAAAGCAAATTAGTCATTAAAATAATATTCGAAAATTATATCATTGCAGATATTGTTATTACACAGTTTATATAATGAACGTATAAAAAAAGAATTTTTTTCCATACTTCGATTTTTTGATAAAAGAAAACTGCCTTACACGGGCCCCAACCACATTTTGCAAGAAACGAATAGTTTATAAATCGAAAGGGATAAAACTTATTACTCAACATTTTCTGTAAATAATTCATAAGAATCATCTTATGACCACTTTTAAACTGTTTAAAAGTTAATTAATTTATGTTTTTTATATTAAAATAACGTTTTGTGTCGCGCTCCGAAGAAAAGGTCTTGGTAGCACATTCCTTTCCTTTAGTGAAAATTTGCACTTTGACAATTTTTTTTAAAAAAAACCAAACACTTAGAAATCTGACAGGGGTCCTGTAACCATATTCTAGTCGAGTTTTGCTCAATCTGGACCTCACTAGAATCCAACATAACTTAGGGAACTTTCTACACGGGTAACGCTGCAAAAACATTTGGTTAAAAATATTTGTAGAGGTAACAAATTTATAGCTAAATACTAAGGTGTTTTTTAATTGGTCAATGTCTTCAAATCTTCGGCGTCTACCCGAAAAATTGATCAAGGAACCGAAAAAAAAAATTCCTGCAAGTTTGAGTCAAATCAAGCAATATTAACACGTGCCTCTAGACAACCGAATTTTCACATGTGGGTGATTCTCCTGAAAGGGATCACTTCACGTGTCTCCATCATGAGTTTCAACATTTACAATAGTTTTTTATAGATATTCCCTTCAATTTGCAATTTTTAAAAAAATTATTATTAATCTGTGTAAATTTATGTATCTTTATACGTTGTTGTAAAAATTTCAGTACAAGTTTTTCTTATTAAAAAAATTTTTGTATTTTGTCTTTTAGTTTTGGTTAAAACTACTAAGCATTTTACGATTCTATTTTAACCTTACTTAAAAAATGTTAATTTAATATTATTATATAAGAAATTAAAGGTCAGAATCTAACATTTATTTTTCACTTATATTTGTTCCATATAATATTGAAAATGTTGCTTAAATTATTAATTAAAGTTGCATTATCAGTGCGAGTAAAAATTCAGATTCATCTCCGAAGCCTCCTTTTCTCGTTAATAAAAGCATATTTTTAAACGTTTGAAACATTATATGGAAGCTACTTCAAAATGAACGAAAATGTAACCCGAAAATATTATTTTATGTCTTAATTTATATTTTTAAATATTAAAAAATGTGCATTTTTCTTTTACGAAATTTTTCATCTCCGAAGCCTTTTTTAAATTTATGAGACGATCTTGTTTTGTTTTTATTTAGGATTAATTGTTTTGAAAAATCTAACCTTTAGTAAAATGTGATATTTGTTTATAAAATAATGAAAAGAGGATTTTTGATATTCAATTTCGGGAAAAATAAAATTGTATAAGATTTATAATTTATAAATCTATAAAATTAAAATAAAAAATGTAAGACTTGACTCGGAGTTAGTCTTTTTTAACCTCAAAGGTATGTGACAATAAAATGCTTTTGTAGGCCGTAGATTTGCAAATTAATTTTGCGCAACTTATGTTTTTCTTTTTGAATCTCTTTGGAACTTATATAACAAAATATAATTCAGAAAATTTAAAATTTTCATTTTTTACGTTTTCAAACAAAAACAGGTCCCTTTCAGAAGAATCACCCATGTATTTTTACTTGGAAAAAAATCGATTTCTTGTAAATTTGCTATAAAATCGGTAAAAATTAATATTTTTCAATGCACAAACGATATTTTTCTTCGAAAATGTTCAAAAAATGAAGTTCTGATTCTTATTTATTACAGAAATTGCATGAACTATTTTTTGCAAAAACGCAAAAGATCCCCAAAATTGCAAAAAAAATTGTTACCTGGGGTCCAAGTAAAAAATAAATGTTTTTAAATTAATAATTATGCAATTATTATATTCTTTGAACATTTCTGAAAAAATATCGATTGTGCATTTAAAAACATTCATTTTTGATGATTTTATAGGAAATTATTTTATTATTTTATATAATAAAAATTATAATTATATAATTATTTTATAACGATTATTTTAGGAAAATATTTCCAAAATCTTTAAGAATTCCAATCTGCTGGGTAAGCTTAAATGCTTAAAAGAGTTTTATTTTTTATGATTATCGTTAGGCATTAATTAATTAATGTTGTTGACATTCAAGTTTGAACACAAGCTAACATTTTTACAAGGGTGTTGCAAGGAGAGAATTATTATAACCTTAAAAATATTTTTCCAGGCAGCGTACAACTTAGACACTTAGCCAATTTTTTTCAGAAACAAAAAATGTAATTAAAAATATGACCATGTACACATAATTTAAATTTTATGCTAATTCTAAAAATAATTTGACATTTTAGAAATATGTATTATTTGGGTTTCAGTTTGTGAACAAATTATTTCAAATTGTGTACTTTTTTTTGTTCATAACTTTCAATATTTTGTTCAGAAACGGAAGCCCAAATAATACATATTTCTAAAATGTCAAATTAATTTTAGAATCTGAATAAAATTTAAATTATTGGTACATGGTCATATTTTTAATTACATTTTTTGTTTCTGAAAAACTTGGCAAAGTGTCTAAATTGTAAGCTGCCTGGAAAAATATTTTTAAGGTTATGTTAATGCTCTCCTTGCAACATCCTTCAAATTAAGGTTTCATCTCGAATTAATTTTAACAATGTTACTATTTTATTATCATCTAAAAAAGTTGTCTCTTGATGAAGCTCATGAATTCACCAATGATAGAAGATAAGTTCCCTATAGGGAAAAGTATTAGTTGTTGTGATTTGTACTGAAAGCACTATAGTTAGGAAAGGTTGTTTCTCCTTTTTCAAAGAACCTGCCTACCGATGATCATAGTGGCAACAACGCTGAACATCTTTTATTCGTCCTAAAGTCGCACATATTCTCGAGGGAATCGTCGTAAAATTAACTTCACAATCAAATTTCTGATCTTAAGTTATCATTTTCTTAGATGTGTTGGCACTATACTCGTTTATAATATTGTAGTTCATATTGTGGTTTCTATAGCTTGTCGAACAGCAGAAACTGTTAGTCAATTATGTTATTTGAAGTTCATAAATAACCTAATTCAAAAAGACGTATTTGTATATCTTGATTAACTTTTTTAACATATTTTCTTTCTAATTTAGATGTTCAAAGCTCTTTTTATTATTAATTTAATGCAGGGTTTTCGTAAACTATGAAAATCCATCTTATAAAACTAGTTTAAAAGATGTGACTGAAGATATTTGTAACAAACGTATTTATCACGACGAACTTAAGTAAATGTAATATACTTTAGGAAACCCTGTACTGAAATCTGTCAAGGATCTTAGGGCTACTGTTGACAAAAGCATCAAACATTTGTGATCCTTAAATGAATTGTGAATAAATTATGCTTCTGTATACTAAATTCATATTAAGAGGATTTGCAATTCATGAGACATGACTTATGAAATAGTTATTCTTTTGGTACATTTAATACAAAGAAGAAACATGAACTTCTGATCTTGAAGAATACCCAGACATAGTTTCGAGATTTAAAACTTGATAGAAAAATGATTAATTTT
Source organism: Ganaspis brasiliensis (assembly GCA_037103525.1). NCBI lineage: Eukaryota > Metazoa > Arthropoda > Insecta > Hymenoptera > Figitidae > Ganaspis > Ganaspis brasiliensis. The sequence continues at coordinate 592,398 of JAZKLR010000241.1, read as the reverse complement.
TAAAGTTAGATTGATGGTAATTTAAAATATATTATTTAAAAAAACATATTACAATAACCTTTAGAGAAATGTTATTTTTTAGTTGTTAGACAACGATGTTCTTAATTCTTTTGAGAATTAATAGTCTTACTTTTTGTGAGATTTCAGTAGATGTTAAGAAAGAGATGAGATATCCAAACTTGGAGAAGCTTTATAAAATATTTTTGTTAAAACCATATTCAAACGCAGAAACGATCTGATTTGTCATAACTTTAATTTAATAACCAATTAATTGTATATTGGTTATACAATGATTTAGGCAAATATTCCAATTCCAATTCTTTTCCTGTATGATTTTGAAAGTAGTATTATACTTTAAATTCTCTTTGGCAATCCTAAAATACTAAATTAACATTTTATTAAAGAATTTGAGAAACAGATTAGACGTACTTGAAGCATTCAAAAGAGAGAGTAATATCACAAATTAAGATCTATCTTATAAAAAAGTTTTATAGAGATGTAGATTAATATTTTGTTAAAAATCAACTAACAATTGTTTTTCTTGTTCACAGGACTTTCGGAGCCAAATGTGCAAAATGTGATAGAACCGTCGGCGCTGGAGATTGGGTAAGAAGAGCAAGGGACAGAGTCTACCATTTAGCTTGCTTTGCCTGCGACGCTTGTTCGCGCCAATTATCAACAGGCGAGCATTTTGCCCTTCTTGATGCTCGCTTGCTTTGCAAACCACATTATTTAGATGTTATAGAAGGTAACAACAGCAGTTCTTCTGATGATTGTGACTCTGAACCCGGAGGAAAGTATAATAAATCAAAAAGGGTGAGAACCACCTTCACAGAAGAGCAACTAGCTATTCTTCAAGCTAACTTTCAACTTGATAGCAACCCCGACGGTCAGGATCTTGAAAGGATAGCAAACGTCACTGGCCTTACAAAAAGAGTCACGCAAGTTTGGTTCCAAAACTCAAGAGCGAGGCAAAAAAAACACAGTGGCAAAGTCAAAACGCAACGTAAGCATATTTTCTTTATTTAAAATTAACAAATCTAAAAATAAAAAAGAATTCTGTTAGCATCTTTGAAAATCGTTTTGAATTGAAATCTGTCATATTTTATTCAGTGTTACGTCTGTATAGTGACTCTCAAACATTCCATTTTCAAAATAATTGGAACCAGAAATTAAATTCATTTCGATTAATGAGACCATTTTAAAATTAGAACTTATTAATCTCGCAGGATTAGGTTTAATTAATTTTTAATGAAATTAATTTGACTCAAATTTTCTAATTACTTTAAAAACAAGCAATACATATACTGAAAGAAATACTTCTATAAAAACTGAAATGACATTATAGTTGGAAGCATTTGTTTTATCTGGCAATAAAGTGAGGTTATGTAAGCAATATATATTTCGACACCATTCGGTATGCTTAAATTACTATATGGTAGTAGCTAAGTGCAATAAAAATTGAGAGAACTAGGCATAATTCTAGCAGTATATACTTACGATGTATTTCTTTCAGCGTATATTTTAATTGCGATGTGGGTTTTATAAAATTTTTATTTAAAAAAATCATACTTTTACAGTACACCACTCTCCATCATTACAGCACCATCCATCTGATATGTACCAAATTGGGGCAAATATTATAGGATCTTATTTTGGAGGATATCAGGGTGGCAGTGCGGGGAGTGAGAGTCCTGGAAGTCCGATGACACCCTTGACGCCATTAACACCATTGACACCTTCGACTCCATCAATTCTTCAAGCACAGTATTGCCATAAGAATGGTTAATACGTATTTATTATATCAGTGATATTGTTATTTAATATTTATAGATCATGAACATATTTCTGTAATTTAAAGCAAAAACTTAAACATTTATTGTAAATAAAAATTGTAAATATATGTACCATAATAAGAAAATATTGTTTAACGTAATAATAAATTTTAAAATTATTAAAAGGTTTATAAAACATTGAAAAATAATTGCATATATATTGATTACCCGATCGACACTTGAGAGTTATCTTAGATATTTTTATTCAATCTAATATTTAATATTTACAAATTTTAAATACGTGTACTAGAAATTCAATTTTAAAGCTTACGTTTGTTATAGAAAGATTGACGATGATATTTGATGTTAGTTATAGTAATTTTTAATTTTACTTGCTCAGTCGGTGTGATACTTATATCACCTCACAACACATTACCTGACCACAGGTAGAATGTAGAATAGACTCCATTGTAGAATCATCCCAAGTCCCAGATCCCAAGTCTAAACGACGGTCTTTCTGGTTACGAGACATCCTCGAAATCCGTTTGAGTTTCTAAAGTGCTAGGTTAAATTACCCACCAGAACCTTCTTCGGAGTCGAGATTCCCTGAGAAAGGTATCAGCCAGCTAACTCGAGAGATTGTGAAGGGGAATAGTCTCTTTTGGAAATAATTTGAAAATTAAGTGAAGGGTGGATAGTGGATTGTGTGGACAGTGAGGTTTGAATGGTGTGGTAAAAAGTGGAGTGTATGTTGGGAGAAGTGTGTGTGCGATAAAAAGGTAAAAAAGGAGCACGTGGAAATTTTTAGGTTAGAGTGAGAGAGTGGAAGGAGGGAGTGAGTCGAAGAGAGATGCGAGAAAGATAGACACAAGTGTAAATAAGGCAGAGCGCGGAAATGTCGAGGAAAAGTGAAAACTCTGACTCCAGTTGTAGTGGCATTTACAAAGGGAATAGGGATGCAGTGCGGAGATTTGAACTTGATTTAGACAAGCGAATGGTTAAAGGCAGTAGGACAATGAAGTGCAGGGGCTGTACTTATTTATTTAATTTATTTAAGAAATTGGAGAAAAGCACGGAGGACCGTTTTTTAATAGTAGATGAGAAGCTGGATTACTTCAGAGATTTAGAGGAGAAACAAATTAAAGAGTTGGATGGAATAAGGAAGGGATTAGAAGTAATTAAAAAGATATTAGAAAAGTGCGAATTAGGTTGGAAAAAGGATAAAGAAAACATCGAAAAAAGAATGGATTGTTTCGAAAAAGTAAACAAAGAGTGGAGTGAAAGAGTGTGTAAGAGTGAGAAAGTGGTAATAATAAATAAAGAGAATGGGAACAGAGAAGAGAGTAGAAATAAGGGTAAGAAAGATTGGGAGCAGAGAATGGAAGAGGTAGCAAGGTGGGTAGAAGTCATAGAGAAAGAAAAAAAGAGAAGAAGTATTGTGATTAGAGATATGCAGGTAGAGTGGAGAGAAGGGAAGGTAGAAGTGGAAAGGCTGTTGGCTAGGATTAGGGTAAAAGTTAAGGTCATAAAAGTTAAAAGGTTGAGAGAAGAGAATAAGGAAAAACCGAAATTGTGGATCGTAGAGCTGAAAGATGAGGAGAAGAGGAATGAAGTTCTGAGGATGGAGGGCTGGCTGAGAGGAATACTCTTCATTACAGAGGATCCTCTTAAAAATGGTATCAAGAGTAAATCCTCTAAGATTAAAAGTACTCCTCTCAAATAAAGAATATTTCACTTAATTAAAGAATAATTTCTGTTAAATTAAGTAAAATTCTCTTAAAACAAACAGAATCCTACTCAATTTGAGAGAATAGAATTCTGATACCATATTGTAGGGGAAATACGCTCAAAAGAATATATTTTTTTCGGCGTGGTTAATCTCCGCTTTTAAAATAAAGTGTACGCTTAAGAAAATCAAAACAGGTCAGAAGTCCAGATGGTAGAATTCTTCCCTGAAGCAACTTTGATGAACTGTAAGAAGACTTGTTCACAAAGCAAGAAATTGATAAACCCTCAGGCCTGGGATTTCTATCGCAAAGCCCTAGGGTTTTTTAAGAATCACGTTGAAAAGGCAAAGACCTATAGTTTAAAGACTTTTTGCAAAACGATTGAAAAGTCACCAGAAACAGTAAGACTCCATTAAATCATAGCTAGGGTCCCGGCGGGAAAACTCAAAGATATTAAACTTCCAAACGGTCATTTTGTCCAAAGAAAGTAGAAATTCTTAAAGCATCTGATAAAAGCCAACTTCCCAGACTTCAAGGATATAGACGAAATTGATGAGAGACAGGGAGCCGATCTATTCCGATGTAGTCGGGAAAATTGGAAACTTTCCTGAAAAATCATCATTTCTGAAGGAGTAGACTGGGCTATTAGCTTTTTAAACCCTTCAAGGCGCCAGGTGGAGACAATGTATATCCGATCCTTCTTCAAAAGGGCTTTGAATGCACCAAGATCTCCTCAACCACAACTATGAGAGCCTGTGTCGTTTTTGCTTATTCCCCTGAGAACTGGAAAAAGACTAAAGTGGTGATCATCATGCTTGATAAACACATTAGACAGGTATGTCTTATAGGGAAACGTCTTCATTTGAGCCAATATGCTCACAGAGCAGGATTCTCTGTGGAACCTACTTTAAAAATGGTGGTTGGGAGAATTGTGGAAGAATTAGACAATAGAGACTATGTGGTGGGCGCCTTTCTAGATATAGAGGGAGCTTTCCCAAATACTTTATGTCAAGTTATATTCGAAAGGGCTAAGAACTGTGGGATACCGTAAACATTCATTAAGTGGATCAGAAGTATGTTGCACGGACGTTGTCTTGAAACTGAATGTGGACTAAAAAATCGGAAAGGTTTTGTCTTTGACGGTTGTCTGCAGGGAGGGGTATTACCCCTTCTACTGTGGTGCATGGTAGCAGCTAGACTTATAAGGGAGCTCAATAGTCAGCGGTTTTTCATTCAAAGTTATACTTTGAAAGTATACCTTGTAGTAATTTTGAGAGGTTTTTGCTAAGAAGTCCTTCTGCAATTAATATAGACAGCTCTGAGAAGCTAGTGTGATCAAACTGAGTTGCCTGCTAACCCTAAGAAGATAAATTTAGTAATCCTTACTAAGAAATATAAGGTCCCAAAATTGAAAGGACGGATATTTTATAAAAAATAAATCGCAACTACTAGTTTGACTAAATATCTAGGAGTGATCCTGGATAGAAACCTGAACTGGAATAAGCATTTTGAGTATGGAATTAATAAATTTTACACTGCATTTTGGATCTGCAGAAGGGCGATAGTCTGTGGGCTCAGAACCAAATTGACTACTGTTAAGGGAAAACTGAAAAGTTTCCTGGCAATGGTCTTTAGAAGAATCACTGGAGTTATGAGAACTACGTCAACTACGGCACTAAGACTTATGCTCTCAGAAAAACCTTTACATGTCTCAGTTGTTGCCAATGCGGCACTCAGTATGAGCAAACTCAGAGCACAAGGAAAATGGAAATTTTGGGGGATTTCATACAAAATTCTCAGGTTCTATTCTAACTATTTCTGAAATCAGTATGGAACAAGATAGCATGACTAAGAAAGATAAATTTAAAGTTTACTTTCAGGTCGTTATCCCTTCCAGAGAAGACTGGAAGAAGGGTTTTCCACTTGGTGAAGACGTGTGGTACACGGACAGCTCCAAGATGAATTGCAGCACTGGATTCCGTATCTGCCAGAGTACAGGCTGCAATACGGTGCTGATCATTTTGGGACACTTAACTACAGATTGGCAGGCTGAATTTTTTGAAATGTATTCTTGCGCACAGATGATCCTTGAAAATGGAACATCTGGCAGAAGGATAAGCATATGTGTGGACAATCATGTGACTTTATCATCCCTGAAAAATACAATTAATGAATCATAAGTGGTTTGGGAATGTCGCAAGGCTGTAGACTGTAGACAATCTAGGATCGAGAAACAAACTCTCATTGATATGGATACATGGTCAATTATGGATCAAGGGTAATGAAAGGTCTGATGTTCTAGCTCTTATAGGTTCAGAAACACCGATGGAAGGATCTGAACCGACGCGACGTTAGGCATTGAGCTGAGTGCGGTTAAGTGAGCTATACATTGATGGGTACAGAGGAAGCATGAAACCTATTGGTCGGGGATTGAGGTTGGAAGATAAGCAAAGAACCTGTTGGGTTTAAGTCCAACAGAAAACTTCAACAAAATTCTTTAGCAAGAACTTCTTGGTCCCAGAAGCGCCAAGGTAAAATCCTTGGGTCAACTACTCACTGGGTACGGCTTTTTTAATTGTCTCTGATTCCAAATTGACATTTATACACGGAGAGAAAATTTGACAGGATTTACGTCGATTATATTTAGGGTAATAGCCTCGATATACCATCGAGGCAATACCAGTTGAAGAACGACGAAAAAAAGGTTGATATTCGAGGCTCGTTATGTCGATAGACTATCGGGGCGTACGGCGTCAGAGATCAACTTCTATTGCCTCGACGATCAAGGGAAAATCTGCCAAATTTCGAAGCATGGGAACTTGCGAGCGCCTCAGAAGGGAGGGGATACGGAAAGAAAGAGAGATTCTCTCTCTCCCCGTCACCCTTTCCGTATCTCCTCCCTTCTGAGGCGCTCCCAAGTTCCCATGCTTCGAAATTTGGCGGATTTTCCCCTGATCGTCGAGGCAATACAAGTTGATCGTTGAGGCCATACGCCCCGATAGACTATCGACATAGCGGGCCTCGAATATCAACCTTCTTTTCGTCGTTCTTCAACTGGTATTGCCTTGATGGTATATCAAAGCTATTTACCCCGTTTCTGTTGACGTAAATCCTGTCAAATTTTCTCTCCGTGTATCATTTTTGGCCAGCACGCGCTATAGCAAGCCGGTTGAACTGGGAGTCAGCATTTATTAGTCTCGAGCATGTCAACAACTTATCCCTAGAAGAAATCCAGGGTCGGGCTAACACATTTTGCCGCCCTAGTCAGTTATTAAAAAATGCCGCCCTTCCAAGAATACCTTTTTTTAGTGTGGCTTATCGAAACCTGCCGACCCTGAAAATGTGCCGCCCTGGACAGCTGCCTACATTGTCTATCTAGTTATTCCGCCACTGAAAAATCCTGAATTTATGCGGAAGCATAGGCCCCTAGATAGGGTGGGTTTAGTTGTTTTAAGCAAAAGGATTAGCGGGTTCAATGGGTGATAACGTAAGTGTTCATATCTCCTCGGAAAAATGTCTGCAAAGCTCGGTTTTAGATTATATTAGTAACGACAAATGCGACGCGCTATCTGAGCGACGAACAAACCGGTGTGTGCTGGAAGTGTTTCGCAAATTTTTTATTTGAAATTTTAAAGTTTCTGGCGCCCGGGTAAGGTTAGCTGCGGCAAAATCCTCGTACTTTTTTTACTAACAGAGTTTTCTAATACAACCCTGTGACGAGTTAAAAGAACACAATGGTAAAAGATCAAACAAAAAAATTTTTTGTTACATATGCTCTTCTACGTTACCATTATAATCTACAGACAGACATGTTAGTCTAGAAAAATGATTATGGGCGCTAGCCATCCTGTATCCGTGGACCCCAACTTGAAGTTGAAAGCTAGTCGAGCACTGGTATAAGTGCGTCCAGGCGTAAGTTGAGCACTATTTGGATTTTTAATTCTTAACTAGAAATGTCATTCTATTTGATAAAAATCGAAATGATTTAAAACAGATTTTTATCTCAAAGTAAACAATTTATTAAAAACAAGAGAACTAGTAAAAAATTTTGAGGTACGCAGTCCTCTTGTTGAAGGTTCGTGAACAACTGGAAAATCAGTGTTAAGGGATTTCTTATTGCCCACACCTAGCCACTCACACATCTATCAAAAGGTCCTAGCCCTTGAGAGACAATTCTGCTACCGAAAAATGTACCGTTAGCAGCAATAAGCTAATATTCGCAGGGTCAAAGAAAAGCCAGGTACATTCTAGCAACATTCATTCCTTTCCCTAAACAGATGTTCTCAGGTCAGTTAAAATAAAATTAAACTTGCTATTTCAGAAAGATTGCTTCAGTAGAAATATTCAACACTATTTTATACTGGAAATTTTCTTCAGATAAGTTAATCTCAGTTGGTAAAAATTAAATACTAGAAAGTCATCAAGTAGTTATCAGATATTCCAATTGTGGGGATCCACTAATAGAGTTTGCCTACCACTAGATCCTCACGGTCCTTACTCACAAGTATAGGACCAAGGCTAGGTGTTACTTCGAAAAATCCAGCATACATCTATTTCACAGAGGCATGCATCAACACGAAGCGATAACACTACGAGACTACGAACATCCATCCTCATTCTCGATACTTTCATTCCATTTGTCCTAGTTTCGTGACCAAACATAACATTGAGTCGATGTTACTAAAGGGGGGGGGGGGGTGTTCTGTGGAAATCCACCAGTAGAGTTTTCCGCTTGCTAGATCCTTACACACAAGTGGAGTTTTTACGTGTCTTGTAGCATATATACAAGTTCCAATAATCCCATACCCGTCGTATAAGGCAGGTTTCCCTCTACGTAGCCTTACTGATAAATCTAGTAGTGGGACTGGTTCTTACCGAACTTCAAGTCACCGAGAATTTCAAATCACTATGTGCCATACAGTTGTTTTGCAATCTAGTGTAGTTTCAGTAAATTCACTAAGATGTCCAGCTTAGATCTTCGGCAAGGTTTCTGCTGACCTTAGTTGTACTACTTTTAAATTGTTAATTTGAACTCAGAGTCGGTCTAGTTAGACTATCTTTGTAATAAATTAAATTCAGAATGTTTTCAGTTAAATATGAATTTAATCTAGTTGGACAACTTTATAAAAAATGTTTCTCAACTTGTAAACTATAAATAAAAATTACGCGTTTTATTTGTTACTTAGTGATGTACCTTATCTCCCTCTTTGCTATATTTAATCAGAGTTTGAGCGTGGCTTAACACAAATTAAAAAAATAATTAAATAAGAATTAGTTATTTATCCTTTATCTCAAATGATAAGTGTGAATAAAGAAGATACGGGAATTACATGTTCCGTTGCAATCAGCTACTGCTTCAAAATGAGTTGAAGGTTTAAAACTACTGTTCCTAAGTTTTTCGTAGAAGCTCATTATTTCTACATCTTGAGAAAGTTCATTAATTAAAAATATTCAGTTTTTTAAAATCTACAACTTCTATTTATAAGTTTTTTTTTCGAGAAACGAATATTTAGCAAAATGTTTAAGAATTTATGATTGGAAGACACTAACACAAAGTTATTACCTTATTCGTTTGATTGGACCAAATTGATATACAAATACGAAAGAACGAAATCCGCGAGGGGTAAAAAAGACCTTATTGAAATTTATCCTTTACATAAAAAACTAACTTGGCGCTTCCTGAATTAACTTAAAATACTAATATATATAAACCTAAATACTAATCAATTAATCAATAGGAAATAAATAAGTATAAAAACATCAAAATGCATACAATATATTTCTTAGCTATTGCTTCTTTTTATTAAAATTTTTAAATTGAGGAAAGGAAAACAAAGTAAAATTTTGATTCTTAATACACGCTTTACTTATATTTTGATATTATTTAGTTTACACTATTTACATCACAGAAGGTTTCGTATATAAATTATTTGTATGTGTCAAAAAGATACAAAATAATGCATTATTTTCAAATGAAACTGATTGTAAAAAATTTGTAGGTGTTTTAACTTTCAACATTAATCAAGAGTTTTGTAACTGTGAAACATTTGTAATGCTTCAATTCTATAGGTAATTAATAACAATATATTTTACATTAAAAAGAGGTAACAAACTAACAAATTCTAATCACATAATTTTAGAAAACAATTTCGTAATATTCAAAGCAATTTCATTTGCAGACTAGAAATGAACTATAATACCGACTTTCGTCTGAATTTAGAGATTTTTCGTCGTATTTTAAAACAATCACTATAATTAATTAAGTTTCATTCAAACCTCATTTGACATCGACATCATCATTGAGTCTTGAGATAGATCGTCCATTGATTGTTCCGTCCCTGGAAAGAAAGGTCTTTTATATTAAAATGTAATTTCACACTAAAAAATTGAAATTACATCAGTATTTTTTTAATTTTTCGTTATTAAACTGAATTATAGGTTTAAGCAACCAACATATGAATTTTTTGTTTTAAAAATGTAGTTTTCTAAGTCGAAATCTTAACCCAACTGAAATTCTTTACATTGAGGGAAATAGACAGTAAAAATTTTACTAACTTTGATGGTAGAGAGGTTTTGTTATACAGTACCATCACAGATGCTAAACGATAAAATCTAGATGTTACTTCCTACAGTTTATATCTTATCCCCTACAATCAGATGTTACCCCGTACGATCTAGATTGCTGATGTTCCTATACGTAACACTAAATATTGTTCCAGGTACTACAGTAGAACCTCGATAAGTCGAAGTTGAAGGGATACGATGAAAACTTCGAGTTAAAGAGGTTTCGACTTATCGAGGGTTTCGAGTTATAGAGGTTTCTGAAAATATAATTCGAGATGTAGAGGTTTTCGCATACTGTATATTTATACATAAAAAAAAGTTTCTACACTGCAGCCTGATTTTTAATTATTGTTGAAAGTGTACTTAAAGGTATGCCATATTTTAAAGCAACATCTTTTTTTTTTCACCACTTTTCACATTTTCAATAATTTTTAACTTTTCCCCATATGATAAAGTTTTTAATTTTCATTTCGCACTCATTTTTCTTGAAGATATAAATGTATACTAAACACGGAAAATCAATGCAGGGACCTCTGTTTGATAACAATTCACGACCGTCAATTGTATTGAATTAGCTTCGAGATATAGAGATAGTGACAAACAAAACCTTCGAGTTATAAAGTTTTAAAGGGCCATACGTACTAACTTCGAGTTATAGAGGTTGACAAACTGAACTTCGAGTTATAGAGGTTTAAATACATTGAAAAGTTGTTCTAGGGAAATCAAAATTACTTCGAGTTATAGAGGTTCCAGAATTCGAGTTATAAAGGTTTTTAAGCTTCAAGGGAAAGGAAACGCTAAAAACTTCGAGTTGGAGAGGTATTCGACTTATCGAGGTTCGACTTATCGAGGTTCTACTGTATTAACATGTTACCCCATAGCATATTTTTCTCTCTGTGTAAGAATTTGTTAAAAATCTGTTTTAGTTCTTCTGGACTCTTATAGTGTTTACTATACTCTTCCGCACTGTTGAAAACAGAAACTTTTTTAATATCGATGGATTAAAGTGGGGCTTAGAATAGCTGAGCATTATTTCTTTAAAGATAAGACAAATAGCGCATTTCATGTGAAGAGAGCAAAGAGTCGATGAGGCATACTGACATCTTGGAAATTTGGGCTTGTGACTTTCTAAGGCGACGTTAGAGACGTTTAGCAAAAAAATCTTATCACAGTAAAAATAAAATCTGTTTTTAAGCTTACAATAGATCTGTCTTTTAAGCGGTAAACGGAAGTAGATCATATTGACTAAAATTCAGTGCAGAAAAAGAGTCTAAAAAGAATACTTTTATCCTACTATAAGTATGATATCATGCGGGCTTAAATTTAGCTCTAGGCTTGTTAAATTAAATTCTAAAGTATGTTGTCTACACAAATGAGCAGCAGTATAACCACTTTTCTGCAGGCAAATAGTCGTATTGTAAGCTCTAACATTGGAAGAAATATTTTACGACAAAAAATTTAAAAACTTATAGGTTTTTCCTTACCTGAAATTTTCAGATAAAAATATTTATGGGCATAATCTAAGAACTTTAGGTAAAATACTATTCAAACTTTATTGCCCAAATAGTGTGTGAAAAGTGATGAGTAAAGAAAGGTGATTGTTTTAGACGGATAAATGTAAGTAGAAAATAGATTGAGTGTAAAGGAGAAAGGTAAAAGGAAAGTTTGAATTGTGAGGTTAGGTAGAAAGAGTAGGTAGTGAGTGCGAGAGATAGAGTGAATGACGAGGAGAGCGAATGAAGTGTAGGTAAGGTAGGGGTCTAGAATTGCGAAAGTTGATTCAAGTAGTATAGACGGGAAAATGGCAGAGATACGAAATATCATAGGCGGAACAAGAACGGGAAAGGGCGGAAAAATTATGAAGTGTGAGGACTGCATCGACTTACTCGAGTTAGTCAAGATATTGGTTAAAAGAAAGGATAAAGAATGGGTAGAGGTGTGGGACAAATTAGAGATTGTTAGGGACATAGAAGAAAAAAGAGATAAACAGACGGAGGTAATAAAAGAGGAGATAGGTGGCATTAAAAGATAGTTAGAAAAGTGGGAGGAAAATTGGAAAAAGGAAAAAGAAAATATGTGGAAGAGAATAAACAAGTTAGAGAAAGAAATATTGGATTGGAGTGAGGAAGATGGGAAGAATGAGAACGGTGAATTGGAGGTTATAGATACAGGGGAAAATAAAGAAAGTAGAGAGAAGAATAGAGAAGTAAGGGATGATAATTTGGAAAGAAAAATGAGAGAGTTAGCTAGTCAAGTTGAGTTGCTCGAGAGAGAAAGAAGAAAGAGGAACATCGTGATTAGAGGTTTGGAAGTAGGGGATAGGGATGGAAAAGAGAAAGTAGAAACATTGCTTACAGGAATTGGGGCAAAGATAAAAATTAAAAAGGTTAAGGGAATTAGAGGAGTAAAACAGGAGATAACAAAATTGTGGATAGTAGAGTTGGAAGATGAGGAGGACAAATATGAAGTCATGAAATTAAGGGGAAGGTTGAGAAGGAGTGGAAAGAGAATAGATGAAGATAGAATTATGGAAAGAGAGAAGGATAAGGTGGTTCTTGGAAGAGAAAGCGTGGGCAGAAAGAAGGAAAGGAGGGGATGTAAGGATGGGGAGAGATTGTGTCTGGGTGGATGGAATAAGATGGAAAGTAGGGAAGAGACAGGAGAGGTTATAAAAGTATGATTGTGTTTAGGTATGGTGTGCATGGGTATGTTATGAATTGAGAAAAGTGTGGAAGTGAATAACGAAAGAGGAATAAATGTAGAAGTGAGAAAAAGAGAGGATAGTGATTAGTGAGTAAGAGCGTAAAGAGTGAATGGAAGAGAGAGAATAGTAAGAAGTAAAAGGGTGGTCGAAAAAAGGGGTAAAGCCAAAATTGGCTAAAGGAACGGGAAATGGAAGCCCAGGCAAATGACGAATAACAAGTTAAAAGAAGTTGAGATGGCTTTTAGATTTAAGTAGATTAAGATTGTAAATAGGTAGTTATAAGAAAAATATTGTAATAAAAGTGTAAAGGGAGCGGAGCCTTCGAACCCGTTAAAGGGAGAGTAAATAAAGTAATACTATTCAAACTTTGAGAGAGGGATATTTCTCTTGTATCTCAGGTTAAAAGTCCTGTATTTAGCATCATGTTTTCCCTGTAATCTAGATACAAGACTACATGTACACCAAGCACTACAGAAAAGAAGAACAGAAACAGGAATAGCAGGATTTGATTAGTTGCTTCTAGTAATGACATAGCACTCTTCATTAGCAAGTAAAGTCTTACACTTAGTAGTTCCTATTCATTTCCAAACTCACATTGTTTAAATTAATAAAATTATCTGCATAAATCCAAAAGTTACATAGTTATTTGGTTGCGTGCATCAGATTGATGAATGGTCGAAGCAAGTCGACTTTGAACTATTTTTTTTTAGATTAGAAGAATGTCGAAAAATGGAAATCGATCATATTGTATTACGATTAACCTAAGCACCCTTCGGAATTTAAAGTCAGAAATGAAATAATACAAGACATATTATCTTTTACGTTTTTCAAAAAATATAAAGATTTCAACGTGAGTTTCGGCTGTTTGAAAAAGTTTATATAATTTTAAAGCATTTCAAATTCTTTCTGCTGACTGGATTTAAACAGTTGTTAAAATGGATTTTTAAAATCAACACTTCCCTTTTAAATGTGTGCAAGACTTCTTGCAGATGTTTCTCAACTGGTAACTCCAAAGCTTGACTTAATAGATAAGCACTTAATATGTTATCCTATATTATTTTCGAATACATATGAATACAGATCTCTATAAAATTATAACAAATTGCAATAACTAAAGAAAATTAAAAGGAGACTAGTAGAGCTTGAACGAAATATGCGTACAGTATTCACTTACCATGATTTTGATATAAAGAAGGCGTTGGACTTTTGCAAGCTGGAGGACTCATTTGAGCTTGTTGATTTTGTTTATGCTGTTGATGCTGAAAAGAGTATGTTAGATGTAGATTGATATGTCGACTAAAATCAGCAGGAGATGATGTTGAATTTGGTGGTGACTGGTGTACTAAAAATAACAAATATACACAATGCATATTATCAACTATAAACTTTAAAACAGTCTTATTAGTAAAAGCAGTTAGTTATAAATGCTTTACCGTGGCCCTTAATTTTTCCAGTATGTAAATGCTTTTTTTGTCTCGCTCTCGAATTCTGAAACCAAACTTGAGTCACCCTCTTACTTAACCCGGTCACATGTGCTATTCTTTCAAGGTCTTGTCCATCAGGATTGCTATCAAGCTGAAAATTGGCTTGAAGTACAGAGAGTTGTTCCTCAGTAAAGGTTGTTCTCACTCTTTTAGCTTTATTTCCGCCTTTATGTCCATTTTCAAAATCTCCACCCTCTACAAAAATTCAAGTTAAAATTTCTAAATTAAATAAATATAAACGTAAAAATATTTTTAAAAGATAAATGAACATGCATTTTTTTAGAAGATGCGTTATGACTGACTAAAATTCTTTAAGGGAAACTCCTATATAGAACTATGTAACTTTCAGACAGCTAGACATTTTCAACGTGATCGGCCTAATAACATCAGTTTATTAAAGAAAAATTAAATTGAATACAACATGTAATACATAGAATTATTATTACTTGATAAATGATTGTTCCCCCAGTTTCAAAGGTTGCCTTCAAACAAATATTTTGTAATATTAATCATTTATTATGTCCTACTCATTATAGAAATTTCATAAATTCACAAGTTAATATCTCATACATCAACTGAATTTAACTGCAAATAATGTCTTATTTTGGTAATTAAGTACAAACATCATATTGGCAGTTGTCATCTGGTAGTCGCCACCTTCGCGGGGGTATTATTCTATCAAAACCAAGGATTCTTCGCTGACAGGTCGTGGGTGAGGGTGAGACTTTTTGTACTGCCATTAAATATCATGCAATTACTCTTACTGCCAGGAGTACCAAACGTATTAGACTATTTATGGTGCTTATAGCATAGTGGTTCAAACTTGATATCTTATAAACTTTGTTCTAGGTATTAGTGCATAGTGATAAAAGTGAGTGTTCAATAAGGAAGTGAGAGGGTATAAGTGATTCGAGGTCTTTTGGATTATCCGACAAATAAGAAAGAGGTTGTTAATTTAAACTAGCTATTCTATTTAACTGATAATAGTGTTATGATCAGAGAAAATGAGTCAAGTTGTGCCAATGACTTTTTTAAAATGATACTTTGCTAATTTCCGAGCTAATTTCACTGCATACTCAAAGAAACAGCCAAAGTGAGGATCCTGAAAAAAATGCCACGTTTTTCCTTTATTTGCTAGGCAATTGGTAATAGACTCTTGATGTTGATGACTATATACAAGAGTTCGTAATTCATACAATACATTGCAAATCTCGGTGAAATTGATACCATTAACAGAAAATATATATATATATATGTCGAAGTTATCTTTCACGAAAGAATTTTTTTAAGACACCTTAGAAAAGCAACTGTTATCAAGTCTGTTGTCTTCGAGAGAAAGTAAATAAAATTACAAAGACAAGACTTTGTGATCGTCTTTCTTCGAATTCGATCCTTTGTAGATAAGTCTCAGTTTTGTTGACAGGCTAAGGTAAAATTTACACGTGATGAAGATAAGTTTCCCACAATGTTGTCAGTTCTCCTGTATTCTCACGAAAATACTGTATATAATTGCTGGAATTGAAATATGCCCGCTCCTTATTACTACCGACTACAGCGCCACCGCAGACCTAGTTGTTGCAGCAGACTGCTGCGCAGAAGTTTAGTTGAGTCTCTTTTTAGTTTCGGTCTGGATGCGCATGTCGCCTATGATATTCTTATTATGATTAGTTCATTCAAAAAACTACGACGTGTACTGTGTTCTTCTAAAATATATTATTAACTAATTTGATAAATCCGTGTTTCTTTTGCGTCACCTACCCAAAAATAATTTTGAAGAACATTTTTTATTGCGTTTTTGTAAACCGCTCACACGGCTAAGGTATCAAGATGGCTGGCTCTGCGGCAGTTGAGGTCGAGCAACATAGAGCTTGGTTTGAACTTGGATTAGTAGAGGTTTCACGTAGATATTGTCTACTGTGATCTGATAGTGACAAGCAAATGCAAATACTTCTAATACAAAGACGTTTACGGAACGCAAGGGGGGCTTACATTAAGGTTATGGAATAATATTTAATAATTAAAGATGTTAGCACAACTAATATTATTGAGTTCTTAAGGTTATAGGTATTCAATATTTAATTCAGATATTGGTTACTCAAAAAATCTTTTTGAACAACGAGAATTGATCAAATTAGCCTTAATCTTGCTTCAAAACAAGTGATTGGTTTGATACGCATTTGTTACAAAGTTTCCATTGTTCTATAGGTCAAATGCCATAGAATGGCGATAACCTTGATGCTTTATTCCATCAAGGTCTGAATGTGATCAAGTTATGAGAATGATTGATCTATTGTCATCGTCTTTAGAAAACTCAGCAGCCCTGAATCAGCAGTTACAATTGCAGAAGGTTTATTAGTCTGAGCGGATTAAGTAGCCCTAATGTATTTCTAAGTACTACAGATTTCTAAGAATTTTATTAGATAAAACAGAGGGTATTGCATGCAATTTATCGAAACTAGATCAGTTGTCAATGAAAACGAAGAATCTTAACAGTGAAGTTCAGGAGTCTATGTTCTTAACACGAATATTATCGATATTGTCAAAGCAGTTCAACCACTTTCACAGAGCTTGGGACCCCGTGGAAGAAAGAAAGATAACTCTAGAAAATCTCACAGCAAGACTCATGACAGAAGAAATAAGGATTCAAGGACAGGATAATAATGAAGAAACTGCAGTAGCTTTAGCAACGAAAGCAAAACAGGGTAACGTGTAAAGACAGGAGCAGCAAAGAAGGCTGGCTTGTTATGATAACTCCAAAGGAAATTAAGTTTCGTGTTATAATTGTGGAAACCAAGGACACAAAAGGAAAGACTGTTACGGTTGTTATATGTGTGGTGCTAAAGGACATTTAAGCAGAAACTGTTTTAAAAATCAGGGTCAGGTGATCAAATAGAAGTACGAGTTCGTGGCAGCAAGGAAGAAGTAAAGAAAATAGTGGTACGAGTTCATGGCAACAGCATCCAGAGGTTAAGCTTGCTTTGATTGGAAGCAACAATATTTCTGACAACGATTTTTGGGTGATTGATATGGCGGATCGGACCACATGACGAGTAGACGAGATTGGTTCACAGTTTTTGAAGATTTTGAGAAACCGGTAAACATCAAAATAGGTAATGGTGATATTATTCTTGCGTTTGGTAAAGAAAATATAGAATTTGAGAATTTTGTAAATGGAAAAATTAATGTAGGCACAATTTTCGACGTGTTATTTGTTCCTGATTTAATTGGGAATTTATATAAATTAGATTTACGCGATTTGGAACCTAAATCATGTAATATGACAAATAAAGTAATTTTGAAAAATAAAAAGGTATCATTGCAGTTGTGGTATGAAAGATTCTGTCATCAAAATAATAGGCATGTAAAGAGTTTTTTGAAAAATTTAGAAATACATGTTATTGATAATAATAATTTCTGTGAAAGCTGCGTTTATGGTGAACAGCATTGACTTGTGTTTTACGAACGTGTTAAACGAGCAACAAAAGTTTGCGAAATAATAAATGTTGATGTGTGTGGCCCCATGAAACATGAATCTCTTGCAAGAAATAAATATTTCTTGATTTTTAAAGATGATTATTCGGGATTAAGAAAAGATTATATGTTGCATCATGAGTCTGATGTTTTTGATAAATTAAAAATATTTTGTTCCGAAACTGAAAATAAATTTAAAGATAAAATTAAGGAGATTCATAGTGATGGTGGTTTAGAATTTAAAAATAAATGTGTTGAGAATATTTTAAAGAGTAAAGGAATACGACATACTGTAAATGTTCCTTATACACCTGAACAAAATGGTGTAGCAAAACGTGAAAATAGAATTTTAATTGAGGCTACGCGATCAATGTTATATTCGAGAGATGATTTGCCGTTATTTTGTGACAGGAAGCAAATACAGCTGTGCATGTAATAAATAGAACGGGCTCTACAAAACATTCTGGTAAAACTCCATATGAATTGTGGTACGGGAAACCAGGAAATGTAGAAAATCTTAAAGTTTTTGGAACAGAATGTTTTGTACACGTGCCAAAGGAAAAAAGGAAGAAATCAGATAGAAAAGCAATTAAGGATTTCTTGGTTGCCTACATTGAGAATTGCAAAGGATATCGGGTTTTTGTTCCCAGTCTGAGAGATGTAATTTTGAGTCTCGAGGTTTTGTTTAAACCGAAAAAAGTAGTACCAAACACGGTTGTTGTAAATACATTAGCTTCAGAAAATAGAATTGAAAAAGATAATGAAATTAAAGTAAATGGCGAAGAATTGTTTGAAAGTGCCGAAAGTGAAAGTGAAATAGATCAAGAACCTTTGCAATCTTCAAATGTAAATGATCAAAATAAAAGACAATTGCGCAATAGAGATACAATAAAATCAACAGATTTTTATGATTGTCTGGTCATATATTTAGCAGAAACACTTCCTCAAAGTTACAAGAAGCTTTGATATCAAATGATAAAATTAATTGGATTGGCGCAATGCAAGAGGAAATTAATTCCTTGCATGAAAATAAAACTTGGATTTTGACTAAAAAACCAAGAAATCAGAAGGTTTTAAATAGCCGTTGGGTATTTACACGTAAATTAAATCCAGATATCTCTGAAAGATTTAAAGCACGATTAGTCATTGAAGGGTGTTCTCAAACTGAAGGGATAGATTATAAAGAAACTTTTAGCCCAGTAGTTCGCTTTGATACTGTACATCCAATGTTAAGTTTTGAAGCTAATAATAACTTATTTCTCGGCCAATTAGATATAAAAACAGCGTTTATGTATGGTTCTTTAGAAGAAAATGTTTGTATGAAACAACCGGGAGGTTTTGAAGATGGTACGGCGAGAGTTTGTAAATTGTTAAAAAGTCTCTATGGCTTAACCCTCCTGAGCACGAGTTTCTACCCCAAAAGTGGTTCCCAAATGAATACGTTTTTCTTACATTTGGAATTTAATGTAACTAAGTATATTAAGGTTTTTGGAGTCGCTGATTACGAATATGATGTTAAATTAACTTTTTGACAGTTGACAGCTGTCAAATCAACTGTCAACTTTGCCAAAAAGCAATATATTTTGATGAAAGTGACGGTGTAAGGGTATTTGGGGGCGCTGATTACAAATATGAAGTCAAATTTGCATTTTGACAGTTGACAGCTGTCAAATCAACTGTCAACTTTGCCAAAAAGCAGTTTATTTTGTTGAAAGTGACAGTATAAGGGTTTTTGTGGTCGCTGATTACGAATATGATGTCAAGTTGACATTTTGACAGTTGACAGTTGTCAAATAAGGTGTCAACTTTGCCAAAAAGGAATTTATTTTGACTACAATGACAGGATAATGGTTCTTGAGGTCTCTGATATCAAATATAATGTAAAATCGACACTTTGACAAATGACAGCTTTTAAATTAACTGTCAACTTTGTTGAAAAGTGAATTGTTTTTGTTAAAAAGTCAGTAACAAGGTTGTCGTGTTCTAGCTGTCAAATAATCTGTCAATTATATAAAAAGATAATTAAATATCTTCGTTACTATGGCAGCTATCAACCATTTTTTCCTAATTCATTATCAGGAACCTTTCGAATTTTTTTTATAATAATTTATAAAACAGAATCAGTTTTTAGCAAAATTGAAAGTTGATGACAAGTTGTATTCAATTTGACATTAAATCAGAGAGATGTATATCCTTCCATTTTGTTTAAGTTGAACCAGAAAATATATATGATCCAGGAAGGTATAGAAATAACACAATTTTATGTCATGTCAAAAGCGACGTTTCGCCAACAAAGGTTCGTTGGCCTCATCAGACTGTTTTTATTATAAAAAATATACAAAAATTAATAATCAACTTCAGAATTTTTTTTTTTTTTATAATAAGTTAACACATAACGCATAAACTATTTGAAAAGCGTATAAAAAACCAAGAAAATTACCTATAATCGTTAAAGCTTTAAACGTTCTTTAACTCGTCAACAATATTGAAACGTCGCTTTTGACATGACATAAAATTGTGTTATTTCTATACCTTCCTGGATCATATATATTTTCTGGTTCAATTTGACATTAAATTCGTAATCAGCGACCCCGAGAACCCTATAACTGACATCAAAGAAGATGAATTGTCAAATGATTTGTCAACTTTTTCAAAATGCAATTTATTTTTATGAAAATGACAGGTGAAGGGAATTTGGGATCGCAGATTACGAACATAATGTCAAATTGACATATTTACAGTTGACAGCTGTTAAATCAACTGTTAACTCTGACAAAAAGTAATACATGTTTAAGAAAGTGACAGTTACAGGGTTTTCGGAGACGCTGATTAGGAATATAATGTCATATTTAATACAAATTGGTATCTAATTTCACCGTGCTAAAAACATTGCTCAACTCTCAAAATGACAATTTTACATCATATTTCAAATCAGTGCCCCCAAAAACCCTTCTACAACAGTAGAAAAATAAATAGAATAATAGAATAATAAATAAACTTTTAGCAAAATAAATAGGTTTTTTGCAAAGTTGGCAGTTGATTTCACAGCTGTCAATTGTCAAAAGGTCAATTTTACATCCTATTTTTAATCAGCGCCCCCAAAAACCCTTGTACTGTCACTTTCAGCAAAATAAATTGCTTTTTGGCAAAGTTGACAGTTAATTTGATAGCTGTCAACTGTCAAAATGTCACCTTGACTTCATATTTGTAATCAGCGCCCCCAAATACCCTTACACCGTCACTTTCATCAAAATATATTGCTTTTTGGCAAAGTTGACATTTGATTTGACAGCTGTCAACTGTCAAAATGACAATTTGACATCATATTTGTAATCAGCGCCCCCAAAAACCCTTGTACTGTCACTTTCATCAAAATAAATTGCTTTTTGGGAAAGTTGACATCTTATTTGACAGCTGTCAACTGTCAAGATGTCAATTTGACATCATATTTGTAATCAGCAACCCCAATAACCCCTATATACCAATTTTTATGAATATAAGATGATTTTAAACAAAATTATCTAAGTATGAAATTTGTAAAATTTTGGGCTATTGATATTTTTTAAACTATTTTTTAATAAAACTATTTATTATTAAAAAATTTAAATGTTGCTTAAAATCATGTGCATGATAATCTCTTAACTCCAAACTTTGACTAACATTTTGTTTTAGGCCGGAAAGTTTATTTGGTCGAATTGTAATGACTGAAATGTTTTGACGAATATATCCGTCCAATTGTTAAAAGCACCCCGTGTGGAAATTTCGTCCTGGCTCGAGCTTGGGACAAGCTAGAAATAACAAAATCGAAATGAAACACCCAGCCAAGATTCCCCCTAGTTTGATGCCAAAGTTAAGCCAAGGTACAGGTTAAACCAAGCTTGGGCCCAGCTGGGCTCGGTGTTTCAAAACAAGCTTGGTGCTAGTTTGGCAATTTCCACACGGGACAATTCAGAATTGTGCATTTTTGTTCTTTAAAATTTAATTATTACTAAAAGAAAAAGCTTTGTATAACAAGTTCTTAGAAAAACGAAACCCTATTACAGTTTACCCAACCAGCAAATCTTTCTCACTCTTCGCTTTCCTTGCAAACTGAAAGGCATTCTGAAATTTATTTCAGACCTTAAACTTTAAAACCAAATGCATTTTAATGCTGATAGGGTTTGCTTTTTTATGAACACTGAAAAATTGTGTGTATTAAAAAAATCTGCAGCGCGATTGTTTGAAGCAAATTTTAGATTATTTAAATTCAACACGGACAAAAAAAATTAGCAGCCAAAGCTAAGACTTAGCTACCTTAGCTAACTTTTATTTCTATTATATGGATAGCTAATTTTTTAGCTAACACAACTATTAATTAGCTTTCACAGCTAATTTTGTTTGCTGAAACAGCTAAAAATTAGCTATTCATATAGTAGCTAACTCATTTTTCTCAGTGAATTTGGTTTAAAAAAAGAGCGTTACAGATTAGTTTAATCCAAAACAATTTTCTATGAACATAAAAATGGTAAAGTGCATTATACTTACACACTTTCTAAGAAAAAGTCAGTGAGAACATCGGGTTACATAAGTGCACAAGTGCAAAAGCAATTTAACCACATGAAGTATGAAAGTAATTAAGTGCATAAGAATTAAGAACTACAGTGTTTAAATAGTATATTTCGTTCACGCAGTTACGAACGATACTTTTCATAACAAAGTCATAAAAGGAGTGATTCGGTTCTCTGTATAGATAACCAGAAAATTGCAGAATTAAGAATGATTCACTATGTCACGTCAGAGTGTACACAAATACAATCCAAATTGAATGTCTCACACTTTTTTACTTGTCAACACGCCGCGCTAGTGATACGGTCAGGTTAGATTTTGAAGCGGTACTACTCACGCTAAAGATATCGACTCTGTTCTGTTGGTCAAACAGTGCGTGCAAGAAAAGTAGAAAAGTGGGGGACATGCAATTTGGACTGTACTTGTTTGCACTCTGACGTCACATAGTGAATCGTTCTTAAATCTGCAACTTTCTGGTTATCTACAGAGAACCGAATCACGCCATTTTTAAGACTGCGTTATGAAAAAGTATTATATATACTACAAGTGCATTATTTTATTAGGGTACTCTTAATTGTATATAATTATGCTTAAAATTTATTTTATACACTGAGAAAATAAGTTGACTAAATATAACCAATTTTTGATTAAATTTAGCAGAGAGAGGTTGTTGATATATCACCTGCAAAGCTTTTTGTTTATTATTAGCAGATTAAATGCTATTGTTAACCTTGAAGTTTGTTTGTGATCGCTGGTATCTTGTTTGTTTTGTTCAGAGTCCCTCAACCTATTAGCTAGAGGCTTATTTTCTCAGTGTATGTTGCAAATTTGAATGAAGTAAATTGCTGCATAGCAAACAAACGTTTTACAATTTATTTTCAATTATTTGTTTCGATTTTCAAATTTTCCCTCCACTGTTGTCATGTAGATCAACATAGTAATATTTTTTACGTCGTCCATGAAAATTTTACGCTACTGCCCGCCAAGACAGTCAGAAAACTGATAAGCTCCATTTTTAATTATCTGTCGCGAAGTCGTGAAGTTATTAGATACTAGCGTACAATTTTAACTGTTTTACGATTGTTGTATGTATAGCGTCAAATGGGATAATGAAAAACAAGGGGTAATGCACAAGAAGTTCTGAATATTTGCCAAGTTTTCGAATATTAATTGTCAGCAGGATATACAAAGATATTTCCTAATCAATAAAAAGTTGTCAAGCAAATTAACAATGCTTCAGTATTTTGTCTCGTATTTAGAAAAGAAACATCCCAAATATAAAAAAAAATTTATTATTTGTTACTAATGCTGTTATAGAAATTGACTTAGGTTTTTGTCCTTTACAAATTTAAATAATAATAATAATAATAATAAGCTGTTTTTCATTAGTCTAGAAATTTGAAACTTTGGGGTTTTTAAAATAGAATTCCAAATACAAAAAATATATAGCTAGCCAATCAGTGGCGGTTTTACGTGGGGGCGATTGGGGCGACCGGACCCCCCCCCCCCCCGAGAATCTTATATTTGTATAAGAGAGAGAGAGATAGCACTATGGTGCTATCTCTTTCTAATGATGGGAGCAAAAGTGGGTTATATTCACTAGAAGCAAAAAGGGGTCAAAAGTTCCTAACAATTTCTTTATTTATAAAAGATGCTATGAACTGTTTTGGAATTATTTTAATTTACGAATATTGTTTTAACAATTTCGAATTTTGTAATGTAAAAATAATTAACAGACAGTCTATAGGATATTTTATAAATAAAGAAATTGTTTGGAACTTTTGACCCGTTTTTGCTTCTAGTGAATACAACCCACTTTTGCTCCCATCATTATTGGAATCCATTTTACTATTAGCCCCTCACATATATTATATATTTCACAGTATATAGTGGCTAGTTCTTTTTACAAATACATAAAAGATACCTACAAAACGTGCTGCAGATAAATATGCTTGAGAAAATGAGTGAAATAGTGAGTGATAGAGAAAGAGAGAGAGAGAAACAAAGAAAGAGAAAGACTTTAAATTTGTATTTCGTGACCCCGAAAACCCCTGAGTAGCGAGATGGAAGCAAATTTTCCGAAAAAAGTCAACTTGAGGTGATACTTTTGAGAGCACTGGAGAAATGCAGTATATGTGACGCTCCACGGTGAAAGGGACCTTAGCTGCAAAACATTGGATTTTGAATTTTTATTATAAATCGATAGAATTTGAGTTGCTCTTTCACATACAGAAATGAAAACTTGTTTATGTCTATTAGTTTTTGTGTAATTGGCGATGAAACATAGGCATAACATAACAATAACAAAGGCAGGCTCAACTTCAAACGCCCCACAGTGGGCTAAAGTGCTTTTTTTTGTGCCGAAATCGTAGAACTTGCGAACGATTTGATGTATTTGAACAAACCAAAAAAGAAATAAAAGCTAACATTCTACAAAATACAGAAAAAATATAGAGAAAGAGATTAAAAAATTCCTAATCTATTAAAAATGTTCCAAAACTTGAAGTTTCATAAGAAATATTTAATTTTTTGTCTATGAAGACCAGAGAAATGTCAATATAGCTGTTCCAACGAATAACCTCACTTGTTTTTATCTTTTCAATCACAAATCACATGTGTAGTAACTAAAAAAAATGTCAGAAGCAATATGGCGGCAAAAAATTTTTAATTACGTTTCAACGTAATTGACAACTCCTTTTCATATTTTTGGGGTCGCTAGTTACAAATTTAACCTCAAAAATTCATTATTCAAAATGGCTGATCCAATATGCCCGACTCAAAATGCAAAATAGCATTCGATTTGCACAAAAATCCCTCTTAAACGGTTTTTGTGATCGCTGATTACAAATTTGACGTCAAAAATTCATTATTCAAATCCAATATGGCCGAATGAAAATGCAAAATTATTTTTAATTTACATTTTGAAATCTTAAGATCTGAGTGAATGTTAGTAACCTGCGTTTTTAACCCCTTCCGCCTTTAAGTAAGAATTAGGGGTTTAAAAAGCTCTAAATTTACAAGCTTCTTAAAAATATTTAAAAGGGTATTCTTGTGTAAATCAAAAGCAATTTTGCATTTCACGTCGGCCATATTGGATCAGCCATTTTGAATAATGAATTTTTGTCATCAAATTTGTAATCAGCGACCCCAAAAACCGTTAAAGCGGGATTCTTGTGCAAATCGATTGCTATTTTGCATTTCGAGTCGGCCATATTGGATCAGCCATTTTGAATAAAGAATTTTTGACTTTAAATTTGTAATCAGCGAGCTCAAAAACCATGAAAAGGAGTTGTCAATTTAATTGAAAAGTAATTTTAAATTTTTGGCCCCCATATTCTTTCCGCCATGTTTTTTTTAGTTACTATACATGTGATTTGTGAGTAAAGAGATAAAAACAAGTGAGTTAATTCGTTACAACAGCGATATTAACATTTCTTCGGTCTCTATAGGCAAAAAATTAAATATTTCTTATGAAACTTCAAGTTTTGGAACATTTTTAATAGGTTAGGAATTTGTTTATCCCTTTCTCTATATTTTTCCTGTATTGTGTAGAATATTAGCTTTTATTTCTTTTTTGGTTTGTTTAAATACATTAAGTTGTTCGCGAGTTCTACGATTTCGGCACAAAAAAAGCACTTTAGCCTACTGTGTGCCCGTCCTGTGAAATTAATTTATTGCAACTAATGCCCCTTTCACCGTGATGCATCACATATGGAGCGTCAGTGAAGAGAAAAAAATGTAATTCAACATAGAATATTTCTTACGTTCTGTAGCAGGTGGTAAATTTTGATTATGTGAAGAAAAGTAGATTTGAAGCATTTTAAAAGTTTTAACATTTTACTTTTTATGAAAAACCCGAAAGAATTAAGCACGAATTTTATAACTAAATTACACTTATTACCATTTCAAGCCCATTTAATAGTCAGAACAACTTGTTATGGAATCTAACAAAAATCAATGAATAAAATAAGTTATTTTTTATAGATCAAAAAATCAATTTAAATTTAAAATTATAGTTAGAATTGTGTATATGTAAAGGCATAAAATTATTCTTGTAATTGTTTTTAAATTATATCAATAATAATCTCACCATCAGAGGAAGTGTTGTTGCCTTCGACAACATCAAGGTAGTGAGCCTTGCAGAGCAATCGGGCGTCAAGGAGGGCGAATTGCTCGCCAGTAGATAATTGTCGTGAACAAGCATCGCACGCGAAGCATGCCAAATGGTAGACCCTTTCTCTAGCTCTTCTCACCCAATCGCCCGCACCCACGCTTCTACCGCATTTGGCGCATTTTGCTCCGAAAGTTCTGCGAAAATGTTGAAAAAACTTTCGGTTAGACAATGAGTTCTAAAGATTTAAAAAATATATATAAATCTAAAAAATATCCATAACCTTCTGAAATTCACTTGGATGTCTAGTTTAATGATTAAGACAAACTACATAGTTATAGCCATAAATTATTTTGTCAAAGTTAAAAAGTTTAAAGAAATAATTCTTAAGAAAATCGAGATTTTTGGGATCGCTGAACTACAAAAATAGGTGCCTTACGGGTGTCTTATTTTAAGATATAAGACATTCAGAAAGCGTCTTACAGTTAACTCAAGTTATTTCACTGGTAAATAATTTTGTAAGAAGCTCTCTCATTGGTTTCAAAATTAATTTTCTAAAATTCCCGAAAATCAAAAAAATAGTAATTATTACCTATAACGGACAATCTAAACAAACTCGGGTCAGATCCTAAACCTGGAGTGGCTACATAGAAATTATGAATATAATTTGAGCGGTAGTTGCAAGTATAGTGTCACAAAAATATTTTATAAATCTATTGAAAGGAATTCTTCTACATTATATTTATTTAAGAGTTATCGTTCGTTGTATGGTATATCTTTGAACCTCAACGCACCGACTATCTTGTTTGTCCTTTAACTACTTTTATATTTATCAGACCTCTAGGTAATTTCTTTCCTTTTTTGATACCCTGGTTGCTTTAAAACAACCTAAACGCCCGCGCCTTATCTTAACACTCATACGAATAACGAGTTACCTGAACGCACCTATACTCCGATACAAAAACGACTAACTTAACAAGAAGTTCCTTTGGGTATGCTGTGCTGTAAGTTTTTACCTTGGTATAATGTATTTAGCTATTTTTTTAGGAATACATATTCCATAGAATATTTGCATTTAATTTTAGTGATAGGTTGTTTTGTTTAAATACTAATTGTTAGCCACCACAGCCAGAGGTACTTCTGAAGAAGCTTAACAACAGAATTATCGTCAGAAATAATTCTTTTATAAAACTATTAACATATTAACCATTGGCTCACTATTGGACCAATATTGGTGAGACAAATTCTCAATATGGGCAGACAACATTGGACCAATGATGGTAGAAGCTTGGCGTGTAGACACCAATGCCAATAATTAAAATTGCCAATATTGACCCAATAATTTTCCAAGCATTGATCCATTTAACTTTCTCGCAAGTGAGTTGAGATACTGAATATATAATACGAGCCTCTGCTTCTGCTCTGTACCAAGATTGGACCAATAATTTGTCAATGATGGTCAAAGGTACAATGCGTAGAGGCAGAGAGTCTTCTTATGTATTCAATAGCTCAACTCACTTGCGAGAATGGTAAGCGAAGCCATGCTTGGAAAACTATTGAGTCAATATTGGCAATGCGAATATGTCAACACGCCAAGCTTTTATCATCATTGATCCAATGCTGAACAAGTATTGGGATCAATATTAGTCCAATAATGCGCCAATCGTAAATTTCTCATTGGGTTACAGTTTATAGTAAACTGAATATTGCATGTGACTGTAAAGTTTTGAGACTATAGATACTTTTAAAATATATAATTTAAAAAATATACGAATAAAAGTGTTTTCATAAACGACTTTAACGAGTGGGTTTAATTGTTGGAAGATATTCAAATTATAGTGTAGCTTTGCGAAGAGGTCTGGAGAATCTATGGCAATGCAAACAGTAGCCGTGTTCAGGCAATGGGGTACAAGACACTCGCACGCTCTTCGAGATGAATGGTTGGCGGTTTCATGCAACGAAAGTACAGGCAGGGTTAGGTAGAAACCGAAGAAGGTGGGACGGGTAGACCAATGCTCTTGGTAATTAAACAGCGAAAAGCGGCCATTAGCCTATTATCATATTCATGAACACGGAAAGTGCATCCGATTCAAAATCTCGGATCCAGCTCACCTCGTCACGTTAGACCCAATGCCCCTTTCTTCAGACCCCGCAGAATATATTACAACCACATCGACTTTCTTGGCCACGCGACTATCCCGGTGGGCCTGGAAGGTATTTACCTTTCAGGAGTCATGATATCAAGACATTCTCCCTTTTCTCTTTCTTCTGTATCTCTTATTGCATTTCCAAAAAGTAAACTAGGAATTAAAGTCGTCGACTGCACCTTCGATCAGACTGTATGGTGTTATCAGTTGAACAAAGCACAGAATTATTTATTTCGTTTGCAGATATACCTACATATACCTAGTAAGAAATTATCACTAATGCCGCGGCACGAGTTTTAAACCACCTTGATGATCCATTTGATTATTCACTCTGTTCTATCTTTTCTTAATGTTCTATTATTAAGCATAATATGAAATAAACAGAGAGAGAAAATGTTGGTTGCAGTTTACTGAGTAGAGGAAAGTATATTCAAGACTTTGCTATATTTTATCACCGTTTTTAAAATTTAAATTAATTTTTAAAAAAATTCTTTTGTTGACAGTATTTCCTCTAAAATATATGATATCAAAATTCAATCCTCTCAAATTGAGAGAAATTAAATTTGTTTTTAGAGGAATATACTTAATTTTAGAGGAAGTATTCTTCATTTAAGAAGAATATTCTTCATTTGAAAGGAGTATTCTTTATTTGAAAGGAATATTCTTCATTTGAGAGGAATGCTCTTAATTGAAGAGAGTCCTCTTAAAAACGGCATCAAAAGTAAATCCTCTTAGATTAAAAGTACTCCTCTTAAATAAAGAAGATTCCTCTCAAATTATGAATATTCATCCCAAATGAAGAAGAATTCCTCTCATATTAAGTTTATTCCTCTTAAAAGAAGTAGAAATCCTCCAGTTTGAGATGAATGAATTTTGATACCATATTGTAGATTAAAAACACTAAAAAAAGATTTTTTTTGTGGATAATAGGATTCTATAAAAGTTCTATAGAAGTTGTTCTATAAAAATGGTAAGTTTCTAAAAATTTTACTGCCAACTCCAGCCAGCTTTATCTCCCCAAGCTTTTTACAATGACAATGAATTTTAATAATCACGATTATATAAAATAAAAATAATGTCTAAGATAATTTTTGGTTCAGAAATTACAAATTCGCCTTGGCATACTCTTACCAAAAATGAATAGATTTATCACTTTGAAACTAGAAATTATATTAACTCTATAAAAATTGACGAAGAACATACGATACAAGCCCAAGGCGGTCAATACGGGAATTCTGACACATGCGGGCACTGTGCGGGCAAGTCCTGTATTGCTCCCTCTTTATAGCATCAGTACATTTCGAAAATTTCCACTTGGAAGAGTATCTTGAAACTCATAAAACTTTTATTTACAAATAAGTTTGCGAAAAATGTAATCAGAGGGAAAAAACCAATTATCTATTGAAAAAACTAAAGAAAATCTACATTATGAAGCAAATTTCCGTAATTATTTTCTCAATAAA
The DNA here is from genome assembly GCA_037103525.1 of Ganaspis brasiliensis. NCBI lineage: Eukaryota > Metazoa > Arthropoda > Insecta > Hymenoptera > Figitidae > Ganaspis > Ganaspis brasiliensis. Next base: position 562,407 of record JAZKLR010000241.1, on the reverse strand, counting down.
TAGTTTTTTCAACAATTTTGTTATTGAAACGTTTTACGACCAATTTTATAGTACATAATTGCAATTTTTAAAATTTCATAATTAAATGAAACACATATGAAAATATTTATAAAAAGTAAATCGAGATAAAGAGGTCCTACATTGACATACCGCCTATAAAGCCAGTCCTACTAAAGGTAGGTATAAAGCACACATTTTATACACGGTTTGTTTTGAGTAAATATCAGTATTTAAGATGTCTTTAACCTAACACGCTATTTTTATTTTGAATACCCTGGGTACACAATGAACCGCGTCTATAAAAAGATTAAAAATGTTCATCAATAATAATATTTTTATTTTCAATTTGTAAAAAAACTTTTTTTCTATATTGAATACTATACAAAACCACTATACACTGGAATTTCAGGTGGCACATTATTTCCTGGTTCAAGGAATCCACATGACATTAGTAACTAAAATTGTTTATGATAACTTAACCCGATATTTAAAAACGTTTATTACATCACAATACTGTAGTTAAGGTCCTAAGAAAAATAACTCGTAAGTTCAATAATATTTGAATTGCCTTATTTTAACAAAAAACGTTTTTGAATTTAAGGTAAATATTTCTCCAGTGTATCAAAAACAGTTTTCTTGTAGTTTTCTCTGTAAATACGCGCGTAATAAGAGAAGTATGGGAAAAGGATGGCAAAATCTGTCTAACTGTTAGATAAGGCTGGCCAAGAATGTCATTAGGCTTAGCGAATGCTGACAAAATATGGCTAAAATCATTCCCAAGTTAAGGAGAAAGGGAAAGCACACATGTGCACTTCTGTTTCATGATACCGTACTTACACATGCGCACTAGTGTTTTATCGTTCATACAAATGCCCACTGGTGTTTTATCCAGAGATTTTGGCCAATATCCATTAAAAAAACTCAAAAATCATTTTATTTCCTTAACAATGCTATGATCAACTTCTACAATCATGTTCTCTACAATCTTTCTGTAATCTACACGTGAAAATATATTTGTGTACCAAATTTGAACTCTCTATGTCAAATAGTTTGGAATTTCAGGGGAGGGGATATGACCATTTTTTAGCATTTTTTGTAAAAAATCGTTTTTTTTTTGCTCGAAAACACTATGATAACAGCCTACAACAAGGTTCTCTATAGTTTTTTTGTATTCTAGATGTAAAGCTACGTGTACGTGTACCAAATTTTAGCACTCTAAGTATAATAGTTTGGCAGATAGGGGTCAGGAATAGTACAAATTAAACGCATTTTTGCTAAAAGAAATGACATTATCCCTCCCTTATCTGCCAAACTATTTGACTTAGAGAGTTCAAATTTGGTACAAAAATGTAGTATCATATGTAGATTACAGAAAAATTATAGAGATCGTTATGGTGATAGCGGTGTCAAAAAAATTGCAAAAGTTTTCAACCAAAAAAAAATCAAAAAAGATAAAAAATCCTGTTATTTTCTTGACAACGCTATGAACAACCCCTAGAATCATATTCTCTATAATTTTCCTTTAATCTACACGTGAAAATACATATGTGTACCAAATTTGAACTTTCTAAGTCAAATAGTTTGGCGGCTAGGGGGGGGGGGGGGATACGATTTTTGACAAAGTCTTTCCAATAGGGTTCCGTGCGTACTAGGGTAGCCCAAATAACTTTTTTCGTGGAAAAGGGCATGACACCCCCGGAATTTGTTTCAATGCGAAAAAAAGTGAATACGTATTTTTGGATTTTTCAAAATTTTGATATTAACTGATGCCGATGGGCACCTCGATTTTCCCATGTAAAATGCATGGGAAAATTTTCAATTTTCGAAAAATCAAAATCATTTTTAAGGGTTTAAAAAAAGTTAACTTTAAGTTACTGGATCTTATAGTAGACTCTCTGACGACTAATTTGACCTATATAACTTTCAATTTTGATAACCCTTACCCGGCATAAAACTACCCCAAACTGGCCCCCTTTTTAAATTTTTGCACCTATATACACTTTGCCTAAGTAAAATGCATGTTTAACATCTTTATTGATAGAAATAGTTATTATTATTTATCGCAAGTGTTAATCACTGTTTAATTAATTTTTTTACGAATATTTTTAACTATTTGACAATTGTTTAAACAAATTAATTAGTTTAAACAATTAATCTTTTATAAAAAATCATACAAATGACTATTTTTTATTTTTTGTAACGTTTTAAATTCATGTAAATTGAAGCGTTGGGGGCAAAAAAAAAAAAAAACTTCAATGTATTAAAAATCAAGATTTTTTAAAACTTTTTTTGTTACTTTTTAAATGATAGAATAATAATTGTTGACTGGTATAAAAACATTCTTATTTTTTTCTTGATTATTTTATAACTCAGATTTAGGACCATTTCAACTTTTTAAACTATTTAAATCTATGCATTCAGTTTATCTAAAATTTTGTTACCTCCTTTTAACTATAAAGAGCCTGCCATGCAGTGAATATCGTCAATTGTTTTTTAATAAAAATCGATTTACGAAATTTTCAAAGCAATAAAATTATGTAACATACTTCCAGATATTTATTCTTAGCATCATAAAGAAGCCTTAGATAGAAATGAAATTTTGTAAATATAAAGTAGAGTATATTGTTACCATTTGGGATTAATAATATCAAAACGGGCGTTCGCTGTCTAACGCCCTTATTGCACCCAACGCTTCAATTGAAATTTCAAAATTTTTGATAGAAAATTGTAACGAAAACATTACGAAAAAACATAAAAAAGTCATTTGCATGATTTTTTAGAAAAAATTAGTTGTTTAAACTAATTAATTTGTTTGAACATAAAAAACATAAAAACGTACACATACAAAAGTCATTCGAATGGTTTTTTAGAAAAAATTAATTGTTTAAACAAATTAATTTGTTTAAACAATTGTCAAATAGTTAAAAATATTCGTAAAATAATTAATTAAACATTAATTAATACTTGAGATAAATAATAAGAACTATTTCTATTGATAAAGATGTCAGACATGGATTTTACTTGAGCAAAGTGCGTGTAGGTGCAAAAATTTAAAAAGGGGGCAAATTTGGGGTAGTTTTATACTGGGTTAGGGTTACCAAAATTAACAAAATAACATTAAAAAATTCAATTAACCTAACCTTCGTGCATTCAGCAAAAGAAAATAACATGAAAGCAATACACACAGTGGGCTGAAAAAAGGCATCACTAAAAACTAAAATTTATCCTGAAGCCAATAAATGGGCTGAATTTCAAACCTTATACTGTATTATTCTATTGTCAATTATTAAGAAAGCTGAAATTAAACCTACGTTTGAATTAAAAAATAGTTATCAAATCTTCTGGATTATCTAATTATGGCTGTACAGGTTAGGAATAAAAGCATATTCATATTTTAAAAAAATCCTTCTTAAGAACTTATGTGTGATTTGGTATTATATTTAAAAACGGTAAATTAACTACAGTTTTTTATAAAATCCCAAATATCTTGTGAAATTATATGATATTTAACAGTTTAATTTAGCAGGGATGTGTTGACAATTTCACAAGATATTCTGAAATAAACTAGAAGTTTGTTTATACATATAATCACAAATCACGCACATTAACATTTGATGTTTGCTCATGCGCAAGACCCTTCTGGTGACGTCAGGCGATCAGGACTACTTTTAAGCCACCGGAAAGGCTGAATTAAAAGTATCTTCGTAAGCATATTGTGATAGAACAGCTCAACTGTATCTGGTTTTAAGCATCGACAACTAGAAACCAGGATATTTAACACTTAATTTTCACTTTAAGACTCAACATGTCTGTTATTTAGATATTTTTGCACTTTAATTCAGTTTTCGACTTAATTTAAGGCAAATCTTAAAAGTAGCCAATCATGACTTTAAGACTTTGTTTTTTGTGTGTAATTCAATTAGTCAAGTTTAACCACTGAATTAGTAGTTTTCTTTTAATAATTAGTTCCTTTTTATTACTAATTCACTGCAAAAACATGGTGTTTTAAATTGGACAAAAATGGCTTAAATTAAGATACTTTTGGTGTCTAACACACGAAAAATGTCTTAATTTGAGACATTTTTGAACAATTTAAGACACCTGTTTTAGCAGTGTTTGAATAGAAAAAACTTCTATCAAATTAGATCCTTCACGCTTGCAAAAACCTCAATATCTTTCACGAAACTCAATATTTTCCATTCAATCTTGGTGTGTACACTTAAGGGAAAAAAAGCTTAAAAATATGTATAGACTAGATTGGGTCTTAAACTTCTTATTCTTAAAAAAAATATATGAATAATTTTTAGAATTTACGAATTTTTAAAACATTTTAGATTCGCCTGAAAATTGTTACTCCAGGGGTTTATGGGACCACTGATTACGAATTACGAGTCTAATATCAATTTTTTAAAATTCAAATTGTCGGTCGAAAAATTAAAAAATCCTTTAGATTCGCCTAAAACTTGTTACTCGCGATTTTTGGAGACGCTGATTACGAATCTAATATCAATTTTACAAAATTCAAAATCACGGATTCAATATGGCTGCCGAAAAATTGAAAAATCCTTCACATTTGCCTTAAATTGGTTACTCGTGGGTTTTGGGGACGCTGATTACGAATCTAATATCCATTTTTTAAAATTAAAAATAGCGGCTTTAATATGGCGGACGAAAATATTAAAAATTTCTTTAGATTTGCCTTAAATTGGTTACTTGTGGGTTTTGGGGTCGCCGATTACGAATCGGCAAATCATATATGCAACTGACTTTAGCAATTAAATTTTTAAAACCCGTTGGTTTACTTGACTCTAATATAATTGATTACCAGAAGTTTCTGGGGCTGTTTATTTTATAATTTTGGTTTTTTGGAAATTTTATATTTTTTTAATAATCAGCCAATTAACATCAAATTTATAATCAGCATAAATTCTTAAATAATAAGTTTCAAGCGACTTTAAACAGTTTTTAATCGTTTGATCTGCTTTACTGAATCTACACGGAAAAAAATATTCATGAATAAGTACAGAATTTATTTATAAGTTTGGGGCAATAGAGAAAATTTGACGATTCTTGATGAGCTTTTGATAACAATTAACGAAAATTCAGAAGAAATCCCAAAGCAGTAATGTAGAAACTAAAATATGGTTCAGCACTTTGTATTTCAGTAAATACTACTGAACCGGTTCCTGACTTTTATACATTAGGAGGAGTGGCCTCAATCTGACTATCTTGTAGCGCACTACAAGCCGTTGCTCGTATATAACGTATATGTAAAGATTTATAACTACTTCAGTGGCCTAGTGCAGTGGTCTGCAAACTTTTTTTGCCTGTTTTAGGTCGCGGCAGGGAAAATTTTTTTTCCACGTACTTTTACCAAAGATCTCGGATCCATAAACCTTCCGATCCCAAGACCCTTTTTAAGGAGGCACATATTTATTACGGCAATAAAAAAAAAATAAATTGTTTAATTTTACAATAAATTTTTTTTAAATAACAAATTGCAATTCCTTGAATTTTTACGAATCCAGTGATATAAAAAACACTACTAATATGTTAAATTATAATTAATAGTGAATATATATATCATATTATTACATTAGGTTCTTCTTATTGTGGTAGTTATTAATATTGTTATTATTAATGTTGTTGGTCTTTTCGTTATTATTGTTTTTGTTGTATTATTATATATATATATTATATATTATATATTATTATATATTTTATTATATATTATTTATTATATTATTAATATTACATTGCTTATTTACAGGAGCGTAGCCAGAAAAAAATTTCGGGGGAGGTTTTGAAATTTTTTTACTTTTCAGGGGGGGTTTTGAAAAAAAATTTGCGTAAAAAGACCTTTTTTCAATAGAATTTTTCGATTTCGGGAGGGGTTTGAACCCTTAAAACCCCCCCTCCCCCGTGGCTACGCCCCTGCTTATTTATTATTAATATATTTTTATAAAGTTTTTTATATTGTTATAGTTAAATTATAACTATTAAATTTACTCCAGATTTTTTCAAATTTCTTTAGATATTTTTAGATATTTGTTATCGTATAAAAACCAGGATTTTTAATATAAAACTTTGAAACTGATAAAATCAGAATTAAAAAAAATTTTTTTTATTTCTTTTTCCCAATTTTATGCTTTTTTCAACAAAAGGCACTGCCGAGAAAGGGTCAACCCTTTCTCGCCAGGCAGGGCACCCAGGAGCTGCCGCGAAAGTAGGTCGTGCAGCAGCTACGGCAGTCGACCCTGCCGGCGGCAGAGTTTGCAGACCACTGGCCTAGTGGATACATCGGGCGGCTTTAGAGTGAGAGGTCGCGAGTTCGAGTCCTCCAGCTTCGGATTTTTCTGTTTCAGATTTTAAAATATTTCATTTAAATCACCAATCTACAGGTAAATGGTATGTTTAAAATCGGACCGAAAGAAGTCAAAATATAAATCTTATTTTTCATCTAATCTTTAAGATTTTTTCAGAAACTAGTTCATTATATACCTAAAATATTTAGGTTTGAATTAGTACTAAATTTCCTTCGTTGCCCCAAACTCAAGTACCGAGTTCATGAATATTTAAGAATACACAAAAACTCTCGCGTAACAAGTTTCAGGCTATAATATTTTGGTTGCCATACTGGATCCGCTATTTTGTATTTTTTAAAAATAACACTGTACTGTAGTAAAGTTCAAAATTTTTGGAAAATTCTATTGAAGCAAGAAAATTAAATATATCCATTATTTTATTTTTTAGAAATAAAATGAAAATTGATGTTAAAATAAAGATATCCTAACCTCTTTGGTATTATAATACAAAAATATCACTGAAAATGGCAACTTCACTAGTTCAAATCATATGAATTTAAGTCTGCGCAACTTAGTGATGCATTCGAGCTAGATATCACGATAAATAACCTGAACGATCAAACCGTCGTTCAATTGTTCCAATATTATTGTATTGTGGGGTCACACAGTGGGGCAAAAAAAGGGTCCGTGGACAAATTAACATAGAGCCCACAAATATTAACCGATTTAAAAGTTTTTTTTTTGATTTAAAGGTAATAAAATTCTGCATAAAGCCTCTGATTTTGTTTTTTTAAAAATAGTTGTTTTCATTTGTTTATTTATTGTTAAAAATGAAAAAAAAATTTTCCAATTTAAACCAGTTTAATTTTTTATGAAACGCAATATTTAAATTAGGAATGACGAAAAATGTTAAAGTAATGATTTAAGAACAAATTTTAATAGTGAGTTAATTGTTTAAAAAATGTTTGTATTTGTTATAAACAAATTAGTGGAAGAATGATATTTTTATGATTTACTTGATATTTATCAATATAAATCTATCTATTATTCAATATTTATAGCTAATTAGTCGTTAAAATTACAAAATTTATTATAAACAAATTATTTTGTTTATTGATAAACAAATTTTATAAACAATTCTACTTGTCCAATTCCTTATTATGAAATTACTGAAATTTTATACAAAATGTACAATATTATTGCTGCAGATTATTGAAAAAAGCAGAATTAAAATTTTTTTTTAAACATTTACATTGTTTAAACAATCACAAATTAACAAATTCATAGCTTCATTATTTTTAGTCGTACAGGCCTCGTTCTTTTTGCTCACCTCCTTAAATTTGAAAGAAAATTTAATAATTATAAATATTTAGTATTGTTATTAATAATTTTATAAACAATTTTACTTTTCCAGTTCTTTACTTTGAACTAAATGAAATCTTAAACGCAATGTACAATATTATTACTGAAAATAGTTGAAAAGAGCATAATTTAATTTTTCTCAACATTAGCATTGTTTAAAAAATCACTAATTAACTAATTCATAGCTTCATTAGTTTTAGTCGTACAGACTTCGTTCTTTTTGCTTATCTCCTTAAATTCCAATTATTTTTCAAATTTTTAAAAAAAATTGGCAACTATTAATAATTAGTATTGTTATTAATAATTTTATGAACAATTTTATTTGTCCAGTTCTTTACAGCAAACTTATACTGAACCTTTAAATGAAATGTACAATATTATTACTGAAGACTACTGTCGAATAATGTACGCTTTAGTCAATTTTCAAGTTTAGTAATGTTTAACCTTTATTAACTATGCATATGTGATTAAAAATAACCAAGCTTAATATTTGTTATTTAATAAAAGTATAAACAATGTTAAACTTGAAAATTGACTGAAATGTGCATTATTCGACAGTCTTCAGTAATAATATTGTATATTTCATTTAAAAATTCAATCGGTTTGCTGTAAAGAACTAGTCAAATAAAATTGTTTATAAAATTATTAACAACAATACTAATTAATAATAGTTGTCAATTTTTTCCAAAAAGTTTGAAAAGTAATTGAAATTAAATGAGATAAGCAAAAATAACGAAGTCTGTACGACTAAAACTAATGAAGCTATGAATTAGTTAATTAGTGATTTTTTAAACAATGCTAATGTTGAGAAAAATTAAATTATGCTCTTTTCAACTATCTTCAGTAATAATATTGTACATTGCATTTAAGATTTCATTAAGTTCGAAGTAAGGAACTAGAGAAATAAAATTGTTTATAAAATTGTTAAAAACAATACTAATAATTTATAGTTATAAGCTTCTCAACATTTTCTTAAAAATTTGAAAAATAGTTCAAATTTAAGGAGGTAAGCAAAAAAACGAAGCCTGTACAACTAAAAATAATGATGCCAAAAATTTGTTAACTAGTGATTGTTTAAACAATGCTAATGTTGAGAAAAATTAAATTATGCTCTTTGCAACTATCTTCAGAAATAATATTGTACATTGCATTTAAGATTTCATTAAGTTCGAAGTAAAGAACTCGAGAAGTAAAATTGTTTGTAAAATTATTAATAACAATACTAATTATTTATAGTTATTAAATTTTCTTTCAAATCTGAAAAATAGTTCAAATTTAAGGAGGTGAGCAAAAAGAACGAAGCCTATACGACTAAAAATAATGAATCTATGAATTTGTTAATTTGTGATTGTTTAAACAATGTAAATGATTAAAAAAAATTTTTAATTCTGCTTTTTTCAATAATCTGCAGTAATAATATTGTACATTTTGTATAAAATTTCAGTAATTTCATGATAAGGAATTGGACAAGTAGAATTGTTTATAAAATTTGTTTATCAATAAACAAAATAATTTGTTTATAATAATTTTTGTAATTTTAACGACTAATTAGCTATAAATATTGAATAATAGATAGATTTATATTAATAAATATCAAGTAAATTATAAAAATATCATTCTTTCACTAATTTGTTTATAACAAATACAAACATTTTTTAAACAATTAACTCACTATTAAAATTTGTTCTTAAATCATTACTTTAACATTTTTCGTCATTCTTAATTTAAATATTGCGTTTCATAAAAAATTAAACTGGTTTAAATTGGAAAATTTTTTTTTTCATTTTTAACAATAAATAAACAAATGAAAACAACTATTTTTAAAAAAACAAAATCAGAGGCATTATGCAGAATTGTATTACCTTTAAATAAAAAAAAAACTTTTAAATCGGTTAATATTTGTGGGCTCTATGTAATTTGTCCACGGACCCTTTTTTTGCCCCACTGTGGGTCAGGGGCGGACTAACAAATTTTGCCGCCCTAGGCAGTTATTAAATATTGCCGCCCTTCCAGACATACACTTTTTTTTAAAGTGTGGTTTATCGAAATCTGCCGCCCCCGAAAATGTGCCGCCCTAGACAGCTGCCTACATTGCCTATCTTAAAGTCCGCCACTGTGTCACGTACCGTTTTGACGAGAACTCGTTAAAACGATCGATACCGAGAAATTATTATTAATTGTTTCACGAAATTTATTGTAACTTTGTTTTTTGAAGTTAATTATAAAGTGTAGTCAAATTGATTGCGTGTTCGTACATAAAAAGAATATTTGTGTGCATTTCTTGTAAAATATTTAATTAAAGACTGATTTAGTAACATTTTGTCTTCCTTTTATGAGCACATAACCTTCTCATAGACACTGGCTTATATTTATAACCCATTTATATCATAAGAATCCATAAATTAGATTTAAAAATAATTCTCTAAAAAAATAACAAACTAGCCCTAAAAGTTAAATTTAAAAATATTTTTGATTATTTTAAAATCACTAAGTTCAGATTAATAAATCACAAAATTGTACATTTCGTATCAAGAGTGAGATAAAGGAGTTTCCGACACGAGTGCAATATTTTTGCAAACTTGGACGAGTTTCAAAATGCCAGTCACACAAGTTACGAACGATACTTTTCATAACGAAGCTCTAAAAAACGGCGTGTAAAAAACAAAAGAATTGTAAATATTTACGTAATAGTAAACACTTACATAGCACTATCAAGAATGAGCGCGTATTCCAGAATGAAAAACAACTGAGAAACTAAAAATTATTTGTAGATATATGGTAAAGTAGCAAAAGGCGTCAAGAGGGGTTCTAGGGCCTCTTGCCAGGGTCCAGGGGTGAAACCAACTCAAAAGATGAAAAATGTCAAAATGTTCTTGCTACGTCAAGAAAATAAAATCAGGAAAATAAATATACTATTTGCGTGAAAAAATAGTATAAATCTTACGTAACAAGATTTTTAGGCCCTGAAAGGGCCAATTCTTTGGATGAGAATTAAAGTTCACATTTAGGACTGCGAATTCTCATTTATCTTCATTTACACAGTCCAACACTAAGAAAAAAATTTTTTGGCAGCGACGAAGTTGCATTTGCGACATATGACACAAGACAGAACGGTTCCTGAGAACAGTAGCCGTTGTAAGTTCGAGGAGGGGATAGTAATTGCTGATTGGTCGATGCGCGCTCGATGCACCGAAGTCGAACCAATTAGAATGTTTTACAGTGAGCAGAAAAACTGATTGGTTCGACTTCGGTGCATCGAGCGCGCATCGACCAATCAGCAATTACTATCCCCTCCTCGAACTTACAACGGCTACTGTTCTCAGGAACCGTTCAGTCTTGTGTCATATGTCGCGAATGCAACTTCGTCGCTGCCAAAAAAATTTTTTCTTAGTGTTGGACTGTGTAAATGAACATAAATGAGAATTCGCAGTCTTAAATGTAGACTTTAATTCTCATCCAAAAAATCGTCCCTTTTCAGGGCCTAAAAATCTTGTTACGTAAGATTTATACTATTTTTTCACGCAAATAGTATATTTATTTTTTTGATTTTATTTTCTTGACGTAGCAAAATAACGTCAAGTATTCCTGACGTTATTTTCACGACGTTATTTGTACAACGCGTCCTTTTTCCTGGAATACATTTTCTATCACAAATTTCCTGTCATACTTTTCCTGTCATACTTTTTCATATGGGTTAAAACAAGATGCCACACCGATGTAATATTAATTCATATAAATTTTATTTATCGAGGCACTCACTTTTACTTCTGCTTCACTCAACCGAAAATATGTAAACGATGTAAATAAACAGCAATTCTCTCCGCGAACGTATGAGTGGTATAAGTCGCGGCGTGGCAACTGCGCAGTAGACAGAAATTTTGTTGGTGTGAGTTTACACCCAGCTTTACTTACGCCAATTCGAGGAGTGAGTCAAGCCAACTAGTGGCTTAGAGTAGAAGTGGGGCAGTATCTTTCTCTCAATTCTTATTGCCCTTACCTACTTCAATTGTAAGCTACTAGTTGGCTTGACTCACTCCTTGGCGTAAGTAAAGCGGGGTGTAAACTCGTTTACATTGACAAGATTCACACACGAAAGAATAATAAGAAGACCAAACTGTAGTGTTTAGTTTAGTAATAAGTGTGCAAAAATCGTGTTTTGGTTCACATGTTAAAATCAACTCTTAAAATAGTACGCATGCGCAATATGCTCTTGCTATCTTCGTCGCTTTCTAAAACAAAAAGAGAGAGAGAGAATTGTTATAGCGGGAATCGAAACGTCAAGTGATATTTGAGGTTATGTTTGCTAATGTATACAAGTATTGATATATCGATAGGGAGTACGTACTACATACAGCGCAGGCGTACTCTTTTAAGAGTTAATTAACGTTTGGTGAACCAAGACAGAATTCTGGCACGTAAAGATCAGCGAACCAACGTTCCCGGTAAAAAGAGGTTGATTAAAATGCATAAATTGGTATTTAAAAAAACAGTCATTTGAATGCTGACAGATGCCTACTAATTTACCGTCAAGCGAAACACTATACGAATTAGATCCAAATGCCATTAAATGCTTTCTGATAATGTATCAAATTAAATGCCATTCAATGCCTAAGAAAACAATTTTGAACGCAGTCAATGTCTCAAAAAGTTGAATGCCGTTCCATGCCTATGTCAGCAGATTAAAAAGACGCCATTCTGCTATCGTTAACTTGTTCATTCTTTGCAGCGCGTCGTCGTGGCATCTTTCTATTTTGTGTTGTTTGATCTATTTTAACTAAATCGCGTTATTGAAGTGAAAAACAAAGTGATTTCGTATCTAATACTAATAGTTTACCTAAACAAAGTGAAGGAGTGAACGCAAACATAAGTTTTAAAGTCATTTTGTCATTTTTTGTTGCATGCAAGACAAAATACGAAAATGACGTTAAGTGTTAAATTTAGTGCTTATATTTTATTCTATTTTGGTGTACTATTTAGCTGAAGTTAACCTATTTACATATTTGAACTTAAAAAGTGAAATATTGATAAAGACAATAATCAGAGTAAAACTTAACAATCACATGTTCAATTTTCCCTTGCAATATGGCTACTGATTTGTTTTTAGGCATTTGAAGGCATTCATACAAAAACGGAATCAAAGCGCATTGAAACATTTTAATGCGTTTTAATCAACCTCTTTTTATCGGGTTGTAATGTGTCAAATTTGCTGTACTTGTTAAAAACATCGATTCAATCTATTTCTGCGTTACATTATTTTCCTTATTTATACTCTGAGGTCGAAAAGCGTTACATTATTTTTCTTATTCGCACTCTAAAGCTCGTGTTATACTTCTTTCAGCTAACATTTACGTTAGAGATCCTATAAAGAGAGTTGAGACACAGTTGTTTTCTGCGCATCGCGATTAAACCGGAACCAGAAGTTCCACTTAAAAGGCGCGAAATATTTACATTGAAAAATTTGAATTGACGCGATCGTCTAGGATTTGAGGTTATGTTGCAACATTACAAAATCACTTCTGGTTCCGGTTTAATCGCAACCAATCACGAACCATCACACTTGTGTCTTTATAGGATCTCTAATTAACGTTAGTTTTCCACCTATCGCGAGAGAAACAATCTACGCCGTTTTAGAACTGAGTTATAAAAAAGTCTTAAATATACCAATATTTGCGTTTTTAAATTGCCTACAAAATAAACATGCATTTTTTTAAATTTAAATAAAATGCAAAAAAATATCACAACACTTAATTTTTTCAGTTTTTCATTTGAAAATCTTCATTACTTCGAAAAAGATTTCTCTTGAAGGTTCGTAAATAGTGTTTTAAGGCCCCAAAAAATTGCTGAAAATTTATTAAACCCTACACACTAAAAAAAAATTATTTGATTCAAATAACCGATTACTTGACTATTATTGAATAAATATTTATGCGAATGAATCAAACAAATTGAATTTAAATCAATCAACTCAGTATTCAAAGTATCACTGACAAAATAAGTTGATAAAATACAACCAGTTTTTGTTTAAATTTAGCAGAGCGAGGTTGTTGATGTAGCACCTGCAAACAAGGCCGTAGCCAGAAAAAAATTTCGGGGGGGGTTTTGTCAAAAAACAGTCAAAGTGATGACCTTTTTTTTTTTTTTTTTGAAAACTTGAGCAGCTGTGAAAAAAATTTCGGGGGGGGTTCAAACACCCCTATCACCCCCCCCCCCTGGCTACGGCCTTGCCTGCAAAGCACTTAATTGGTTTTAGAAGAGCATATCGTCGATTGGGAGCAGCAAGACTCCAATTCAGGTGATAGCTGAGAAACGTGCCATTCTGGTTAAGAGTTGAAGAACGTGCCATCTCGCCTGTCAAATTTTTTGTTTATTTTATTTTGACTGAAATTTAACAAAAATAAAAAACAAATATTGGAATTTATACTTTAAAGCAAGCTATTTGAAGTTTGAATTGGATTAAAAAAATAATTACTGCAATTAATCAATCTTTTGCCATATTTTTATCAACCTGAAATGAGGGAAAAATTTTGACAACTGAGATGGCACGTTCTTCAACTCTTAACTAGAATGGCACGTTTCTCAGATATCACCTGAATTGATGGCGTCTTGCTGCTCCCAATCGACGAATATGCTCCGGTATCCTAGAAGTTTGATTGTCATCGCCGGTGTTTTGTTTGTTTTGTCCCGAGGAACCCTAACCTAGAAATAAAGCTGCTTGGCTAGAGGCTTATTTTCTCAGTGTAAAAACCATGTAATTGTCGCAAATAATAATAATTATTTGACATAAATAAATATTTATTTGATAATTGTCAAGTAATTGGTTATTTGAATCAAAAAAATTTTTTTCAGAAAATAAGACTCAGGTCTTATTTATATACATTTAGGAATTACTTTAATCTACTTTTAGAAAATAAAAAAAAAAGTTTTAATAATTATACTTTGTAAGCTTAAAGAAATTTTTCAATTCTTAAAAAATGGGTGGACTAACAAATTCGGCTGGTACTGTAGCCCACACAGCACCGGGAATTCCCTGAATTTTCCCTGAATATTGGTCGACATTTCCCGAATATTCGAACCTAATATTCAGAGAAGTTTCGTGGAAGTATTAAAATTTTTGCCAATGAGAATATTGGATGCGTAATCTCCCTGAAAATGTATTTCTAATTTTCAGGGAATTTCCGCATCTAATATTCCTTCAATATTCATAGTATTCGTATATTCACTGTACACTGGTCAAATATTTCTGTTCAAGTATTCAGGAAATTTCGACCAATATTCAGGGAAAATTCAGGGAATTCCCAGTGCTATATGGGAGCGATATCGGCAACAACAAACTGAATTAACTGTCAAACATGATTTTTTTGACAGTTTGCAAAAACAAAAATTGGATCACACTGTCCAATCAATTTTAAAACAAGTTGACCTCCATATTATGCCAGCCAGATTTGTTTTGAAAGTCTTGAAGAATTTCTGGACAATTAAGATATCAAGATGCGTAAAAGTCTTAGATTGGTTCACAGAAAAAACCTGAACTCATATTGAGCCCATTCACTGCGAAAATAACACTCTATAGTCAAGTAGTGTAAATATCTAGGTTAAGGGACTCGGATCAAAACAAACAAGGTACCAGCGATCACAATCGAACTTCAAAGTTAACAGTAGCCTTTTCGAAGAATTATTTGGCTAAAATCAACTAAATTGTTTGCAGGTGCTATATCAACAACCTCTCTCGGCTACAGTAATTAAAAATTGGTTATATTTAGACAACTTATTTTCTCAGTGTTTTAACTTGTTTTGAGACGCAGTGGAAATCAGATTTCCTTTCCTGTTGTTAAGTTTTAGTCCAAAAAGTTGCAAAATTACTTTTTCGAGCCAAAACGGGCTCAAATATGAGTTCAGGTTTTTTCTGTAATTAATGTGCCTTAGAGACTCACTTATATTACGATTCTGAAGCTTTATATTTTTGGCAAATTTTCATTCAGCGCGTCTAGTGATTGCATTCAAAAACTTCGAAGATTATGCACAAAGTCAACTGCGAAGATACCACCATTTTTCTGATTAAAAAAATCTTAAAAATAAAACGAGAGATGGCTATTTCAATTTACAGGAAACTGAAAATAACACTTACAAAGCGTAGTCATGTCTGCAGTAAAGACGCGTGCCTCGAAGGAAGCAGGAATGCTGGTCGTGTAAAGGTCTAGCACAGGCACAGCACCTTAAGCATCTAGAGTGCCACGTTCTTCCACCAACACATAAAACTGTTCGCTCTCGTACTCCTTCTCCACATCCACCACATTCCATTATACCTGGTGTGATTTCCAAACCGACAACTCCACTGGTTGTTCCAGTAGTCGGATTTGGCACTGTTCCTTCGCATGGAGCATCCTGACTAGTGTCTTCAACTTCCGTCTGAAACATAGCACATTTTCAGTATTAGTACATTCTATTAATCATCAAAATCACAAAACTACTTCAAATTTAACATTATTATTGAATCTACTATTAAAGAGGATGCAGTGTAGACTGGATAAAAAAATTAAAAGTTGCAAATCACGCATCACAATCTTTCCCCTCTATGTCACAAGTTAATCTCAAGTGTTTGTTTAATTTAGCATTTGGTTTTGAGACCTCTAAATTTTCAAAACACGTGTTTTAAATGAAATACAAGTACTGACAAACTGTATAACTTCTGACATTTAATATATGATGAATTTTATAACTGCTATGAACTATTCTTAAAAGTATTGCCTATGATCAGTAGACTATTTAAATAGTTGAAATGTACTAAAGATGATCATAAATAAATTCTTTATTTAGAGCAAGAATTATTATCCCTTCCTAGATCAGAGAAATTGCCCTGGAAAGAAATAATTTGTTGATTAACTTATACTTAATATGCCAGTCTGACACTTCTATATATAAATATAGTAGCCACAAAATTAGTGTCGGCATCTACAAACTGATCTGAATGACCAACCTCATAGTTCTTGAATTCGCTTGAACATTTAGTTAGTAAAGTAAATTCTTATTGATCGAAATGTCTATTTCAAATATAGTTTTCACTCAATCTATACATTGTCTGCAAGTATAACGGAAGCTTTGCGATTTTTAAGTCATTCTCTTTGAGGCACGTCTGATAAGCTATTCGTGTTACGAAATTTATAAATCTCTCTTGTATTTTTTATTGTTTCAAAGAATAGTGGTTAATCAGCAACTTCTCCAGTAAAAGTTTGTATGTTCTTGTTGATTGCTTGATGCGCTATCAGTTTTCTAAAATATTTATTTTTCATGCTTTCAATTTAGAGAGTATTTGTTCAGTTTCCTTTCTCAAGTCTAGCTGATTTGTTATCATAAATGATATTCTACAGTGTGTTGTGATTTTCCGTCATTTTCTAGTTTGTTTAATTCACTAACATTACAGTGATCCGGTGTTACTGAAGAATTTTTGTCACTATGGAAATTGTTCGTAATCGTGCAATAGTAGGATCACCCAAATTTTATCATGTATGCAGTGAATTATACGAGAGACAATTTTTAGAATCTTTGAAACATGTGCATTGACAAATTAGTAAACGAAATAGTTAGATATTTATTAGATGCGAGCAATTGTGATAGTGTATACGGAAAAAGTTTTAGTTTTCACTACTGACTCTTATAATGCCGATTGTCCAGAGATAAGGAAATGCAGAATCGGATTTGTGTTTTTACTTAACAATAATCCAATTTATTGATTTAGTCACTGAAATCAAAAACTTTGTTATTTAAAAATTTCAAGAAACTGTTATCATTTAGATAGTATATTCTTTACGTTCACAGAAAAAATTAGTTGTGATGTTTGATGCATGTAGTTGTATAGGTATAGTTTTCTGTTGAATGAAATTCTTAAGATTAACTCTAGGTTTAGATCATTGTTAAATTCACACTATTTCACCGAAAAAAAAAATATACTTGGATTCAGAGGAATCCTCTCATTTTGATGCGAATTTTCCTCTACAATATGGCCTCTAAAGGATCCTCTCATTTTGAGAGGATACTCTCATTTTGAGAGGATACTCTCATTTTGATGCGAATTTTCCTCTCGAAAGTAGAGGATACTCTCAAAACAATGTAAAAACGTGAGAGGATTTCACGAAAGGAATGTTACTCTCTTTAGAAGAATATTTTTTTTTCGGTGTTTGATGTTAAATTTACATATGTGGTTGACTTTGTGCTGCATTGAAAATTTTACTTAAATCATATGTTAAATTAAAAAATTTTTTTTTCAGTTTTCTGAACGTGAAACATTCTTGTCCAAAAAAGAATTCAGTAATGCCTACACCGAAAAAAAAAATTCTTTTTTTGAGAGTATTTCTTCTACAATATGGTATCAAAATTCAATCCTCTCAAATTAAGAAGAATTAAATTTGTTTTAAGAGGGATATACTTAATTTGAAAGGAAAAAGTCCTCATTTAAGAGGAATATTCTTTGTTTGAGAGGAATATTTTTCATTTGAAAGGAATACTCTTATTTGAAGAAAAACCTCTTAAAAATGGTATCAAAAGTAAATACTCTCAGAATGAAAGTACACGGAAAAAAATTAATATCCAAATTTGATATTTAATATGAGATTTAAGCATAAATTATCTCTAAAATCAAAAGTAAGATGTAATAAAATCTTTAAAATTAAAATATGGATTTATATCAGATTAAAATATTAGTATTGTAAAGAATACATATTCTTATGCCTAAAAACAATATTAGAAATCTCTAATTCTGTGATATATGGAAAATACACAATAAAAAAAGCAAATGACTGATCCAGCCAATACATCGCAGCAACATTCACAATTATTATGCTTTTTATCTATTTTTTCAATTCTTTGGTAAAAAATTTTAATATTGTTATTAGAATAAGAAATAAAGTAATTTAATGTTACACATGGTATTTAATGTTACACATGTCATCCCAAAAACTAAACATTTTTAAACTTTTTCGAACAATAAAATATGTTTTAGCATAACCTTTTTCATATATTTCTAGGTTGATAAATGAACATATCTCTAAATTAGATATTTCATAAAATGTCATTTTCTGATATAAAGTTTTGCAAAATAAAGCATAACTTATTATAAAAAGTTTGATTATAATGCTTAATTTAGATACATTTTTAATTCTCTGCAATTAGGAATTCAACTCATTTCAAATTTTGTGATTAATTTTTTACCGTGTACCCTCTCAAATGAAGAATATTACTCTCAAATGAAAAATATTCCTCCTAAATGAAGAAGAATTTCTCCGGAATTAAGTAAATTTCTCTTATAAGCAGTAGAATTCGTCTCATTTTAAGATTACAGAATTTTGATACCATATTGTAGAGGAATTCCGCTCAAAATATGAATATATTTTTTTCGGTGTATTGGCAGGAATGGTGCATGTCCAGAGAGCAGAGAGCAGTACTGTCTAAATAAAAACTTTGCTCAGTCATGTAAATAATAATGATAAAATAATAATAATAATAATAAATTATAATGTCTTATTTTCTTATATAGCATAGAATATGCTATTTGTTTTAATACTAATGAACCACCACGTACTAATGAAATACCACATATTATATCCATGAAAATTTATCCATCTAAAAAAAAAGGATTCACGAAACAATAGCCATAATCTAATTATATCCTTCTGTATCAATTAGACGGACATTTTTTGATCAATAATTGAAACAGATAAAAATTAATTACGTCTTTTACCTGTAATAAGAGAAGATATTGATATTGAACAGAATGACCAAGATTGATACATGCACTGTAAAAAATTTTTCGGAAATTTTTCCGAAAAAATTCGGACAGCACGGAACCCCAGACGGTGGAAATTTTTCCGAAAAAAAAATTGGTTTTATTTCCAACTTTTTCGGAAATTTTTTCTACTGATGAAGAGGAATTTTTTCCGAAATTATCGGAAATTTTTCCGCATATGAAGTTGGACATTTTTCCGAATACGTCGGATATTTGTCCTGACATTAAGTTGGAATTTTTTCCAAAATTACCGGAAATTATTCAAATTTTGTACACGGAAAAAAAGGGTTGGGTTTAATAAACAAACGAAAATTCGTTTCTAACCAAAGTGGGTGGTTGACTATTATATGGCCTGACCCAACTCATATATGAAACATTACATGTACAGTTGTAATAAAGAAATATGTTTATCCTGATAAAAAAAATCCCATTGATTATTCAATAATAAATATCAAATCAACAGATTTAAAACATTAAGGAAATTTATATTTTACAGTATGGGATTTAGGTTTGTTTTTACATACTTATTTAATTCAATTGTTGTGTTGTGCTGAAATTACATTTGATTATTAATTAACATTTTATTTATACCTTACCTTAAACGCAACTAAACGCATACATACGAAATTTTTGAAAAATCCTAGCGACACTGAGGTTCGAACGCACTAACCCTAACGCTAAACGCAAATACGCATATTACGATACGAGCACCTAACCATTGAGCCATCTTGGCTATGAAATTCTCTTTTCAAAGAACTTGGTGATCTCAAGTTTCGTTTGGTCGCCACGTGCAGATGAACCCCCGCAATGGCATCGCCCGTCAACAATAGACTCTCATAAATTTTGGTCCTATGGTTTAGTTAGCATTACTGGCATGTGACACTTACACATATTTTCACCAAAAGGAGAATGGCAATAAATTCCTTTCGACAAATTTTTTGTGAATCCATTATTTTAAAGATTAAGACATTTTTTTGGAGAAGATTTTTAAGAATCTTATCCAAATAAAATTTAAAAATATTTATTTGAAATAAGATAATTTATATTCGGAGAAATTTTCATTTTTTGTATAATCTGTATATCTGTTTATATTATTAAGAAACATTCAAAGATAGAAAACATTTCTAATATTAAAATTTAAAATTTTATTACAATCATTACTAACAATGTTTACTTTTTTTCTGATTGAAATTAACATAAGATTAAATTTATTTGGTAAAAAAATTATTTATCGTTACTAAATTACCAATAAATTAAATAAGTAAATATTCTTAACAATATTAACTGGTTCAAACAAAATAGTTTAAAATTAAATTATATGTATTAGGAAAAATAATTGAGAACAATAATTAAACGATATTTAAAAATGATAAAAGAATACAGGCTCGGATACAGATTATTAATAAAATGAATACAAACAAATTGATTAACTTCAATAAAATGAATACAAATAAATTGATTAACGTTTTAAACAATTTCATTTATTTATATTAATAAAAGTAATATTTTTAAAATGCAAACATTGCCCAAAACAATTTTTTTTTTTTTATAAATTAAACAGAAGAATTAAATATTAAAATATAATAGTAATAAATATGTAAAACAAAATTTTTATAACAAAAACATGTTAGATCTATTAGTTCTGTATCAACAATCTTTTAGTAAAATTTTTGTTCTTCACATAAATAAATTTTTCATAATTATAATAAATAAAATAATTGGAAGAAACTAATTAAGTCATTTGTATTTTTTAAAAAATGAAACTAGGAGTTCCTTTTAGTAGGAGTACAAAATAACATTTGTTCTTCACATAAATAAATTTTTCATAATTATAATAAATAAAATAATTATGAGAAACTAATTAAGTGATTTTTATTTTTAAAAAAATAAACCTAGGAGTTTATTTTAGTAGGAGTACAAAATAAAATTTTCTTAGATTGAGCAATATAATATGCACAAGTTAAAAATCCGTTTAGTTTGGAAATTTTTCCGAAGTTTGAGGAATAATTTCCGGTTTTTTGTGGAAAATGTATTTTTCCGACTGCATTCGGAAATATTTCCTTTTACTATAGGTTAAAAACCTGTTTTGTTTGGAAATTTTTCCGAAGTTTGAGGAATAATTTCCGGTTTTTTGTGGAAAATGTATTTTTCCGACTGCATTCGGAAATATTTCCTACTACCATAGGATAAAAATCCCATTTGATTGGAAATTTTCCCGAAGTATAAGGAATAAATTCCGGTTTTTTGTGGAAAATGTATTTTTCCCATTCCATTCGGAAATATTTCCTACTACTGTAGGTTAAAAATCCGTTTTGCTTGGAAATTTTTCCAAATTTTGTGGAATAATTTCCGGTTGTATGGGAAAAAAGTATTTTTCCGACTCCATCCGGAAATATTTCCTACTACTATAGGCTAAAAATCCGTTTTGATTGGAAATTTTTCCGAAGTTTGTGGAATAATTTCCGGTTTTCTGTGGATAAAGTATTTTTCCTCCTCTTTTCGGAAATTTTTCCTACAAAATATTCGGAAACATGTGTTACCTACCAGTTTCGGAATAATTTCCTACTAATTCATCGGAGAAAATTCCGAAATTTTTTACAGTGTGGTTGTAGAAACCTACGCACTCAGACGAATAGTTGAATATTTTCTTAAGACAAAGAATCAAATGGATAGAAAATAATTAGAACAGATTATCTGTAATAAGAAAAGATTAAAGATAAATTTGCTCCCAGATATAGGCAAGGATTGGAAGATCGATTGAAAATTGCAAATCGCAGCGTCGCGTCGGCTGGAAGCAAACCCACGAAATCTTGAAAAAGCATTATAGAACGTCAATCAATTGATAAAAAAACATGCTGTTTCAGTTAAATAAAATAAAAACGTGATATTTCATCAGCTGGCAGACAAAAACATACAATTTCAGGAGGTTAAATGTAAATTTTAATTTGTCAACATTCGTTAAAATCTACAGAAATTAAATGAACGTTAAATGAAAACAAAATTTTTAATATGTAAAAAGTATTCACTTTTTACATAGCGTCTCCCATTATTGTAAAATTTAAAATCTTGAATATGCTTTTAACTATATAGATAGAAGGATAGACAGCAACACGTGATATTATTATACAAAAACTATTTAAACGGATACAGATATGTAAATGACTGGCTTAAACACACAAAACCTAAAAAGCTCAAAACGTTGCATAATGATACCGTTTTTTCGATTTATTTTACAAATTGAGCTAAAAAATGGCATTATTATGCAACGTTTTGAGCACTTTAGGTTTTGTGTGAATGAATAAGAGAACAAATTCATACAATTTTAAGAATTTTTCAAGAATCATTTAGTAACGAGTAATTTAGCGACATCGCCAATTATGTGAATAATATGTTCTATATGGGGAGTCTAGTAACTTCCATTATTCAACAATTAAAGATGTATCTTTCTGTTTTCTGCTTAATGGACATTTGAAAAGAAAAATAATTTTATGTTGCTAAAAGTTACTTTTCTTCAGATATTTATAGTTATTTATTTGCTTACATTATTAAGTAATAAAAATAATTTGTATTTTTTAATCACTTTGTCAAAATAGAGAATAAAACTATTCCACGTAACAGAAAATATAATGGATTAAAATAATTAGCTACGGTTTTAGTTAAATGCAATTTTATAGATTATTACTTTAAGTCAATTTTAGATTACTTAAATTCGATTTGTTATAAAATAGAGTTGCAACTTAATTCAATAAAAAACAATCTCCTGTGATAACATTATCAGAAAATCATAAAAATGCAAAATTCTTAACAGCAATTTAATATTGATATCAGTCTATTTCTTATAAAGAGTTTTTAATTCTGAATTCACACATTTTCCTTATCTAATTGCTCGACATAAACGTTCCAGTAGCAGCTGGTCAAGCGAGAAGACACCCCGCAGCGAATGACATTGAACTCAACCATAGCAGAAGCAATAATTCTTTTGGCTGTGGAATTTGGCATGGGCACTGTAGACAAGGTTCCCCCATTAATCTATGAGTACCACTAAGGCACGAGATCATCACAAAGACACGTCCTTTCTTTTCGATGCATGCATCTGAGGGTTGCGGTCTCCTATATAATATCTCTCTGAATAAGAATACTCGAGACACACACTTACATGAGTATATAATGTTCTTTGGTTCAGAGGGCCCTTTTTCTCTATGTCAGCGGCCTTGTTATAATCTTATTTTCACTGTGCTGTAGCCGATTTCCGTTTTTTGAATTCATCTCTCATAGGACAGTGAAATCAAAGTAAAGGGGCGTAACAATATCTAAATCCACAGAACAAATCTTTACATGGGTTTAACAGTTGTGTTATTCACAGTCAAAATTTCAGATCTCCTTATATCTAATAAAAAAGCTATCAGATTTTTTTGCTTGCCTTCTTGTACGGAAGAAAATCGGAAGAACTCACATTTTGATTTAGGTTAAGGAAACACCTACTTATACGTTTTTAATCTTATTTTCAAGTTTGACTTTTTGTACATGAATACAGATATTCTTCTTTTTAGAAAATCTAGTTAGGTATTCTATTTGTCTCACATGACATACAACAATTTTTTTTCCCAAGAATTTGAAAATCTTTTGTAAAAGTTCTTCTCAGAAAAATAATTTGGAGTTGCGCCAAAATTTGAAGTACATATTATGTTTTACTGCATAGTGTAGTTGCACAAACAGAAATATACATATGTTGTATCTTTTCGGTCTTTGAAAAGCAAAGCAAACTTATCTTTACTTCTAAATTCTATATTTAATAATAATCAACAGCAAAATGAATTTCAAACCATGTGTGCATAAGAGAACACTACAATTGGTATAAGTCAGAGTCTTTACGAATTCGGGGTGCGATGTGTACCTTTCACTAAAATATCACGCCCCTTTCACCCCAAACCGAAACATACAAGAGAAACTACCGAATACAACTGGCAGGGTATGGCGTTCCTAACTCATGGGGCTGGTCCGTATTACAGCGAGACGAAAGGAACTTGTATGACACATAGGTAGTGTCCAACCGACATGCAGGTATTATGTTATAATACTATTATGTAATTTCCATGAAGATCCATTGCTAGGGTGCTTATTGACGAATGGTTAACCATACACCATAACCAGCCAAATGTTCACATTTACGAGTACACAGATATAAGAAGGACATTTATTTCTGACAGATTTCTCGTATAGTCAAATAAAGTTAGGTGGGTGATAGTCATTTCAGGTTTCAGTTAAATCCTAATTTTATCGGAAAACAATTTTTAAAAAACATTTTCCTTACAGTAAAAAACTGTGTTGAAGTCTTTAATTTTTTTTAAAGTTTTATAGCAATGAAAAATTTTCACTCACAAGTCAGAAATTTTATGACCTATATATACTAAATACTATACAGAAAAGACTATAAAAAAGACTTAATGAAGCCATGTGATTTTAGAAAGAGCTGATAAAAATAATTGGACTTAGAAGTACTATCGAATCAGAATTATTTAAAAACTTTAAAAGTATAGACGCACATCAATAAATATATGAATTTAGCACCTTTTCACCAATGATCCCTATATTCCTGTGTATTTGATGTTCCGAATCCAAAATCAGAATTGGCTCAGCAGCTCTGAATTTCGAGCTGACCTCAAAAATACGCCAAAAATCAATTGGTAATGGAAGGTTTTGCTTTATCAAGCCTTCAACTTAGTTCTACGCGTGCGCTGAACTGTGATGTATATTAAATTTCAATGCACTATGTAATTGAATTTTCATTTAGGAAATTCCAAATGATTCAAGATGGCAGACAAATAGCTAAAGTTTTGTCAAACTTCATTAATTCAGTATTTAAAGGTTTTTAAGATAACTAAGTTGTTTATGATTTTTCAAAATTCAAAATGACGAATCTAATATGCTGGCAAAACGCAAAATTTGTTAACAAACTCAATGGAGCTAAATATTTAGGATTGACATATTAGAATTGCTATAAGATTGTCATATGTTTCACTACACTGGGAAAATTATATCTGTAACGATTACAGAATTGATATATGCTACTGCTCGGACGAAAGACCACTTTTGGTAAATAGTAAATAAAATTATCTTATAAAAAAACAAGGTTGTCTTATACTGTCTAATGTTACAGAAACAAAGAAATTAACCTACGTAGTGGTATTTTGAGATATCAAAGCGACAAGAAAATTACCACACACATTTATACACACACACATCCGGGCATTTTCTTTCTTGAAAAATGACTATAATTACATTCAATTATATATACGATGATCATAAATATTTTTACTCAAGTTAAAGTTTGAAGAACTGTAACTTTTTATTATGTAGTTTCATTGTTATTGATTTATTAATGCGGATTATAGGTCGAAATAACTGATTTTGGTACTGAAATGTACATTTTAAACTCCTTCATTTTTTTGTTATATCTTTTTAAGAAATGTAATTAGAAAAAAAACAAAAGTCAAGTTTTTAACTCTGACTATTTATTTTAAAAGAAAAATGAAAAATTTTTGATTTATATTTACAATATTCAGAAAAATTGAAAAAATATATCAAAAGCCAATTCGGGTTACTTGGCGCAGCACATGGCTAGGGGGTAGGGGGTAACATATTATACTAAAACATGAATTTTTACAAAAATTATATTTTACGGCAACGAAATAAACTTTTTAAATGGGGTAGGTACACCCATCCTACCCAAACGAAGATATGCCCATGAAAATACTATTTATAACCTATAACAATTCTAAGTTCTTATAGGGTATATGTGACGCGTTCTGAAGAAAGGGACCTAAGAAGCAAAAAATCGTTTTTCGGTTCATGGATGTTTTAATTTTATTAAAGGTTCGTTTTTTATTATCTAAAGTCAGGAAAGGTTTTTATTGAATATTTATCAAGTTATAATAATTCAAATCTCTCGATTTGTACAGATTACTATATGTGCGCTCGACTTTTGTTTTCGCTCTCCTGTAAAATAACCATAATTTGCTTCTTAGATCCCTTTCTTCAGAACGCGTCACATATATATCCATATAACGTTCAAGTTTGTTATCTTCACTTTTTTGTAAGATAACTTTTTATCTTTTATTATTTAGTTAATTTTTGTTATCAAATTTATCAACAAGGTTTAACTTAAAATACAATATACTTTAAATGTTATATTTTTACTTATGCACCAACCAATCCTGGGTCATACGCCACTTATCCCTTATCCCCGAGACGCGACTGGTTGGCGCACTTTGAATTACTCCAAATAAAATGTTTTAAAAACAAAAATAAAAAATGTTTTGAAACCGGCTTTTTTAAATATCAAAGCTGAGATGTCAAGCGAGGTCCCTGTGCAGTACAGCTTTCATAAATACAAAATTGGCAGAGTTACACTGTTAAAAAAGAGAGTTCAAATTTAACTCCCAACGGGACTCTATTATAAAAGTCGCATTCTTTTCGAGCTATTCCTTCAGTCCCCACTCTTCTTTAGAATGGGGTGTATGAGTCTCGCTCACATTTGGAGTTAATTTTTAACTCCAAAAATTTAACTCCCGACCACAGCAGCCGTGAACTCCCCAAATTTCTAACAGTATAATCAAGAAAGAGTGTACACTGCAGAAATAGGTAACTTCTTGGTATCTTAAAATAAGATTAAGAAGGTAAATATAGTATCTTTAAATCATAAACATCTCTTGTCTAAGTAGCAGTAAAGTATTCGCTGCAACTTCAAAATATGTTTGCAAATATAGGGACAGCGAACAAATTTGCTGTGAACTACAGATAATTAATTTTTTTTCATGTGAAAAGTGGGCCAAATATCCCCGGTCTCCTCTTATATGTGTCTTAAAAGAAGTGTTTTTAACAGTCTCTTAAAATTTAATTTTATAATAGGGGAGAGTGGCCATCAATGTACCGGGTTTTTTTCAAGGTCATAGTACTTATTGAATTTTACCAATTTCAAGCACTTCTTTGCATCAATATAAAACTACAATTTGTTGTAGTTAGGTTGTGTACAACACAACCTGGGTACACAATGAACCACCTCTATAAAAACACTAAAAATGTTCAACAATAATAATATTGCAATTTTCACTTTGTAAAAAACTTATTTTCTATCAAATACTATAAAAAATTATTACTTAACACTTTTTAATTGATAATGTATAACATAAATATACCTCAAATTTAAGTTAACTAGCTAAAATGGCATTTTAGTTTTGCTATGTTGAGAAAGGTACTGATAACTATCGCTGTAACATGCTACGCATGCCTACTTTTATAATCAGGCATACCACTCTGGAAATCGAAAATACACTGAAATTCCAGGTGGTTCATTGTTCCCCGGTACATTGAATCAACATGACATTTGCAGCAAAAATGTTTTTTTATAACTTAATCCAATATTTCAAAATCTTTATCTCATTAGAATATTGTAGTTAAGGCCCAAAACAAAATAAATCGTAAGTATATTTATTTTTAAATGTCCTTATTTCAATTAAAAAACGTGTTTGTATTTTAGGTAAATTTTTTCTTCAGTACATCAAAAACAGTTTTTTTCAGTTTTCTCTGTAAAGAATAAATCCACACGTCTCAAATTTATGGACGTAGTGTGTTTATGCAAACTTCATTTATATTTAAAATTAGGAGAATTTTTATTTAATTGTTTCTGAGAAAATTGAAATGGTTCATTGAAAAAACTGGTACATTGATGACCACTCTCCCCTACCTAATTTGTTAATAATTTCTAATAGGAATTTAATTAAAATATTTTATCAATAACTACAATAACAATACATTATTATTTTATTAATAATTTCGTAATTTATTAAATTGTATTATTTTTATAAAAAAATTTTAACTTTTTTTTAATATTGATATCTTTTAGTTTCTGATGAGGGCAGCGTACGTACACTGTAAAAACAAAAGTGACTACTATTTACATTTTGGTTATATTAACCAACAAAAATGATTAATTGAACCATAGAAATGGTAAAGTTAACTATATTGATAGTTAATATAACCTAAAAAAAGTAGTAATCCAACCATTTGCGGGGTTAATGTAACCATATTTTTTTCAGTGCTGCTGAAACGATATAGGGGAGAGTGGCCATCAATGTACCGGGTTTTTTTCAAGGTCATAGTATTTATTCAATTTTACCAATTTCAAGCACTTTTTTGCATCAATATAAAACTGGAACACTTCTCTAGGTAATGCACACATATTATACCCGATTTATTTTGATTAAGTAATAAAATTCAAGATTTTTCTAAACTAACACGCTATTTTCATTTTCAACAACCTGGGTACACAATGAACCACCTCTATAAAAACACTTAAAATGTTCAACAATAATAATATTGCAATTTTCACTTTGTGAAAAAACTTTTTTCTATCAAATACTATAAAAAATTATTACTTAATACTTTTTAATTGATAATGTATATCATAAATATACCTCAAATTGAAGTTAACTAGCTAAAATGGGATTTTATTTTTGCTATGTTGAGAAGAGTACTGATAACAATCGCGATCACATGCTGTACGCATGCCTAGTTTTATAATCAGGCATACCAATCTGGAAATTGAAAATACACTGAAATTCCAGGTGGTTCATTGTTCCCTGGTACATTGAATCAACATGACATTTGCAACAAAAATGGTTTTTTATAACTTAATCCAATATTTCAAAATCTTTATCTCATTAGAATATTGTAGTTAAGGCCCGATACAAAATAAATCGTAAGTTTATTTATTTTTAAATTACCTTATTTCAATTAAAAAACGTGTTTGTATTTTAGGTAAATTTTTTCTTCATTGCATCAAAAACAGTTTTTTTTAGTTTTTTCTGTAAAGAATAAATCCACACGTCTTAAACTTATGGACGTGGTGTGTTTACGCAAACTTCATTTATATTTAAAATTAGGAGAATTTTCATTTAATTGTTTCTGAGAAAATTGAAATGGTTCATTGAAAAAACTGGTACATTGATGGCCACTCTCCCCTAACTTAATGACAAACATTTTGTTGACTCGCTCTCTTAATCTGAATTACTGAAAAACCACTAATTCAGATTAAGAGAGCTGAGTGATTCTTTTATTTTTTTCATCCTATAAATATTTAGGAGTTTTCGGAATCGCTGCCCGAACAGCACAAGCTTTTTCTGAACATTCTCCGCATTTTGAACTGAAAGTTTCGAATTGTTTTTTTTCTTTTTAAAATGTCGGATACAAAATGTCAGACAAACCCGTAAAAATGTTTTCAAAATTAATTAAACATATTAAAATTATTCTTTTCATACTATTACACAATCCAAACAGGTGAGAATTATTTCACAGACAATCTTCAAATCATCAAGATCAAACTACACTGTAAAAACAGGTGTCCTACAAGTGTCTAATTTTAAGACATAAGACGTTTAGAAAGCGTCTTACAGGCATTTTTAAGACACTATCTCAATGGTTTAAAATTAAGACACCTCAAAATGTCTTAAAAGTGAGGACAAAATAAGACACTTGTTTTTAGAGTGTATTCTTTTCAAACTATTCCACAATCCTAACAGGTGAGAATTATTTACAATCTTGAAAACATTGAACCAAAAACATCAAAATGTGCTTTCAAGTTTCAGTCTTCATTTTTGATAAAATTTTAATTTCTCTGTCATTAATTCACTGTTTTCAAATTTTTAAATTCATGCGAACGAATTAGTTACAAGCGATCTTTAAGGTGTTCGACGTAAGTTATTTTGTACACTGAAAAAAATTAGTTAGCTACCGCAGCTAAAAAATTTAGCCTATACTTATTTAGTCACCACAGATGAATATTGGCTAAGACAGCTAAAACATTTGCTATGACAGCTAAAAGATAGCTGTGGTTCCTAATATTTGTAGATATCATGAGTAAAAAGGTTTAGCTGTCCCTATAGGACAAATAACTATGTTTAGCTATGGGATCCACACCTGTTAGCTACCACAGAGAACTTTTAGCTGACGTAACAAATTTATTAGCTAATTTAGCTTATAATTAGCTGCGATGGCTAAGTAATTGTCTGCTAAATTTGGTTAGCAGCAGCGGCTAACTTACTTTTTTCCGTGTAATTAAAACTGCAAAATTAAAAAAAAATCATGAACGAAAGTGTTACTCTGTAAATCTGAATTAGTCAAAAATAACTAATTAATAGTAAAATACTACTAATTCAGCAGTTAAATTTAACTAATTAAATAGTAAAAATAACTAATGTAATTAGTAAATAAAACTCTACTAATTCTTTTAGTGGTTTAACATAACTTAAAATTACTATTTGAAATGGTAAACGAGTTTTCACTGTTAAAATGGTAGTTTTTAACCATTTCAGATTTAGAGAGTAGAAAAAGTAAAGAAAGTTACTAAATTTCTTATCTAAATCAACCAATAAAAATTGAAACTGAGCTTATTCTTTAGCGACAATAATAGTGGACAATAAAAGATTAAATAACAGACATACTACTCTCTAAATCTGAATTAGTTAAAAATAACTAATTTGATAGTAAAAACTCAGTCGCTAATTTAAATATGTAGTTCTATTTCTACTAATCATTTAGTAAAAAATAACTAATTATTAGTCAAATTCATTGTTAGGTTATGTCAAAATAACTAATATTTTAGTAAAATTCTGTTTACTAATACTAATTCAATTAGTCAAAATTTAACTATTTTTGCTTCCGGATAGAGGAAGCTATGTGATCGTTAAGATTTTCGATTTTCCGAAGCTAGTCTAAATCGACTTATTTTCATCTAAAAAGCGTAAATTTTCATTACTAAGCAAATGTCCAGATGTATTGTGTGTGTGTGTGTGTGTATGGCGTTTTTGTGTACAAGATATCTCGAGAACGCTTTAACAGACTTCAATGAAATTTGGATGACTTATTAAGCTCATGAATATCTAAATTTGGACACAAGGAAATTAAACAGCGAATTTGCGCTGTTTCAAATTTAGAGAGCACGGCTTGCTCTATTTAAGACACGTCTTAAATTAAGATTCTCTTTTTTACAGTGATATCGAACAGCGTTAGGTAAGTCTCCTAGAGGCGGCTTTAGACAAAGTGTTCGGGAGGGGCGATAGGTATATGGGATAAAAATACAAATATAAGATTCTCGAGGGGGTCGCTCCAATCGCTCCCACGTAAAACCGCCACTGACATCTCCCATTTGTTTTCCACCTCGTTTTCTACTAAATAACAACTATGAAGAAAAAATTTTGTTTGAGTTCTTTTTTCATTATTCCACTTTTAATGCGAAGTTACCTATTTGTATATGTATATGTGTTATTGAAATCTCTTTAAATATTTAAAAAGTCTGGTCCTTCCCTATTGAAAGCAAGTTAGCTATTTTGAATTTTCTAGTGGTTTCTGTTTCGGTTCCCTCAAAAAGAACTGGCGTGACTTTCAAAGTTGAAAGACGAACAACAGGGGGTCCTTCAGAACCCCGCCATGGGGGTTTATATGCCAGACAGTTCTGCTGAGTCGGACTGTGACACTTTCGATGTGCGACAACCAAGGTCTGCTTATTGAAACTGATACTTTTTCTTGAGTCGTTTTATACCAGTGTCAGTAACTCCTCTACCTGTTATAGTAACAACAATGTTCGCCAAACTTTGAAAGCGTTAGGAAATATTCAATGACGTTTTGCTTCAGTAGGAACGAACTTTAATAGGGTTATGTGAAAAGAATCACATTCCCGAAAAAAAATAATCACACATTTCTATTACAATCTAATCTAATACTTGACAGTGTAAAGTTATACGCACAGAATTAATTTATTCAATTCTAATAATAAATGTTAGCTTAGTTTTTTTATACACGGAAAATATTTAGAAACTACAATCACATTATCTCGTATAATTAATATATTTAGCTGCACCTTAATAGACTTAAATTATTTTTTATATTATACATAATTTGCAAAAACAAATGACAATGTCTGTAGCTTTTTTCAGATAGTTTGAATCATTTATAAGATCACTACAAGCATAGATCGGCTAAGGCTCAAAGCTGACATGCGGTTATTTCAGGTCTATTCCCCATTGCATTGTGTAGACTCTTTTAGGGTGAATGAACCAGTGATAAACCACTTAAAGGAAAATTAGAGATTTGTCTAATTATTTTTGTGCACAAAGTGCCGTGTATAGTGTATATGTTGAAACAAACACAGAAGAAACTATCTGTGATTTTTGCTGCATGAGATTTTCAGGTGAATGGAATTCTTAAGATTAACTCTTAGATCATTGTTAAATGTCTCTTTATTGTGATGTTAAATTTACACATATGGTTGACTTTCTGCTGCAATGAAATTTTCACCCAAATCATATGTTAAATTAACAAACATTTTTTTCAGTGAAGAATTGTACTCTCTAAAATTGAATAAGTGAAAATTCACTTATTACATGTCAAAAGTCTTCCACTCTTTCAAAAAGTGCATATGCACTTACAATAAGTGTATATTCACTTATGATAAGTGAAATTTTCACTTATTATAAGTGCATATACACTTTTTGAAAGAGTGGAAGACTTTTGACATCTAATAAGTGAATTTTCACTTATTTAAATTTAGAGAGTAGGAGAGATGTGGGCAAGGCGGGGTGCCTGCCTTAATTAAGAAACTAATTAACTAATCATGATCATTTTTGCATAACATAGCACCTTTACGATAGGTTTTTGATTGGCCAAGTCACAAATTGATTAAACCGAGATTTTTATTTGTTACATGGAAAAAACTGTTTTTTTACGATTTTCTTGTCATTTTTGCATTTTACTTAGAACGTGTTTGTTATGTAAATAACAACATTTTAAATACTAAATAATGTTATTAATGTTCAATAACGATTATACTTGTAGTTAAGTACTTGCTTATTTCTGTTTCGAAACTTAATTTTTAGAAATTAATTTTTTAATGAAATTTCATATATGGGGACAAGACGGGGTATAGGAAATGAGGGTAAGTTAAAGTCCTGAAAATCAATCATTTTTTTATTTTATGTAAAAAAACTGTTTTTGGTGATTTTACACTCTATTTATAACGTTCTGTTATGTAAATAATACATTTTAAATACATAGATAACCACTTGTTTATTTCTGTGTTAACTCACTTTCTATGTGTGAAAACTGTTAAAAAAGTAATTTATGTTCACATATAGTAGTGCTTCAAATTTAATCCATTAAAAGTATACCCCTCAGATATATACTTTCAAAATTGTGGGATATTTTGAAGATATTCCTAGAATAACATTATTATTTCCATAATATAATATTAACTACTTTATTTCACTATGAGTTATGTACAAAACAATGTTCACAAAAATTATAAAATTGTAGTAAATATTAAGTTTTAATTTTTATTTTGTTATTTCAATTATAAACTTAAAATTTGTCTACTTCATTTCAGAATATACCAGTATAGGATGTCACGAGATATATCTCTGAAGCGAGATAGAAATTTGCTATCATGATTTTTCATAAGATTATAAATTTTGAAATCCATTTCAAACGTCAAAAATAATGAGACCGACAATTTCAATTTACATTTTCCAAACTGTTAACAAAAACATTTAGATTAAAGGTTAGCTATACACATAAATTTTGTTAATTGAACACGGAAAAAAATTTAATTGTAATGATTACTATAGTCTACAGTACAGCTCGGATATGTGACCACTTTTTGCGATGAATACAAAAAATGTGTTAATGATTAAAAAGTTGAGCAGGAGTGATTACTATAGTAGTTTGTAAGGAGTACATGCACTGCAGTATTCGAGATAAAATTGAGTTTTTGGAATCATTACATTTCTAAATGTATAGATTAAAAGAAAAACTGTACTTGTTCACATATAAAATAGTTATGATTACAGTAGTCTATAGTAAAAACGAATTGTGCTACAGGGCGACGAAAATTAAAGTTTTGTTAATACTGATTCCTATTTGCTTTGTTATGATTACTGTAGTCGTTTGTAAAGGCTCCTGAAATATATATATCACACTCCGCTCAACGCCGATGGTCACCGATGACTAACGAAGATAACCGAATCTTTAATTCGTCAGTCTTCAACACATTATTTACTTTGCAAAGCTTTTCATTATTTTCGTATAATAGATTTAAAGTTTTAAATTGAAAGAAACAATTAACAAAAAGTAAAAATAAATTATAAAAATAAAAATTTTAATATTTTTATAGAATATTATCTATAATACATATTCGACGTTATTCTGTTCGTCTATGTTCGCATTATTGAAGTTATTTTTTTTATAATTTTGTTTTTTTTTTCAGTCCATCTGTTCAGACTTGCAAAGTTTGAATTTTTCCTTGAATTTCATTCTTTATATCGATGATTTAAAAATTATTTTGCAATTTAAATTTTTAGTAAAAAGAGATTATTTAAAAAAAATAAATATGTGTGTTATTTGATTAAGATATTAATTATATTAGAATAATATACATTTAGAAGGGATTAAAAATTATATTAATGATTATTTTGACCAATAAAAAGTAGAATTGATTAAAAATTGGATTGTTTGAAACTTAAATTGAATAAAATTTAAATAAATTGAAAAAATAAATTCGAATTTTAATATATTGAAATTTGTAAAATTTAAAAGTAAAACCAAATCGAATTTGGAAAAATTAAATTTTAAATTGATTAAAATTTAAATAAATTAACAAATTAAAAGAATTAAGTTTAGAAGCGATTAAAAATTTAATTCATGATTGTTTTGCATTTGACCAATAAAAAATTAGGATTGATTACACAGCCCCACAAAAAAAAAGTGTCATGTACTTTTGACCGGAATACCCTAGCCCTATGTATTTTGACGCGCTGAACACGAATCCGAAGTCCATTTTGCTCCATCACGTCAGGATTTTTTCCCAACCTCAATATCAATAAAATGACACTTTTTGTTCATTAGCATGTGAACCCGACTTAACATTAATACATGCCTAGGGCGAATAGAAAGCTTGGATTGTGACCTTTAAAACGCTTTTTTAAAAATTGTTCTACGATGATTTTTAACGAAGTTATGATGTTTTATTTAAAATCATTTTTTTCCATTACACCATACCACATCAATAATTGAAGTGTTATTTACATTTGGAAAAAATTTATATTTTAAATAAAACATCATAACTTCGTTAAAAATCATCGTAGAACAATTTTTAAAAAAGCGTTTTAAAGGTCACAATCCAAGCTTTCTATTCGCCCTAGGCATGTATTAATGTTAAGTCGGGTTCACATGCTAATGAACAAAAAGTGTCATTTTATTGATTTTGAGGTTAGGAAAAAATCCTGACGTGATGGAGCAAAATGGACTTCGGATTCGTGTTCAGCGCGTCAAAACACATAGGGCTAAGGTATTCCGGTCAAAGGTACATGACACTTTTTTTTTGTGGGGCTGTGTTAATAGTGTATAAAATAGACCTTAAAATATTTGAGGATAAAAATAAATTATTACTAATATAGCTTAAAAAAATATGGTAATAATTTTTTAATATTTCAAGTTTTAGTGTTTCTCGAAAGTGGAAAACTTTTATAGTAGTTAGTATATAAGAAGACTAAAAGTCATGGTAAACATGTTAAAAGCGATAGATAATGCGTGATGCCTCGTTTAGGTTTTAAATCGTATTTAAGTTAGGTATAGATATATAAGCGAAATTATGTATAATTAGGGTATAATACAGTTGTCTAGAGTAACGGGCGATTATCGGAATATTCCCGAGAGGAGAAGTGCCTACCCCCACCACCGGGCACTACCGAGCATCCCAGCGCTCGGTCTGCCATTGTCTGCTAATGCGTTTTTCTATAACCTCATTAAAGACCATTAGGTCGGTAATGAGGTTTTACAAAAAATTTTTTTTTTTTAAATTTTGATATAAAATTACTTTTAGCGTTAGATTCGTAATCTGTGTTCCTTGACGATTACGAGCATATAAAATTTTTTTCAAAATTTCCAATTTTTAATGTTTTTTACTTTATAAACAAATAGTTTTAATTTTCAGACCTTGTAAAAGGTTAGAAAACGTCTGTGATACAATTAATTTTCAGACCTAGTAAAAGGTTAGAAAACGTCTGTGATACAATTAATTTTCAGACCTTGTAAAAGGTTAGAAAACGTCTGTGATACAATTAATTTTCAGACCTTGTAAAAGGTTATAATTTTAAACATTTCAACATTTGTGTTTTTCGAAAAAACAAATTTTTTAAACACGCCAGCATAATGAAGTACCGTGCTGCCAGTCCTAAGCCTGGAAAAAGTGTGAAGGGAAAATTCAAATTAGTAGGGAAAAAAGTGGACATTTACTGACATGGAAAGGTCGGACACGAAAGGTGGTACAACAAATAAAATACAGTAGAGATTCGATTATCCGGACTAATGGATGCAGGCATGTATCCGGATAACCGAGTTCCTACTGTATTTACATTTGAAATACCTAAAAAAAATATTAAAAAATTACGGAAATTAACAAATTTTTTATGGCTGAAAACTATTTGTTTATAAAGTAAAAAACATTAAAAATTGGAAATTTTGAAAAAAATTTTATATGCTCGTAATCGTCAAGGAACACAGATTACGAATCTAACGCTAAAAGTAATTTTATATCAAAATTTAAAAAAAAAAAAATTTTTGTAAAACCTCATTACCGACCTAATGGTCTTTAATGAGGTTATAGAAAAACGCATTAGCAGACAATGGCAGACCGAGCGCTGGGATGCTCGGTAGTGCCCGGTGGTGGGGGTAGGCACTTCTCCTCTCGGGAATATTCCGATATGTGCCCAGAGTAACAATGTAATTAAGTTTGAAGTTGGGAGTCTTGTAAAGAGTGAATTAATTTGTGTATAGTAGTCGAACTAAATAAAAAAGTTTTTATTATTTTTATTAGATAAAAATGTGCTTTTTCCGTTTACAACAGTCTTTGAGAATCAAAACTATATCGCTACCTTAGCCAGTACAAAGTACTATAGTCTCGACTATAGTAAAATAAGAAGGCCGCTTTAGGTCATCTTATTTTACTATAGTGCTACTGTACTGACTACGGTTGTATGCAGTAAATGTGAAATAAAACTTTTTGACTTCCTTTTAACGTAGACTATAGTAATCACTAACATTTGTTTTGTATTCATTTCAAATAAATTCGTAATAAGTACATTTAACTTGTGGAATGATAACAAAAAAAGCTTTTTAATCATTACAAAAAGTGGTCACATATCCTAGCAGTACTATTCAACTATTGTAATCATTACAATTAAATTTTTTTCCGTGAAGTTGTCATTATCTCGTATTCTCAGCCGACGATTTTGCAACTATTTAAGTTTTGGATACCAAAAAATAAGCATTTACTGTAAAATTTATTCGCAACAATTGTTTAAAAAAATTATTGTTATTAGTGAATGTTTTATAAAATATAGCCAGATGTCATAGCTGTTTTTACCAAGTTTTTAAACTTTTTACGTTTCAAATAACTAAGACAATGAATTACCTGAAAGTACTACAACTTAAACAATTATTTAAAAAAATTATTCTTGTCGTTATTTATTTAATTTTTATAAAATATAGATAAGACTTTCTTTAACAGTTATATCATAATTTAAAAATTGATTATTTTAATCTTCATAAATTGCAAAAATTAGAAAAAGCAATAATTTACAGCTTTACTTTTTAGAAATATTATTATATAAAAATGTTTCATATTATGCTTTGAACATTTTCAAAAAGAAATAGAGTTCTTCTGTTGAAAAATATCGATTTTTAAGGACTTTAAATATTCTGCGAAAAGGTTTTTTTTACATGCAAAATTATACATGATAAAATGTTTTCAAATAAGCAAATTTGATTAACTATCAAAAAATCAAATGAAATAAATCAACTATAATTTAAAAGCACACTGAGAAAAGAGGATCTCGATTTATAGTAAATAATGTAATTATTTAGTAAAAATTACTATTTGTAGTAAAAATTACTATTTAGAGTAAAATGTACTTCATATAAAGAAAAATTACTTTTTACGTAGTAAAATTTACTAATTGTAATTATTACTCTAGTCGTTTTTAAAAATTCTGTTAATATTTTTAATCTTTATATTGTCTTAATAAATTTTATCAACTTCGAGTATTAATTATTAAATTCGTCCTTTTTTAAATATTGCTCAAGCATTTTTAAAAAGTATAACTGCGTGATATAACAATTACTTCAGTAGGATCAGTTTTTAATATTTGCTAGCAACTTTTGCTCAGGAAATAGTAATCCGTGCCACTACTACTAATACTACTACACGCCTCTCACCGATACGCGAGTCATATACAATCGAAATATATGTACATTTAATAAATGCTTCAATTCCTTGTTACATAAACATTTTTAATATTTTTTAAACAAATCTCTTGTTAATATGGATCTTATACTTTTATTTTGACATATTTTGTTCTAAAAAAAATTATAATAAGCAAATTTATATCAAAATGTGTATTAAATTAGAGAATTTAATTGTTTCCTTCTTTAAATTAATTAGTATATTGTTACTCATTAAGGATACAAAAATATTTTAAATAATATGTATTCTATTACCATTGCAAATTTTTTTATAAAACTTGAATTTGTTTGGTAAATATTAAGTAATGAATTTTCTAGTTCAAAAATTTTTTTCTTGTAAACTCAGGTGTTATACAAAAACAATTTTTCATTTTTCATTTATGTTTAATCATATTATTTTGTATTATTTTCTTCAAAAAACTGCATTTGTTATAATAATTAATTAAATTTATTTTGATATTCAGATAAATTATTCAATATTAATATTAAAACATTTTTAAAATTAATTTTTACTTTTATGTTTGCTATTTTATTTTATAAATTAGTTTGCTTTAAACTATTTAATAAGTATTATTTATTAATAATATATTATATAAAAAAATTTAATAATATTTTATTATAAAATTTTTTAGATTATATAAGTATTTCATTTATTTTTACATATTTACAATTTTTTTATTTAATATTATGCTATCTAATATTATTCTATTTACTACTATTTTGAATAATATTTACATTTAATTTCAATAATGTAGTAAAATATATGGGGTTTATGATTTATTTTATTGCGGTAATTCATATAAGTTAAAAAATATATGACGTCAGTTGCGTCGATAGCCGAGAGGCTTAATGCGAAAGCGTGCGTTTTTAGGGTTGCGACATTGCGTATTTATATTTAAGTTAGGTAGTTCGATCCCGTATAATTCTAAGATTTTTCCGAAATGTTCACTCGTTAATTCTAAGTACTTGTATATTAGAAGAATGAAACTTGTAAATTAATAAATTGAAGTGTATTTATAAAGTTCATAATGTTGAAACTTTTTTATTTTTATTTGCATTGATTTATTTTATAAAGAATTAAAAACAAGAAAATATTATTTTCTGTATTATTTCATTCTCCCGTTTCCCGTCTCACACGCATATACTGCCTACATCGGTGAGTGACGCGAGCAGTGGAGGGGCAAAATTACAATTTTCTGAGTAAATATTGTTAGTGGCGATGTAAACGCCACTCCGTTGAAAAGCAATTCTTATTCTGGATGATACAATAGTTCCTCAGATTCATATTAATACTTATAATTTTCATTTAAAATTTCCATTCCATGGAGTAAATTTTATTTCAATCAAAGTATAATTCATTTACTGAATTAAGTAAAAAGTATTTAATTTTTGAACAGTTTCAAAACTACTGCTCAAAAATAGTAATCTTTAATCGAAAATATGTAACTTTTATTATTCTTTTTTTTCAGTGCAGAAAGTTGATTATGAATATTCATAGGCTATTTAAAAATTCAATTAATTCAAGGGGTATTAATAAATAATTTTTTATATTGATCATTATAACTTTTTAATCCAGGTTAATTTTTTGTTAATTTGGTGTTAAAATTGTACATTTCCTTGTTATAAGTCTCAATCCTTAAGAAATCGGTAAGCCGCAAAGTCCTTGCAGGAGTTCATTGTGTGCCTTTTTCAATAATCCGGCTGATCCGTCTACACGCTGTATCTTTTACAAATCTGTATGTAGCAGGGTATTAGACATATAAAAACCACACATCTGTCGTGAAACTTACACACATACCTGCCTCACCATAAAGTCAAGGCAAAAACATAAACGGGGATGATTTGTCTAACCTGGAACAGTCACGGTGCTAAACCTCTGGCTCTCACTGAGATGGTGATTTAAATGGATTTCGAGTGTCCTGTTATTGTATTGAATAGGTGACTTTACTCATTCATGGAAAAGCAAAGCTAAACTGATGGAGTGATGGAGGCACTTATTTTTTTCAGTTTATGACTGAAAAGGTAGATCTGGTAAAGACTTCTGGGAAGGCGTGAAGAGGCTCGTGCCTTTCGGGTCTTTGACAATCCCCCTTTTTACATGCATATTTCATCTCTCTTCAATCTATATAGATCTCTCTTGTCACTCGATAACTTATTTCACACAAAACCGCCTCTTGAAAATATAATGCAGTGGCGCGTCTATTATTTTCATCCATACAATAGTTGCCTTTACTATATGCCATTTCTTTCTCTCTCACTCCTCTACGTGTTAACTATGGGGATGAAAATTTAAAAATTTGTAGGGGGAAATCTCCACCATAACTGCTGATTCCTTTCATTTTGAAAGAAATGTTTCTAAGCTACATATTTTTTCCATGTTCTTCTACAAATATTTACCTACTACATTATGCTAAAATAGGCTTGCAAATATTTTTTTACTTGTGAATTTTAAACTTGAGAAGCAAAAAGACGCATGGAATAAAACTAATAAGTCTGATTTATTAACAATTTTGGCATATTTTAATATAGTACCTTTAAAGCAGTGATCGATATGAAATTACTTGGTTTTTGGAGTTTTTTCAAAATATTTAATGCAAGTCAATGGATTAAAGATTGAAATCAATCTATCAAATGTAGGATAAATAATAATTGTACGGTGTTAAAATTTTAAAATTGCTTTACAATTTTTTGTTATTTCACTTGACCCTTGAGTAGATCCAAAATAAAATAATTATTACATTTCATGAATAGATTTCAATCTTTAAGAAAATATATTGACTTTTACTAGCTATTTTAAAAAAAACTCCAAAAGTCAAATGCTTTCGTATCGGTATCTGCTTTTAAGTATTTATTTCTTTTTAGAAAAAAAAATCATCATATTATTGATTTTTCAATACTGCACTGCAAAAACATGTGTCTTAAATTGTTCAAAAACAATTTTCGTGTCTTAGACACCAAAAGATAAAATTTTTTTTAAACATAAACATTTTTTAAAGCATTTTTTCTAATTGTTAAAATTTTCGATCCAAAGAAGTCTTTGAAAAACGTAGTAAATAAAAAATAAACATCGTGTAACAATTCTTTAACAAATTTTTAACCATTTTACTGAATTTACCAAGAAATAACATGTTTATAAAAACGTCAATTGAATAGCTTAACAGTAAAAAGTAGTAAGACATCGAAAAATTTCGATATATCAAAGTCTCTAACGATAACATCACATTTCATGGTGGATAATAAAAAATTTTAATTAGGTGGCTCAAAAAATTATTGAAGAAAGTGTAAAATCGAAAATATGAAAATAAATACATTGAGATTTGGCGCCTGTCCATCTTAGGGAACATGTCAATATTAGTAAAATAATTTTAGAATATTATTGTACGATAAATAAATAATATTATAACGCTAAGCACTTATTCTAAATTACAAATTTAAATAACTTTACCAACTTAAGAAAAAACTGTGAGAAAACTTTTTTAGACACAAAATCACGTGCTATGTGTAGAAGAAAAAAAACTGTTTTTTTTTAAGATGAGCATAAAAATCTTTATCTATCCAAACAACAAAAATGACAGAAAATATAAAGCGCTGTCACCTTACACAAAAATTTTACACAAAATATCACCTTGGGGCCCTGCCCTATTAAATTTTTTTACAAACTTTTATAATAAATTAGTTTGCATCCACACGCAAGAAATATGTGCATGAGAATTCACATTAAAATAATTTAGACGTGGAATATCTTGACATTTTTGTGAGACATAAATTTTTATCTAATATTCTTGAAATCTAGATTGAGAATATTCAATTTACACAAAGTAGAATTTCTTTTTGTCATTTGGAAGACTTATAATAATGTATTTGATTCAAAATTTCGTTTATAAATAGAAGCTTTATATCGTTTTCTAGAGTCTGTATAGTATTCTATAGAATACTATAATGTAAAGTTTCCATTATAATGGAAACTTTACATTATTGTGAAATGTAAAGACATACATACATAATATGTAGATCAAGTTCTTTATTTTACTAAACGACATTAATATTATTATTGTGACCTGAGTATA
The DNA here is from genome assembly GCA_037103525.1 of Ganaspis brasiliensis. Lineage (NCBI taxonomy): Eukaryota > Metazoa > Arthropoda > Insecta > Hymenoptera > Figitidae > Ganaspis > Ganaspis brasiliensis. Next base: position 519,550 of record JAZKLR010000241.1, on the reverse strand, counting down.
AAGAGGTACTGGATGCATATTAATTTTTTATCCTCCATATTTAACTTTTTTCAGAAAAAAATACAAAAGTTGCTGCAGTTTGTTCTTTTAAGAAAAAAAATTAGAGAAATTTATACTCAATCCTTCAAATTTGGAAGATCCCACAAGGACCCTCAGGCTACAATTACCCCTCGTTCCCTTACATTAGTGGATCTTTTCGCGCATGTTTAAGTTTAACCCTCTTGAATGTGAAACTGTCCCTCGAGGATAGTTGAAAGGGATTAGTACATCAATTAAGAGGAGTTTTTTATTCCCAGGTGAAAAAGATGTAGATAATGTTTCTATCGGTAGAGTCACTACTGAAAACAATGTATGAAGTTTGTAAATACATAGATTATTAAAAACAATTTATGAGAACATGTTTTACAAACTTCATGCGTATTTAAAATTCACAAATTATTTTAGAAATTATAGTAATGAAATTGAATATTGATAACCAATATGAGTTTACACTGAAGCTTCGATCGACCGATCTTTTGAGCTATGAATTCACAGAAAAAACCTGAACTCATGTTGAGCCTGTTTTGGCTCGCTTTGAGACGCAGCGGAAATGAGATTTCCTTTTCTCTTGTTAAGTTTTAGTCCAAAAAGTTGTAAAATGACTTTTTAAGACTGAAAAAGATCGTTTTGCAACATTTTGGACTAAAACTTAACAATACATATATCCGAGTCGAAATTCGGACCCTGAAAAAGATTTGAAAAAGAACTATTGATTGGAAACTGCGCAGGCGCGAGCAATGCATTAAGAAGTGATGAAAAAGTCCTGAAATATCTTAAAATTTCCGAATTCAGTATGTTTTGAAACTGTTTTCAGTACTTTCTCCCACCGAGTTTTAGGGGTTCCGCAGGTATAGAAAGGGTCATTTAGAATTTGTTAACTGTAGTTTAAATTATTTATTTTTATAACATTATACTCGTTATTTATTAAATTAATAAATATATGCCATTCTTATTAACACAATAAATATACTTCTAGTCAAAAATTCGAAAATGATATTAGTTTTTTTATATCTGCTACCGTTTATGAGATATGATATTATTCTTTTCAATTTAGGACTTTCGCGGAAAATTTTATATGTACGTAATTGTTAGAATATACGGATTTTGAATTTAAAAGAAACATAATTCTAACATTAAAATTTAAACAATTTATTTTGTTAAGGAACAAATTTTTCATGGGTACATTATTAATATATTCAAAGTCACGGAAAAGGGTCTACAGAGGTCATAAAACTTGAGGAACCCTGAATATAATTAAAAATCAGAAACCAAAATTTCTCTAATTTTGCATTAATGAACTAATGAGTTGAAAATTAATATTCTACGTGTTCCAACGATGAAATGTATCTAAAAATGTCCTTAAAAAAGTTATTTTTTATGAAAATAAACAAATATTTGAAAATTTAATCTCCTTAAATTTTAATATTTTTTTGGAAATTTTTTAGATATTAGTAATCGTGAAAACAAGTAGATTTCATACTTTCGTATTTGAAATTTCAATTATTTTAATAAAAAAAGTTTCTAGTCATAAAACTTTTGAGTCACTCAGGTCATGAAAACCATAAAAGGGGAACAAATACATCAAGAATCTGTAGAATTTTGCTCAAAATATTTCCAAGTCCAAATTCAGTACATTCACAACCTTTTCAGTACTCTGAAATTCTGGGAGTGGGGTGAGCAATCCTTTTCATCATATTTTGAAGACTTTTAAAACTTTTAAGTCAAATTTAGGACTATTACAGTATTTTCATAACTTTTTCAGTATCGAAATTTCGACATAAGGAAAATGGAAATCTCATTTTTGCTGCGTCTCAAAACGAGACAAAACGTGCTGAATATAAGTTCAGGTTTTTTCTGTGTTATGGAAACGCAACCGTAACTTTTCTCTTAGAATATTGAATATTTTGTCACGAAACTTGGTTTAATTATACTTGCAATGTCATTACCAAGGTCTCTGGCCCAAATTCGTTCGAATTTTGGAAAATTTTCGAAAAACAGCAAATTTTTCAAAAATTAATTTTGAGCCAGAATTCAAACAAACCCGGGTTAGAAAGACTTTCCCAATAATATTTTAATTTTAAGTAATTTTACCAAAGTTTGTTACAAAATATTTAATATTTTAAGAAAAAAGTTACCGACAAATTTTGCCTATACAAATGACGTCATACTCCATCACATGCCCTTAATTAAGTGCAACAAAAAGTGCACTGTCTGCCTGTATGAACATTGAATTCCTTGTAGATTGACAATTAAACAGTTGCACATGAAGTTTGATATGAAATGTCACAATAAAATTACGCTTGTTACAAATATAACATACTCTGAAACATTTTTAGTGATAAATCCTAATTTTGCTCTAAAAGAAACCATTCATAATGTTCAGATGATATACATATATGCTGCTAACAATACTAATTATACATCAGTCTTTTGATATAAAATGTAATTATTCTGATTAAAATAAAACAATCCTGTAAGAACATTCGGGAAACTTGTATTTTAAAATTCATTCTGTAATCATGATATCCCCCTATGGTACACTAATGCTATAATTCAATCATTCTGGAGTTGGGAATCCTACTAATTTCTCTTTCGAGCTTCCAAGCGCACTCCTCTGTACCGCATAAGAAGTATTATTATTATTGAAGGAAAAAATACTTTGATCTGTATTCTGAAAATAAATAGATTTAGAAATACTGAATTCACATTTTAGGCAGTTCAATAAATGACCTTTATAAGAAATGATTCCTTTTGTCGAAACTAATAAATTGAACGTTGAAATTTTCCGTCCTATATAACGGCCTTCCCGAAAACACTTTTATATTGCTTGATAAAAATAGCGTTGTTGAAATATACAATTCCATACTTAAACGTAAAAAGTATGGAAATTAAAAAATTTTTCTTCTTATTTCCCAAAAACTAATAAAGTTCTTTTGGTTTAAAATTAATTTTGGCAAATTTTTCAAAAATTAATTTTGTGCCAAAATTCAAATAAACCCGGGTCGGAAAGACCTTCCCAATGATATTTTAAGTAATTCTACCAAATTTCGTGACAAAATATTCAACATTTTAAGAGATATTTGATTGTTTTGACGATATGTATATTTATGGTTTTGGAGGTGCAGAACAAGAATTCGATGTCAAAAAAGGTGTCAATAAGGCTGTCAATATTTTAACGATTTTGACAGCTTGCAGCTGTCAAAACTTATTTTTTACATCGCATTCATGTTCAGCACATCCAAAACTATATAAATATACATATTGTCAAAGCAAAAGATTAATAAAAAAATTATCATACAAAATGTAAAAAAGTTCACTAATTTTATAGAAAACCCTATTTAAACTTTAACGCATTCGGTGACACGGGTTAATTTTGATCGATTGGGCTGTTCTTGAGCACAGCTCATTTTTTTACATTGGAAAGCATATTCAGTTGGGCGAAATTTCAACTTTTGTATAAAACAACGGTCATCCTATAGCACAGAAATAACCTGAACTCATATTAAGCCCATTTTGGCTCGTTTTGAGACGCAGCGAAAATGAAATTTCCTTTCCTCTCGTTTAGTTTTAGACCAAAAAGTTGCATAATGACATTTTAAGCTTATTCAATTATTCGAATTTAGAGACGTACCATCGGGAACCTAATAAATTTATTTATTCTAATTTAGAGAAGTAAATTTAGAGAGAGAAAAAAATGAAGAAGTCATTTTGCGACTCTTAAAACTAAAACTTAACATGAGTGAAGGAATTCTCATTTCCGCTGCGCCTCAGAATGAAACAAAATCGGCTCATTTTCAGTTTTGGTTTCTTCTGTGATAACTTCTACATTTTTTTACCTAGAGGACTAACATTTGGTACACTGGTTTATTTTTACATGCAGATTTAAAAAAATAAAATTATTGTAATTGATTATTACAAATTAATCAGATAAATTAATTGATAAAATAGGGAGTTATACCTCTATACTCACTGAGAAAAAAGGTTTAGTTTTACCAACATTATTTTTTAGTTGACCATTGTTGGTTGTATCAACAATATTTTGATTGGTATAACAAAACGATTTGGTTGGCGTAACACATCAAGTTGTTCGGGACAACCATATTATTTTGTTGCTCTTATTTGGTTGAACCAAACATAATTTAGTTGTGACAACCAAATATCATTTGGTTGTGACAACCAAACATCATTTGGTTGTGACAACCAAACAATTATTAAAAAAAAATTGTGATTAGTTTGTAAGTAAGCTGCCGATAATAATATAAATAAAATCTAAATAAAAACCAATATCAGACGGTCGGCCGAACCTGGGTCTGGTAGTTGAGCCAACGGTGTCTGTTACTGAACTGTCTAGCTATAAGGTTTATTCCATATTGATCATTCATATCTCTCAGGGGCTGGTGGTTAGCCTACTGGACTAGCAGCTGGAAAACCCGGGTTCGAATCTTCATGACTAATGAAACTTTTCTTTTTCAGGTTTTCATTAATATGAAATTTCTACATTCTCATCTGATTATATTTGTGTAATTAAATTTATAACATGTGAATTATGTAATTATATGTGTTGGCCGACCGAAAATTCGCCCCTGGGTTAGTTAGCTCCCAAAACAAATTTTTTTTATGACAACCAAAATTTTTGTTATCCCGAATAAAAAAATATAGTTGTGACAACCAAAAGTTTTTGTTATGCCAACAAACAACACTGAACCAAATAATTTAGTTGTCTCAACCAAATAGTTTGGTTGACTAAATAACAACCAAATAATTTGGTTGGCTCAACCAAATTTTCGTTGTTATGACTAAACATTTTTCTCAGTGCTAGAGCTTTTATATCCTACAGACTGCTCCACATGCCAATAAAATATGTACTTGAACATTTAGAGTTTAAAAAAAATGTAGCTAACATAGTAATTAGTCTTTATCATTAATAATAATTTTAAGGGTAAAATTGTAAAAATACACCCTATTATTTAACACAGATTATAGACCTAGAGGGCTGAAGTTTATTTTACTTGCTTATTTTTTACATTTCGATGGTAAAATTAAAATAAAATTTTAAATAAATTGGAATTATTATAAAAGTATCAAACAAAACTTGTTGACTTTTTTGTACAGAGAACTATATTTTTTTTTGTGTTTTTTGTTTTTTTTTGTACAGATAAGTGTATTATTTTGATAAATTGCTTGAACTTCTTGTTTACTTTCTTCGATTTCCTCTGTTAATAAAACAGAAGGAAATTACAATTTATTTCTTCATCTTCAAATGACGCATCTCTTTTTCACTTCTTATATGTTTTATTTCTTCCTTTATTATTTATATTCTTTTATTTTTTATTATTTCCTTTCTATTTCCTTGACAACGTTATGTCCAACAAATGTAATCTACAAATGAAAATACATTTGTGTCACAAATTCGAGTTCTATGTTTGTTAATACACCAAATATCTTTGTTTCGTGTACGGAACCCTAATAGGCTTTAGTAAGACTGTATAACTCGTATTTGCTCGATTTTTTACTTTTGGCAACTAACTAAGGCAAAATACCCGATTTTCCGCTATTTTCACTTAATAATTCCGACAATTTGGAGCGGCATCTCGGAAAAAAAGCAAATCGTTAGAGGCAGTTAATAATAATTGAAAATTGAAAAAAAATAATGAAATCAATTAAAAATTGGGGAAAGTAATTTAAAAAATTTTATGTGCTAAAAAAGCGAGAAAAGTGTGCCAAATTTTATTAGGATCGGTGCAATAGTTTTTGAGAGAGGATTTGAAAATGCCTATTATTCTCTGATAAGAGAAGTAGAGTCTTGAGACACCTTGTAAAACTCCAAAACATTGGAAATTTTACTCCAAATGACTTGAAAATTTGATGTAATGATATTTTGGTCATGTTATAGACCTGTGCGGTATAGTTAAGAGAAAATATGTAAAAGGAAAATTCTCTCACATGAATATTTTTACTATTAATACCTACTGATATATGAGAGGAAAATGTGCATTCAAATGAGTGGAATTTACTAGAATAAAGTTAACTTTTTTTAGAATGTAATAAGTTAGTTCGTTTCTTGAAGCACTGCTTTGCTTGCCGCTTCACTACCTTCTCGAAAATTGATGTATTGAACCGGTCTGTATTATATTGGCGTTCTAGCGCGTATATAAAAATCGCTCTCAGAAAAAGATGCAATGTTTATTTTTAACCAATTGCTCAAATCCGTTTTCATTTTATTGATATTATTTATTTCTGTTCTATTCTGATTTAATTTATCAACTTTCAATACTGTGTTTGATATCCTATGACCTATTGCTTTCTGGACCCAAATATTGATAATAATGTGCAATTCCAAGTGAAATTTAAGTTATTTTCCGGCAGGTTAACCAAAAGTAATGAAACTTTAGAATTTTATTATATTCAGTATTACTAATTTTTCACATAAATTTTTAGGTCAAAATATTAATTAGTTTACGAGAATTGAAATTTACAAAAAAAATTTGAAATAGCAATATCTTCCGTTCTATCAGTCGTATCAAGTTTTTCTTTTTTTTAAAATGTTCAGAAAAATATAAAGAATAATTCTATTTCAGGACAATTTTTTATAATTTTAAAATTAAAAATGTTATTAAATAAAAATTATATCATTTTTAAGCGACGTCTGAAAATTCAATAACCCAAACGCTGAAACGATCTTACCTAAGTTCTTTTGAAGATTCCAAAAGAAACGAACTTTACAGTTAGCTCCTTAATATTTAATTTTAATAAATTATAAATGTAAACATTGGAATTTGAAACTAGTAAACATTGCTAATACGTTGCGCGCGCATCTCTGGCTGAGAAGTGCAAAGCCCATGTTACCAAACACAGTATTTACGACTTTCTCATGTGTGTGTTATGCCACCGAATGTCCAGTAACTTAAAATCATTCTAAAAAAGAATTTTTGACAAAAATAGTTAAAAATAGTTTTTAATTCTACAAAGGGGTACAAAGTTTCTTTGCTCAGGCACTAATTATACTGAATTCACGTCGTGTAACATGGGCTTTGCACTTCTCAGCCAGAGATGCGCGCGCAACGTATTAGCAATGTTTACTAGTTTCAAATTCCAATGTTTACATTTATAATTTATTAAAATTAAATATTAAGGAGCTAACTGTAAAGTTCGTTTCTTTTGGAATCTTCAAAAGAACTTAGGTAAGATCGTTTCAGCGTTTGGGTTATTGAATTTTCAGACGTCGCTTAAAAATGATATAATTTTTATTTAATAACATTTTTAATTTTAAAATTATAAAAAATTGTCCTGAAATAGAATTATTCTTTATATTTTTCTGAACATTTAAAAAAAAAGAAAAACTTGATACGACTGATAGAACGGAAGATATTGCTATTTCAATTTTTTTTTGTAAATTTCAATTCTCGTAAACTAATTAATATTTTGACCTAAAAATTTATGTAAAACATTAGTAATACTGAATATAATAAAATTCTAAAGTTTCATTGCTTTTGGTTAACCTGCCGGAAAATAACTTAAATTTCACTTGGAATCGCACTAATAGGTTAATATTGGCAACAAATATTAATTCTCAAAAAACGAACAATTTACAATTGCTAATTATGGTTTCTATTGTTTTTGAGGTAGCTGATTGCAAATCTAAAGTAAGATTTCAAAAATTCAAAATGGCGGATCTAAAATGGCAGATGTAATCAGGGATTTAAAAAATAATAGAATAGTCAATTTTAAAAAATTCAGATAGATTTTCAAAAATAAAAAAAATTTATTAAAGCTTATTAGTTTCTAGAATGCTTGTTGACAAAAGAACCAAAATTTATAATTGTTCACACAAAGGAACTACCTATACATATCATATAGAAATGAGACTATTGCGAAAGTACTTCAAAATAAAAGGTTTTCATTTTTCATTAGTCAATGGGCTTGCATGACATTACTTTTATGTGCCTATAGATTATATAAAGAAATCTTTATTTATAGGAGCACTGCTAGACCAATAACTTTGGAGACTTCTGGACTAAAACTCTTTAGAGGACTTCTTAATGGAGCCCAGCGAATTTCTGCCTGCGCAGGTGTGACCGTATCTTAAGCTGTCGCGAATTATTATTTTTTTTAGTGTCCTGGCCGCCAAGGAGGCATCATGATCGATGGGGGCTTTTGGACTTTAGCTTCTATAACTCCTATAGATTCGGCTCTGCATAAGACTAGGTCTCAAAATGCGATTTTAAAGGTTTATTATAAAAGGCGAGGGCGTATTGACAATGATGTGTTTGAATTAGTACAATCACTGATGGCCCGGTAAAAAGCAATGTTTGCTCAAACGTATAAATTTTATAATTCTGGGCCCTATATTTCGAATTTCAAAAGAAATTACTTCATTCATGTTGACGTTATTATATAATATATATATGTGACGCTCCGCGAGAGAAAGGTTCTATCGCAGAAAAAATAAAATTTCATTTTTTATGCTAAAAGATAATTTTTGAGTTGTTCTTTCATTTCCATGTTTCAAAATTTTCTTTTGTTAATTACACTTTCTGTTATAATGCCTCAAACCTATTAGGCGTGCTAAGTGTATCACATTTTTTGGATTTTCTTTGAACGACCGTTCCATGAAATTGACTTTTATTGATTTTATTTTTTTATGGTAATTATCACACCAGGCTCCTGACAATTTTAGGTTTGACAAAAATGAACGCAAAATCTGTAAGTGGGGTGTCAATTGTGTTCGTTAAGAGTGTTAAAATCCGTTGAGAACAAAATCCTAGCTGATCGGGTTCGCCAGATATTCACCCAGGTACGAATTGTCCGTCGGCCCACGGTCGGGCCAACTTCGCATGCCAAAGGTCGGGCCAACTAGCAAAATGATAACGGACCGCCGACCAACGGCACTGATAGTCGGCCCAACTACTCAGCCCAAAGTTGGGCCAACCAGCGAGCCCAGAGTTGGGCCATCTTCTGTTCTGAAAGTTGGCGTAACTGCTCAACCCAGAGTAGGGCCGACTGCTGTTCCCAAAGTCGGCCCAACTACTGATTCCAAAGTCGGTGCAACTGCTGTTTCCAAAGTCTGCCCAACCCTTGAACCTAAAGTTGGCCCAACTACTAATCCAAATGTCAACCCAACTCCTGAACCCAAAGTTAGTTAGTTATAATTTAAGGTATTTCTCTCGCTGTTTTATTTGAAAAAATCGATTTTCTATGGATTGTCTTTAAATTGTAAGAAAATATTATTTTATATGTGCCTTGTATGTGGCTAAAATTTCAGGAACCTTTACCCTCTAAATTTGAGATATTCATATTCGAAATTTCAATTTTTATCATTTTGCATGTAAAATTAAAATTTCGAATATGAATATCTCAAATTTTAGACGGTAAAGGTTCTTGAAATTTTAGCCAGATACAAGACACATATATAATAACGTTTTTTCACAATGTAAAGAAAATCCATAGAAAATTGATTTTTTCAAGTATAACTGCGAGAGAAATACTTTTTAACGTGCAGTCGAATCAACTTATTAATCCAATAATTGATTCAACAAATAATTTCCAAGTTTGCTGTTTAAAGGAAAAAGAAATCTTACCAGGTTTAATTAATTATGAATTATTGACAGTGTTTCTCGCAATTCTTTTACTCAAAATTCAATCACGAAATATTTTTTTTTTTATCATTTTTTTTTCTTTTTTGAAGGATAAAAGAAAAAAATGAAGAATAGTTTTATTGAAATAATGTTTTATTGTACTTTGTTTATTAAAAAAATACACACTTTGATACATAGTTACAGTCTTACATTGTGTTGGGTAAAGCAATCTGAAAAATAAAAGAAAACCAATTAAATGAAATCAATACAAAATAAACACGATTAAATATTCTATTACATCATACTAATATTAAATACTATTAAGAAGAGTTTCAATGGTTATCTTTTTTAATTTAAAGTGTAAAGAAGTTTTTAAATTAAGTGAAAAATGTAGAAAAATACATAGAGAACAAAAATTTTTACATACTGATATTTATATACTAATAAAAGTTTAGATGAATTGAGGTTTGATTTGTTTCAACTTATAATGAACTGACATTAAAATTTGCAAAAATTATAATAAAATTTCCGTTTAGAAAGTTACTTTTATTAAAAATTGATATGTATTAAATTTAGAAATAATTTTATTTTAAATGACAATAATTGGACATTTTTATTTTTAATGAATTAAAGGCAGAAACGATTAAATTCTGAATAAACTGAAATTTGGAACTGATTAAGCAGGGTGTTTAGCGAAATTCAAGGTATTTTTAAGATTTTTAAGGTAAAATATAAATTGTATTAGGGTCCACTTTCTGAAAATTGTAATAATAAGCTGAATATCTATTTAAACTAAAGCAGATAATTAGAAACTTTTAAGAAAATAATTGAAGTTAAAGAACAACAAAAAATACATTTGGAATTTGAAGGAAATAATTTAAAATAGAAAAATATTATTCAAGGTTACACACAAAAATTTCACTTGAATTTTCCCTGATATTTTCGTATGTTGCTTTTTTTTCTTTCAAATGAAATTTCGATCGAATTAAAATTATATTTAATAAAAATTTTACAAGAAATATTCTTTAGGAAAAAAAGTTTTGTTGGATGAACGCTATGTTAATTGGAATGTGTGGAAAATATTTGTGACAATATTTCTCCAGCACTTTTCATTCAATTCCCAGACAATTTCCCGATTTCCCTGTCAAAAAAATTGCCCTGAAAAAATATATGTATATTGAAAATTACGATTGGAATTTGCAGAAAAGAATTAACAATTGAAAAAATTAATAATTGAATAAATAAATAAAATTTAAAGACGGAACTAATTTAAAAAATAATAAAATTGAAAAATATGGATTCAAGAATTTAATTGTAATTAAAAAAAAGATTTTAAAATTAAAGAAAATAACTGAAGAAATTCCAAAAACAAAAAAAACAGTTTTAATACAGTGTTATTAATTTTTGACAATTGACATTTTAATTAATTGAAAATTGAATTCTGACCATTACAATCTCAATTTTTAAAATTATAAAAAAAGACAAGAGTGGAATTGAAATTATTTGGGTTTATATACAACTTCTCAGAATTTCTTGAAAATGTCCCAATTTTTTTTCTACAAATTCGCGGTAAAGTCGGTTTTTTTCATAATGTATGAATTTCCGACATTTTCTCGGATCGCTAAACACTCTGGGATACGAATTAATTAAATCATATACATGCAAAACAAAAAAATTTTATTTTACAATATAAATTATTAACTTACCATCGAGACTTTCGACCTCCGTCACGGTCGTTAGCGCGCGACAACCAAGTGCTTAGCTCTGTATTGATTTCAGACTTGGAAGTTTTGTCAAAAAAGAAGTCGAGAAGTACATCTGCAAAGCATTGTTAGAAAAGTAAGTGAATAAAAAAATTAATAATTTGAAAACATGAATTAACATAAGAATATAATATATAAAATTTTACCTCGCATTGACTTGTAAGTATACGTTTCTTTAAAAGACTTCCCGTGTGGAAATTGCCAAAAGCTTATGGTGAGTTTGAAGTTGGGCCCCATCTTGGCAAAGTATTTTGTGGCTGTAAGGTGTTTTTTATCGTGGCTCTAGCTCGAGCCTGTCTTGTTTGGTTTCATTATGTAGTTCGTGCTTGTGGCGCTATCTATCATGGCTATGACTTTAATTTTATCTTGGCTCAATGTGGAAACTGGGTTGACAGACAAAATATTCGAATCAGCTGATCGAATAAGCAATCAATATTTTAAAAAGTGTAAGTTAATGTGCTCCTGTGTAATTGCAATATCATAGGTTTGTTGAAAGTAATGAAATGAATAAAGAGAACAGTACAAAACGTGTAAGAAGGCATCGTTTCATTCAAAAGAATACTGTGATTCATCTCGAAGAAAATGAAGGTAAGTTGAAATAGCATATTCGCTATGTTTTTACCTCTTATTATTGAATTTAAATATTGCTACAATAATTGAGAAATAAAAAAATTCTCTAAAAAGAAATAAAGTTTTAAATTAAGTGGAATTTTAATACTTCCTCAAATTTAAATATTCAAAAATAAATTCATGTATTCAATACATAACCTCAAAATGTCATTTACTCTGGTATATCTTAATATATTTTATTTTCAAAGGTGTCCTGATTAGTCTTATAAAAACTATTTAGAGATAAATATTGCCAATATTCTTAATTAAAATTTAGCGTTTACTTAGTACTATAAAACAAAAATAAAGTCATGCATAGACCAAATTAATATAAAGACTACAAAAATTTCATCTCCAAAGCCTTTTTGTAATGTACATCTCTAACATGACTCCTGTCATTTTATTAAATGTTTGAATGTATTTTTTTTATTTTTCTTTATTTTTGAAAATTAATTTCAGTAATGTTAATGTTTCTCGTATTCTATTTGAATGTTTAAAGTTTCATCCTGCATCTTCCTAGATAATAAAGGTTTTAAAGTTTTGGCTCCCAATTTAGGTTAGAATTGATTCGCGATGTATAATAATATTTTAACATACTATATAAATGAGGCAGTTGGTGCAGAAACCGCACAAGTCCATTTTTTTCGAAAATCAGTTTTTTATGGAAAATTTATCTTTAAGTGAAGCTCTACGATCTAGTAAAATATTACATAAGTTACAAAACTCTAAACCCTTTAAAACAAATAATCAAATTTTTGTTTCGTGCAGAAACAACACAATTCCATGATTCCAAGTTGCACACAAAGATGCGCAATGGATAAAATAATATTAACTTATGGTATTTTTTACATATTTTAGACGTTGTTAAATAATTCATATTAAACTGTCTATATTATAGATAAAATCCACTCAAAACTGACATCATTTTAAATGATGTCAGAGATCATTCTCCAAAACAAAATGACAAAACATCTTCAAGTATTACAATTTCATTATCCCCAAAATCTGTCGCTCTAAATCCCAAAAGTTCAAATACAGCTGAGAAAATTATAATTTTTTTTAATTTATTAGAGATTACAGATGTGCGAAACAAGAGTTTTAGGCTTCGAAGCGATTCTAATCAAAACTTTTCGAATTAAGTACGATTTGAAATCGTTTTAAATCAATTTAGATGTTTAATTTTTTCATAAATATAGCTCCTTATTATATTGTTAATAAAGTTAATAATTCTATTTTAAGGTTCTTTATCATCAAATGATATTTCGCGGGATATACAGCGAATTAAATCTGATTAAAGATAATCAGACAACTATAATAACGATGCTTGAAAATTGCATTCAGTACAAAGAAGGTATAAAAATTAGCTTCTCAGAAAAATTTAATCTCAACATACCACTGAAGAATGTCACTGATTTAACAGAATTAGAAAAACTGCTTAAAACAGATGAAGACTGCTGCAAGAGTTTCGTAAGTTTTTTTCATTATCGATCATTAAAATATATTTTATTATATAAATAACTGAAACGTTATCACATTATGAATACATATTTTTGCTTACAGAAAGCTTCGCTATGCCTGCTGTTTGACAAAGATAATATCATAAGAAAATCTTTAACAAACATGATTAAAAAGTTTATGGTCAGAGAATTGGCAATGATATTTACTGCGACAAAAAAATAACAGGAAAACTTCTTTTTAAAGAATATATCACATGTGTTCATGCATAGTAGGTAAGTAAACTCCATTAAATGTATCCATGATGGACTTTTTTAATAGACTTAGATTAATTGAATAGAATTACATTTTTAACTTTTTTTTGTGACAGATGTTGTTTGTGAAAGATATGGAACAGTCGAAGGAAATGTATTGTCTCATCTGGGGTCTATTTTCACCAATTCCAAAGATTGGGATGGACATAAAAAACAACGAGGAGGCGACACGGATAAATAATTTTTAAAAATATATTATTTTAAATTATATTTCATTAAATTCTGTTAAATTTTATTTTATTATATAGTTTTATCAACTTCTATATTAGTAAAATACATCAAAGTTAATTCTAAAATTTTATCAATTTATTTTTCTCCCTTTTATATATTCTCACAGAAAAGTATAGACAATATATGGTTGAAATTTACATAATTTTCAGTGATTCTGACACAATTATGTATATTTCAACCATATTTTGGCTGTTACTTCAAAGTAGATTTTATTTTGGCTAGCAATAAAAAACTAGTTAGGCTCGAGCTGGGACCAGGCTATCCTATCCTGTGGGAAAACATTCTTGGTTCAAGGTTAGGTAGGCGTTTCATTGCGAGCGTGGTTCTGTCTACACTATCGAGAAGGGGCCAAGTTTCATCAAGTTTGGGCCTAACTCGCGCCTATCGGAAATTTCCACACGGGTTCTTATTTTTTCCCCTTCCCAACGAGCTGTACGTTTTCTGGACTGGTTTGGATATAAAAACTTTTAAAATGTTTGAAATTGCTTCCTTAATGTTAGCTGAACGACGTGCGGCAACTGACATTAAAACTTTCTGAAAATTAATACAAATATAAAATTAAGAAATATGATAATTGTATTTTATAAACTGAGACGCATGACTATTCTCCATATATAAATTTTGATGTTTATGTGATTTAAATTCATGTTTCCATATAGAATTTTCTTCTAATTTTTATGTACTAGAATTTTTCTTCTTTTTATTAAAATAATTTTCAAAAAATATGTGGCAAAAAGGTAACAGAAATATTACATAAAATAATTTGATAACTAAAAGAACAGAAACTATTTTACCCAGCATTTTCCGAACTAAAAGTTGGGAAGTAATAAATTTGGAATGAAAAATTAAAATATATAATTGAAAATTTATATCGCTTGAAATTTTTAATGAATCAAGGGAGTAAACATTTCAAACTTGGGTAAATGAAATCTGGGTCTAATAAAATTAGAAATAATTTGAATTTAAAGTTTGATTAACATTTTAAGAAGCTAAACTTAGAATTTCACTTATAAAGAATTTTCACTTATAAAAATAAAATGAGCTGAAATTTAGATCTTTCAAATTTAATTAAAATTAAATTTTACTGTTGAAAATTTTATGTATTAAATGGAGAAAGAATAAAAGTTTATGAATAAATTACAATTTCGGGGCTAACTAAATTGTTTTAATACATTGAAAAAAAAATCTTAATAAAATTTGGAGGAATCATATTTAGCGTTTTAAACTCTCACCAATAAAAATTTGAATTTACTGCAGTTTGGTTCATTAAAAAAAAAAAAAAAATTATCATCGATCGAATTTGAGATTAATTAAAAAGAATAAATTTAAATTTAGATCCTCGAAAATTTGTGTAAAATTAATTTTAACCTTTTAAAGTATGGACGAATTAAATTTGGAGTTGATTAATTAAGATTAATTGAAACTTAGATTAATTAAAATTTTAAAAAAATTGAAGTTTGTATTAAAAATCTGAAAACTTAAAAAATAAGTGAAATTAGTTCCATTTTTTGTTAACCATGAGATGTACTGTTTGAGGTTTATGTAAAATTATGATTTAGACAATTAAATTAATGTTACATGATTATTTAAAATGTGAAATATACAGTTTTTACTGAATGAAAAATTTAAAAAACAGTATTTCGGAAAATAAAAAATTAATCATAAAGAGATTGTAACAAATCGTGATTATTGCGAACTATTAAGAAAAAAATTAGAATAAAGTTCTGTATAGAAACATGAGTTTAAATAACAGAAACATTATTTAAATATATCTTGCATCTCTTTGAGCTGCTTCTAACATAAAAAAGCTTACCTGTGCTTCTATTTTCTCAGGGCTCTTCGAAACTTCGGAGTCAAAATTAATGAAAGTGTCTACATTTTCTATCGGCAAAGCAATCTCCAAAATTTCTAGTTGCTTCTTGGTGTCCACTAATAATGGAGTATTAGTCTCTTTAACTATTGCTGTTTCAATGTTTTCGATTCGAGTTTTAATCTTTTTAGATATATGCTGCAGTTTCTTTGTTCTAAATGCTATTATTATAAAATAAGAATAATTACTTGTAGTGAAATGTTCACGCCGCATTTCGTCAAAATGTTTTTTACTCCTTTTTCTTCAATTTTCCCAACATGCCTTTAGTAATTCACATGTTCTATAATTTTCTAAATTATTGCTATTATACTCCGCAGTAAGTTGTTCCCTCGTTTCCTTTTTCACTTTTCAGTGACATTTTAATATATTGAAAAACAATTTGATTAACTTTTTATAAACACTCCAACATGTGTCATAGTTTGGCTTTTTTGAAACATGTGTCAATCTGTCAATCTTCCGATTTTACTTCGCCCAATCAAACAGACAGCTACAGAAGAAACGAAAGGAAATATAGAGTTATGACGAAGGAGCATACGTTTAGTTAAACGATGTTCAAAAATCACATGTGGAACGCAAGACTCGTTAACTGCCGGTTAAAGCTTCGGTTAAATTTAAACTCGGCTTAACTAACCTCGGTTTAAAGCCATAGTTGTGGAATCGGCCCTTAGGGAACAAATGAGTGAAGCCGAACGACAGCGTCAGCGTCACAGCGACAGGAACCGGAAGTAACCAACAAGAATATGAGTCAAGATAACGGGCCAATCAGGTATTAAGAAAAACGAGCTGAATTTAAAAGGAACTTAGAAGACGCAAATTAACCAATCAAAATACGTTAGTTCTGTTCAAACATGGCTCAAACATTCTAAAAGCAAAAGAGAAGTGGGTGTCCAGAAAACTCGTCCAAAACTTTTTAACTAAATTGCTTCAGAGAAGAATTGTTATTTTGGTTTGCTCAAGCTTACAAACCTTTTAAAAGGACAACAGATCTTGGTCGCAGTGAAAAATTCAAAAAAATATCTCGTTTGTAGATTTAAAAATAATTTTAATTGATCTTTTACATAGTTATGATTGACGTGACACCATAACCTCAATTATATTGTTTATAATGTTTGTAATCGCAATAAAAATTAAGCTTACGCACGTGCTAAAATTCTTTGATCTAAAAATATGTATGAAATTTTCTGAACGGTTAAATTGTAAATTACTTGAAAATGGTAAAAAATATTGAATAAAAAACTAAAAATGGTCAATGAAAATTATAAATGATACGGTGTCAACGGAAAATTTAAAATAATTACCGATATTAACTTCTTGTAAAATTGCAAAAGACATATTCACCAAAGCAAAAACTATAACATCAGATATTAAGTTTGTTATAGTTTAGTTTAATTTATTCATTTAATGTTACATTAATTTTAAAATTTTTTAGAATATGGAAAATCGTAAAACCAAAGAAAATTTTACTCATGCTTTAGTGTTGTTCGTTAATGAAAAAAAGGACAACAAACAAGTAGTAGATTTAGTTCCCACGAATTGGATCAATAAAGATGAAAAATCATGTTTTTATCCCAAAAAAAGGACTATAAAAAAAATTTGAAAACGTGGGTTTAAGAAAGAAAAACTCCCAAAACGTCATGGCTACACTCGCAAAAAATTGAAATAATCAAATATTGCAGTAAGTAAATCATTTTCCTATAGAATGCATGTTTATTTTATAGGAAAAATATAAATATTTTTTAAAAAACTACTTAATTGGTCGTTCTTTATAGAGTCATTTGATAAAGGGATGAAGAGATTAGATAAATATGTTGTAAATCTGGATCCTGGAAACACAACATCGACAGAAGGTGTAACTGATAATGAAGCGGTACTTTCAAAATATACTTCGAACCTTTTGGAAGTTCCTGAAATACCAAGTGAAGACAAAGATTCTATAGGTAAATATAGTATTATTAATAATTATGATTATTAATTCATGCATATATGAAACAAGTACTAAATTTTGCCCTGAATATAATGTACACAATAATAATTTTGATTGATAATTTCCTAAGAATTAATAATAATTATGGTTGATAGATTTCAGTGGTTAAAAAAGATTCTAATGTATACAATTTTAATTACAAAATATCTTAAATATATATTACATACTCATTTTTAAATTTTAAAAATTTTTAACGTTCGGTTTTGAAAAACACAATATATGATTTTTTTAAAAATAAAGCTAAAATACTTTATTTTTATAAATTGTTGCAAAATAATAATTTTATCGAATAACATGTAACTTTTTACAGATTCTCAGGAAAAAACATATGAATCCAAAGACAACTCGAACGAAAATGATCTAGGTAAAATAATAATTACATTTAATACAGTATATGTAGGGAAACATTAATATTATTATAATTATTATTAAACAAGCATCATAGGTTATTCCCTACTCACCTTTTTTACAAAATCTCATCACGCATTTCAACCTTTTTTCACAATTTGTCACTTTTTTAAATTCCAATTATCTTTACAAACATCTTTTTAAAATGTTACAGCTATTGTACTCTTATAAAAAAGGCAAAATTAAATTTATCCAAATTTTATGTAATCAAAAATACAATTTACTTAAATTTTAAAAGATCTAAAATATAATCGATTTGAATTTCAATTAAATTACATGTCATTCTATTTAAATTTCAATTCCTTAAAATTTTAATTAATCCAAAATTCAATTTTCGCGAATACCATTACATATAAATTTGAATTTATCCAATTTTCGATCATCTCCAAATTCAAATTTTGCAAATTTCATTTTTTTTAAATTTCTGTTTGTCCACATTTTGGTTTATTCATTCTTAAATCCTATCCAAGTTTTCAAAAATCCGAATTTTAATTCGATTTTAGTTTCAATTGATTTTAATTTATCCAAACTTGAAGCAATAAAAATCTTGTCTGAAATTTATTTTATTGTTTCGTCATAGAGAAGATATTTTTAAAAAATTTTAATTGATCCAAATTCTAATTGATTTAATTTTTAATTGATCCAAATATTAATTAATCTAAAATCCAATTTATTTAAATTTTCATTTGATAAAATTTTAATCGTTAAAAAATTTTATTTTTTCCTCTCTATTAAGGAGAAATTAGTCAAACAGTCGTAAAAAAAGTTAGCCCAATCTTATGTTTTCCTAGTTTTAAATATAAAAAGAATTTATAACTTAAATTCGTTTTAGTGGAAGGGTTAATAATTTTATTTTAACAGTTTTGGCAATTAAAAGTTGCATTTAAATAAAAATTACAATTTTTTGTCTATGGAAAACAATTTCGAGAAAATAATCTGAAAATTGACAATCGTCTTCGACAGACAGAAAATTGTAATTTTTATTTAAATGCAACTTTTAATTGACAAAAATGTTAAAAATGAAATTATCAACCCTTCCACCAAAACGAATTTTAAGGTTTAAATTGTTTTAATATTAAAAAATACGAAAATATAAGGTTGGATTAAATTATTTAACGATTTTTTGTCCAATTCTTCCTTAGTTCCAAGTAATTAATTCTCATTTAAATTCAATTTCTAAATTATCTAAATTTTAATTCATTATAATTTTAATTAGATAATTCAAAATATTCGAATTACAATTTATCCAAAATTTAGTCAATTTAAGCTACAATTGTTCTAAAATGGAGATAAGTTTCAATTGAATAAAAATGAAATTTATAAAAATTTTAGCCAATCCAGATTTTTGTATTAATACAAATTTAAATTAAATTTCTTTCAATTTTACATTTTTTGCACGTTTATTTATCCCCGTTTAATCATTTTGTTTGAACTTTTTCGGTGATCTTTTTATATGTAGAGAAAAAAGAATACTGTGATGCCTGTTATTAGTATTAGTTAATACGCACTTTTTTGATGCAAAATAATTTTCTTTTTATTATTATGAAACGTTCATTTTTTAGAATCTGATGCTCTAAAACAAGCGTTGATAAAGCTGTATTCGGAACTGCATGATCAATTGAGAAAAATTTATGACAGCATTGATTATAACGTAAACAAATCTCTAGAAGATTTTGAAATTAAAATTATGTTAAACATTGGTCGTCCTTTGGGAAAAGGGTTAAATGAAGATTTCGTAAAGTTGGAAGTTACCTTACCAATAACAGAATTAAGCACTTTTGAAACTTTTGATAATAATGTGTTAATAAGTTCAGAGAAGCAAGCAGCTTTGGTAAGAAAGATTATAACATATAAATGTAAATGTTACAATGGCAACTTTTTTCATTTATTAAAGGATTTAAGATTTTTTTTTAATTAATCAATTTATTATCTTTTTTATTCTAATAGAAAAATTTTATGCGGTCTTATGGAAGATCAAAGCAGAGTCTTTCACAAATCGTAAGTGCGATTTTATCAGAAATTATTGACAAATCAGTTCAAAATCAGTACTCAGGAGAAGGAAAAAAAAGCACCAATAAACCAGCTAAAAAGAGTTTCAATTCGACTTGCACTTTTAAATGTATGAAGGGTAAGAATAAATAAATCATTAAAAAGTTACAATTTCAAAAGTATAATTTCATCTAAAGATTGTTAACGTGTAGATGTTTGAAATTATCTGGTATTTTTCAACTATGTTAAAAATATTAAACTTTATTATATAATGTTTAAAACATTTTAGAATATTTATTATGTAGACTTTGAACTGAAATTTGAAAGCATTTAAAATTATTTAATCTTACAAAATATTCAAAATTTTCTAAAAATTCTAGAAATTAAAGATACATACTGAAATTGTTCTGTAAATTTTAAATTACTTAAAAATATTTAACAAAATCTTACTGTTTTTAGATGTTATACTTGCTTTATTGAATTATTCAGTCTCTGAATCAAACATTCGAAAGCAGACAGGAAAGTGGTTAAAAGGTGCTTCTGATAGAAAAGGAGGGCGCTTGGAGAGAAGTTTGCGTAATATTGAATAATAATTATTTTAACAATTTGTTAATAATAATTATACTTTTATTTTTCTTCTTTGATTATTATTATAATATTCCTTTAATATTGTCAAATTAAAGTGTTAGATGTCATATTTTAATTATTCGATCAAGAGAAATCAAACTATTTGTGTAAACGTGTTTCTATACATCTGTAACGTTTCTTTCGTGTTTAAAACATTTTTTACTTTCGTTTTTTATTAATAACTGAACTAGACTCGACCACATGATCGAGAATTTACGGATTATATTAAAAGTTTCTGAAGTTCTGACTGTTCACTTGAACGAAAAGTTTTTTTTCTGATTTTTAAACATTTTTAGAAATTAACTTTATAACCATAAATAGGAAACTGTACTAAGAAAATTTTTATAAGCAAGATAATATTAATTAGTATGTTAGAATAATATATATTTATAGACAAATTTCAGTTCCAAAAAAAAAAAAAAAAATTATCGATTATTTCAACATTCAGAACTTCAGATCATGTCAAATAATATTAGACGTGTAACAATGTTACAATATAGGAGTTTGTTTGAAAAGACATTAATAAACACTTTGTTTTAACTTCAGTCATGCATGCAGTTATTAAAGATCCTTCGTTTGTATTTGGTAATTCCTCAATTTTGTAAATTCCAATTCCTTGTGAATCAATCGGTTTTTTAAAAACTTGCTTTACTTTTGACATAAAAAATCCTTTTATGAAAAAGTTATTCAAATCTAAGGTACTTGTTTTAGATTTGATTTTTAATATTTGAAAAAATTGACCGTTATTCAATTTCACAATATTATTTGGGTGTGAGTTACAAATTTGGAATTTTTTAATTTGAATACTCAAATATGAATTGGAAGACTTTTTTTCTGCTTTTCTGGATTACTAATCACTGGATAGGAAACCAAAGTTGTAGTACCAGCTGCTTCTATTTCAGATATTCTTCTGACAATTTGTGATGCTACGTTTATTCCTGATCGCACTAACGGTTTCAATTTTCCAAGATAGTTTTCACATGGAAAAGCAGAGTAACTGGACAATGGTGCTTCCATATATCTCACATCATCTGCTAAGTGTATAAGGTTATGAATGTTCATAACTTGAGATGACTTGCCATAGAATTTTGGCATATCCGAAACAAATTCACGCAAGAGTTGTTCAGCCTCATCAACCCGTTCAAGAGATAAAAATTTATGGAAAAGAATTCTGCATGCACAATGCAGCTTGAGAAAATGGCGGTACTGATCTTTAGCTAAAACTTGACGAAAAACAAAAGGACCAGCGTACAATAATACAAATCTGAATTGAGTGGCCTTCCAATTCACAAGTTCATCCAAACAAAAAACTTTTCGTTGAAATTCCTTCGGTACAAAAGACGATAAATGATCGAACTGTTCGGACAAAAGCTTTCGATTTTCAGTATTAAGCTTAAATTTACCTCCACTTCCGTGAAGCATTTTCTCTAAAAGAAATTTCATTACTCCTTCAGTTAGTAAATGCATATTTTCCAACAATACTCCTCTCACTGGATCAAATTTTTTTATTCGTAAAAGAGGCGATTTTTCACCTGGAAGATGATGCTGAGGCTGACTTTGCTTTTTAAATGACTTTTTTGTTCGTAAAGGACAGTTAATGTCAGGATACACGCGAGTGTAACTTCTAGAGTTATTTTTATTTTTCTTCACTGATTTTCCTGTAATTTCACATCTTTCACAGGCACAAAAGCCAGTGTGACCTTTGGTGCACTTAATAAATGCTCGTGCAAGTGTGTCGCAAGCCATACCTTTCAATTCAAATTCATATTTTTTATTTTCAATTTCAACCCCATTAATAATTAAATCTGAAGCTTCCTTTACAAAATCATCTAAAAATTCGTTAACACTATCCGGCTTAGACTTGCCGCTGTAAAGAGCTACCAAAAAAGGTGCACACTGATAATCTTCATAAATTATAGCCATTAATATAGGTGTGGCGCTTATTTTTGACTTATTGAACAGCGGAAGAACATCAATGTTAACGATAACTTTTAGTTTGTTTTCATTATAATTAGAATTTGCTATCCTGGCTTCCAATCCTTGTTTTATTCCTAAATAGACATATTCACCAAGTCCATGGTTCTTAGATAACATTTCTGTTACAGCACCATTTGTTCTCTTAGTCTTTAATAAGGTTTCAGCCGTTTTAGGAAGTTCATCATGTCCTTCAGAGCGCAATAATTCTAGAAGTTCATTAACAACTGTGTGTGGGAGATATTTAATGTGTTTTGTAGACCACAGTACAAGCTTTTCACGTAAATCCAGCTTCTTATCGATGATACTTATGTTAGTCTGAACTGCATATTCTTCAAATGCTTCTCCTTCGGCTTCACTCTCATACTCTGACGATGAAGATACATTTGTTCTTGTTGAAATTTCATTCGAAAGCTTTATTTCTGGATTTTCAATCGGAAAATCACAATTAATATCTTCAAACACGTTCTGGAACGTGGACCTACAATTAAAGTAAAATGACAGAATAAGTAAATAATAATTTTAATATTTTATTTAAAATTATATAAAATTCATCATATTAAATGTTTTTTACAGTAAAACTCACATATATCGGATAATTATCAGGGTAAAAATACACATTGTAGAAATAAAAGGAACTAGTAAAAATTTCCAATAAAAACGGGAATCCGATATATGCAAGTCCGATTTTCGCGAGTTCCACTGAATTGCAATTATTTAATTAAAAATTTTTTTGAATTATTATATGGGTATTTTTAATACTTTATAACTTATTTTACTTATTATTATAATAATACATTGATTTGATTTATTAAAAGACTTTTAAATTAAAACCAAGATAAAGAAAATAAAAAAAAATTAAATTACTTTAGCTACTTTATTTAAATCCAATTTGGACTAAAAAAGTAAAAATCCGCAAAATTATAATGATGAGTAGAATATAATTCTGAACATTTTTTAAGAATAAAAACTGCCAAATATGCCAAAAGATTCAGTGGTGAATTGAACATAACCTCAGATTCTCACAAATAAACAACAGAAGAAATTCTAAATTTTTTGCAGCAATAATTTGTTTATGAATCAATCTAAACAATACTTACACTGAATTCAGCTCTCCAGCTATAAAATTATTATTCTCAGCTGGACGGTTTATGGATCCACTATTATCCTGAACGATTAAATTATTACTCTCTGATATAATTTTTTCAGATTCAATTTGCTGTACTTCATCATATTTCACTTTTTTACGATGTAGAAATCTATATTTTTTTAGTCTTTCATAAGAAGATTTTTTTTCGTTCATTATTACAAACAGCAGCAAATATAACCTTCTATAATAATCAAAACAACAAACAATGATATCCTTTTTAAAACATTGTTCCTAGATTTTTACCGAGTGCTGTAAAACGGCCGAGGAAACTCTGAACAAGGTTGGGCCGCCATTTTAAGTCTTCCAAACTGTGTTTTACAGAGTTTTGCCAACGGTCAGGGAAACTCTGGGCAAGGTTGGGCCGACCACTTCATTTTAAGACTTCCAAACTGTGTTTTACAGAGTTTTGCCAACGGTCGGGGAAACTCTGGGCAAGGTTGGGCCGACCACTCCATTTTAAGACTTCCAAACTGTGTTTTAAGGAGTTTTGCCAACGGTCAGGGAAACTCTGGGCAAGGTTGGGCCGACCACTTCATTTTAAGACTTTCAAACTGTGTTTTAAGGAGTTTTGCCAACGGTCGGGGAAACTCTAGGCAAGGTTGGGCCGACCACTCCATTTTAAGTCTTGCAAGCTGTGTTTTACGGAGTTTTGCCAACGGTCGGGGAAACTCTGGGCAAGGTTGGGCCGACGGTCGGGAAAACTGCGAGTGCCATAGTTGGCTTGCAGGGTCGGCCCAACTTTGGGAGCTTGAAAAAAAAATAGTTGGGCCAACTCTGGTAGACGTAACTACGCATGCCAGAGTTGTGCCGACTTTGGCCCGACGGACAAACTCTGGCTGCCGACCAAAATTCGCACCTGGGCAGGTTTAACCACTTGAGCGCAACGTAAAGTATACTTTTCAATATATTGGGCAGACTATTCTGCAAATAAATAAATAAATATATATATATATATACATGTAAAACATATATACACATATACATACGTATATATATCTATATATATATATAATATATGTATATTATAATATAATATATTAATGTATATATCACAGAATTTCAACTGTATTCTTCGCAAATGCTTAAATTGTAATAATTTACTATAACAATCCGTTTAAAACAAAATCCTAGCTAATCAGGTTTTTCAGTATAGTTTTAACCTTATTTTTTGTGACATAAATGAAAAACTTTTGAAACTTGAATGTGAATTGCAGAAAAAGTTTTATTTAGATATTAAATTACCAACATTACTGGTAAATATAATATGTGGTACTTTTCTATGTTTTTAGTTTTTTGTTATACATGAATAATAATTAAATATCTATATATAAATTACTAAACCACCCTTTACTTACATTTCTTACAGTGGATTCTTAGAAAATATGTGTTAAGCTGAAAGTAAAAATATCGTATGTGTTTTACATACAACGATTCAAGTATAGGATTTTATAACTGTAATGAAACTTAGTATCAACTGTGAATCTTTCATATATGATGTTCAACAATTGATTAACAATTAGAGATTGTGGAATGTTTTGAACATCAATCTTTCATATATGAAAGATTCACAGTTGATACTAAGTTTCATTACAGTTGTAAAATCCTACTTGAATCGTTGTATGTAAAACTCATACGATATTTTTACTTTCAGCTTAACACATATTTTCTAAGAATCCACTGTAAGAAATGTAAGTAAAGGGTGGTTTAGTAATTTATATATAGATATTTAATTATTATTCATGTATAACAAAAAACTAAAAACATAGAAAAGTACCATATATTATACTTACCAGTAATATTGGTAATTTAATATCTAAATAAAACTTTTTCTGCAATTCACATTCAAGTTTCAAAAGTTAAAACTATACTGAAAAACCTGATTATAGCTAGGATTTTGTTCTCAACGGATTTTAACACTCTAAACGAACACAATTGACACCCCACTTACAAAATTTGCGTTCATTTTTGTCAAACCTAAAATCGTCAGAACCCTGGTGTCAATTTATAGTTTTTGAGTTGCTTTTTAAGTTCCAAAAATCAAAATTGGATTTCTGCAATTCCTTTTCTTGTTATGAAGCTTCAAATGCATAAGCATGTTAAGCGTCTCGATTTTTCTTCTTCCTCTTTGCTCGTCCGTCTTTTGAAGTTTGCTTTTTCAGCGATAGGTCCCTTCTCTCGTGGATCGTCACATATGATAAAATTGTACTTAAAGTAACAAAATATATTTGTTTGACTGTTTCTATATATATACCAGGACCGCTTCATTTTATACCTCAATCACTATATTAGAGATCAAAAGAAAGATTCTTTATTTATAGAATTTTGTTTTTCCCAAATGGAACATTGCTTATAATAATTAATGAGTCAAAATGAAAATGTGAAGCTTCACTAAGAAGCGTATTTCAGAAACCTTTAACTTTTCAATGAAAAATAAACTGGAATTTTTTTTAAGCACACTATTTAAAATTTATCCAAGTAAAGTTTGAATTCCAAACATCTAAATTTTATTCATTTAAGATTTCATCTCCAATTGTTATTAATGGTTTAAAAATAAAAACATCTTTAACCTACAATAAAGAAAAAAAAACAAGTAGTTGTTTATTAAGCTGATGAGAAACATAATTGCTAATTTGTCGAACATTTTGAAATTTTTATTTATTTTTTTAACTTATATTCTCAAAACGACTATTTTTTAATTATTTTCGTTTCTCAGAATATTTTCTTCTTTTAACATTTATGTTTTCTCTCTTCAGTTTTTATATAAAAAACTATAATTCTTAATACAAAACTAAAACTTTTTATTATGACATTTTGAGCATAATAGTTGATGTCAATAATAACTATATATAGATAGCTAACTTGACTTGGAAAAAAAATGATTTATTTTTTATTATCGACGTAAAATCTTACAATTTTAAATGTATCTTATCAATACAGTACTCTCTAAATTTCTTAGAGTGAGTTTTCACTCCACTAAGAGTGGAAATTGATCCACTCCAATCAGAGTGAAAGACCCACTTTAAAAGAGTGAGATCTCACTCTTAAAGAGTGAACTTTCACTTCAATTTGAGTGGAAATTCGCTCCAAAATTAGAGTGAGAGTTCACTTTTTGCTTGGAGCGATTGGAGTGGCTCAATTTCCACTCTTAGTGGAGTGAGAACTCATTCCAAGAAATTTAGAGAGTATTTTTTCTGGGAGCACATCAACACGAAATCGAATAATCACCTTTAACACATAATTTAGAAGGTTTGAAATAATTTAAATTGATTTTCGCTGAGAAATGAATGAATTATGACGTTTTTTTATATTAGATATATATTACAAAGTATATTTAATTCTTCAAATTTCAATTACTTTAATAGGAGATATAAGGCACAATAATTTATAATATCTTAAAATCTTTATAAAAACCTAAAGTTTTAATTTCACTATAAGGGTTTTTGATGTGTCACGAGTCTTCTTCAAGTAAATAAATAAACAAAATGATTGTATAGTCAAAATGGTCAAAATGGAGGGACAATTTTTGAGAGTTCATAATTTCTAAAATAATTTAAATTTTTTATTTTCTTTTATATAAAACTAATCCTTATTTCATTTACTTTAAATTCATCTGAAACAGTCATTAATTTTTATTTTTCTTTGTTTTTCATCTCCTAAAATATTTAAAACTAGGGTTATAGGGACAAGTATAAACTCGCAAGAATAAACTTGAACATTTAATAATCAATAGGATCTTATTTTATCTACAAATTTATGTAATATCAACTGGAAGAGATAACTCATATTATAATTAGCATTTTAAAATAAAAACCAATAAAAAATATATCAAAATCATCTAGATATATCCCAGGGACGTAAAGGTTAAATGTTCCTAAAATATACCCTTATGTCAATCGACAGTTTTTAAATTGCTCTTTTATTTCAAAAAATAAATAATAAATAAATAAATACTGCCGTCAGAAACAAAAACTTATTATGTAAGTCACTTTCTCTCTTAGGTCGCTATTCCAGTAGTATGAACGTACAAAAGTCAGCCTAAGCGGCAAAGTGACTTAAATAAGTTCTTGTTTCTGACGGCAGAATAGTTGTTTTTGACACAAAATTTTTTTTCAGTGCACAGCAAACGTATTTGCTAGTTAGCTAAAAAGTTTGCTGTGCCAACTTACTATCAGCTAAATCTTATAGCCGTCCTAAATTTAGCAAACAAACTTCGATGTGGGAGCAAAAAATTTGCCATCAGAGCATCTTGTCATGCGGAGAGAATGACATCCCGACTGACATAATTGACAATAATGTTTTTAAATTTTTCGATTGGCACCAAAAACTGAAAATTGGTTTTTTGAGCTATTTAGTCCCTTCTGTTGCGCAGTGTCACATATGATAGCTTTCTAATATAAAATTATTGTCAATATTTAAGTTGATTTAAGTTCAGAATAAAAGTTTATAAAAATTTGTACCAGAACATATATAGAGGTTTCATAAAAACGAGTTCCTCTTTCATTTCCGAAAACAAGAACTTGTAATTTTCAAGTACGATTTTTATGTTATAAAACATCGAGGAGCTTCTTATTCAGAAAATAAACGCAATATTTTGGTTTGAAATTTATTTAGTTTCAGAACTGGTAGAATTCGGTTTGTGCTCTGTATAGGATTCTGTCAAAAATTTATATCCAAAATCCACAATATTTTATAAATTTTCGTCCAGACTCGGCAAATATTCGTTATCGCAAAGCAGACATTACATTTAAAAATTTGTGTCAAACGAAGCTGCAATAAATCCTAAAAGGAATTCTAATTATGACAACCCTCACAATGTTAAGAAGAGTAGTGAAAAGTTGATTGATCTTCACAAGTGTACATAAATTATTATATAGATTAATCAATATTTAATTAAATTTTATTTACAAAAAAGTTATTTTTCTACAATTGCTGATATTTGTTTATTACTATACTTCTTATTATGAAATATTTATTTAGATTTTAATTTAATGAAATTGTTTAATAGATGAGATGTCAGAAGGTAAAAATTAAGTGTTACACTGCAAAAACTGCTGTCTTTTAAGCGTCTTATTTTAAGACATTTTGGTGTCTAAGACGAAAAAAATGTCTCATTTTAAGGCACTTCTGGCGTCTTTGATACAATAAAGACATTTAAATGTCTTAAAATAAGACACTTAGAAGACAGCAGTTTTTGCAGTGTATTTTTTATCAAGATATATTCAAAAACAACGCAGAATTTTCCAAAACTGAAAATTTTTAGGATAAGCATAGGGTTAAGTTTTTTAACATATAATAAAACGTTTCAATTTTTCGTTTCTTTACACTGCTTAAAAAACAATATTTGTAGCTTCAACGAGGTACATGTAAAATAAATAAAAGAAAATTTGATTTTAGTTTTTGAAAAAAAATTTAAAAACTAATTTTGGATTGAGTCATTTCTGCAGTCTTTTAACATCTTTTCAAACTCATTTTTAAGTTTTAAATATAGTACATATTCATATTTCAGTAGATTTATGGACTAAACGGTGAGTAAAGTAAAGCACGTTGAATAGACTCCATTTGCTTTTTCTTCTTAAAATAAAATTATAAAATTCATTTGTTTTAATTATTATTTAAATGATATGCTCGACATTATCGAAAATTGTTGATCCGATACTTGCTCAACATATAACACCAGTGGCCATACTCGTAATGATATTTTATAATAAATTTGTATGATATATACAAAGTGTGATGCAGCATATACCTTCATTGCGTTCCTAATATTCCTTAACGATTTAGTCTTCTAATAGCACTGTTTCTTTCAATATTGAAAGATCCGTTATTACACTAAAACTTTCGTGTTAAACAAGAATCACAGAATAGCACTTTTCGGTGTAATATGTAAGTCACTTCAGAACACCGTCTGCATAAATAGAAATCGAAACTAAAGCATGTTGGTTTCAGTCATGTATAATCCATGTAAGAATAATTTAAATATTA
This sequence comes from Ganaspis brasiliensis, assembly GCA_037103525.1. Lineage (NCBI taxonomy): Eukaryota > Metazoa > Arthropoda > Insecta > Hymenoptera > Figitidae > Ganaspis > Ganaspis brasiliensis. The sequence goes on along the minus strand of JAZKLR010000241.1, from coordinate 489,580 downwards.
AATTATTATTAATAACGTTAATAGAAAGAAAACTTGTTCGTGATGCGAATAAAGGACCGTACCGTGGCATACCTCGTCAGAGAATTGTATTTCTGGATGATAGTTTGTGGGATGAGCTTCGTGTGACGATCTGCTCTGCCTCTCAATGGGAGGTCCCTGCATGATTTCAACAAGGGCGTGGAAGCTCGTAAAATATCATTGGCTGAATAAAATACGCCCATTACCGCCCAGTGCTTTCGTGACTGGTCCCTTTAGTAGCTGTGCTGAAGGATAACTGCAAATCGTTGATTTCTCCAGGGGAAGAACATACATCGGTGATTGGACAATGTCGTTTGTTCCGTGCTGAGCTTTTGGGAAGCTGCTTTAAGGGAAAAAATAGTATGTCTTCAATCCAGTTAAGGTCAACAATCTCTTAAATCCAAGATTCTCCCTCTGTTTCCCTCAAACTTGTCCCAAACAAATTAAATAGACGTATCAAGAACTTCTAACTAAAAGATAATTATAAATGTATTCCAATGAAGTTGAGTAAAAAAAAAAGGAATAATAATAAAAAATAACAAATTAAATAGATATTTTAAGAACACCAAACTGAAAGCTAACTATAAATGTGTTCCAATGAAGTTAAGTCTAAAAAATTGTTTGACCAAATAACTACAATTTTTTAAGTTCACGAAAAAAAATTTATTGTTAATTTAAAAAATAAAAAATTTTGAAACATTGTGTATAGTATTATTTATGATACACCAAATACCAAGAAATTTCGAGATTTTTGTTAAAATATTATAAAATTTTAGAAAGACAAGCGTACAATTAAAAAAAAATATATGTACATATAGAACTAAAAAATATCTCAAACAAAAAATAAATTTTTCTAAAATGTTTTAAAAAGTGTTCAAAATTGTTTACTATAAATTTCGAAAAAATTAAGAAATTTTTCGAAAACTAGGGTTAGTGCACCATTTATCGAGGATCATAATTTTCTTTTTCAGATAAAATTTATAATATACTCTCTAAATTTCTTAGAGTGAAAACTTCACTGTAATTTAGGAGTAAGATGTACATTCACTCCAGATAGAGTGAAAGTTCACTCTAAAAGAGTGAGATCGCTCACTCTAATGGAAAGAGTGCAGAAATTCACTCCAGTGATTGGAGTGAACTTTCACACTATTTTGAGTGAACATAAGCACGTATACCTTATATAACGGCAATTCGTAAGTTTTGTACCAACGAGTGTATAGCATAGTGGTTACAGCGTCGCACGTTCGAGACCCCTCAGCGTCAAATATTTTTATTATATAAGTTTAGAGTTAGTATTAAATTGTATGTTGTATAGTTGTATTTGTAAATATGATATAAGAAAATGTTAAAACAATATAAGTAACTAATATCATTGAGACTAAATAAAATACGAAATACGAATATACGAAAATACTACAGTACTAAGGGAGCGTTCACAAATGACGTCACGCATTTTTTTCAAATTTTTGACCCCTCCCCCCCTCCTATCACGCTCTGTCACGTGAGAGTAAACACCTACCCCTAAAGGTACGTCACGTTTCTCGCCTCCCCCCCCCTATTTTTATAATTTTATTTTCAACGTTAATAACAAAAAATTTAATAGTAATAATTTTCAATCAGTTTATTATTCTAAATTTGCAGTCATTTGGGTTTATTACTGATATTTGGTTATTAAATAGATTATACACTGTGATTAAAAAATTTTCTTATTTTTTGCACAACAAATACATTAAGGACTGTTTCGAATCATATACCTCGAACTTTAAGTATTAAATACTTCATATTAAACATAAAAATAAAATTTCGTGACGTCACGTTTAGGACGACCCCCCCTTCCCCCAAGTCACTTTTTGTCACGCTTGATCAAGACTCCCCCCTCCCCTCTATATCGTGACGTCATATGTGAACGCTCCCTAACAGAAAGTTACTAATTAAAGAGGTTTAATAATTATTTTTATTTATTATTTTTATTTTTCGAAAATAAGATATTATTCCTTTAAAGTTATAATGTTAATCAAATTTCCAAAAGCTTTAATGTATACCCAATCTAAAATAGGAGAGGGATATTCGATCTAAGTGGAATGAGCCGACATTTTTAATCAGCTGAAAAAATTCACTCTAATTAGAGTGAACTCGTCACCAATTTCTTAATACTTCAGGTTGATTGAAAAAGAATTTTATAAATACAAATTAAACGTGTTTCTAATTACTCTTTGTGTACAAAATTATTATTATTATTATTATATTATACATGAACTACACTGAGAAAATAAGCCTTTAGCCAATTTTTAGGTTAAGAAACTCGGAACAAAACAAACTAGATACCTGCGATCACAACATCATTTATTCGGCTACAAGACAAAATGCTTTGCAGGTGCTATATCAACAACCTCTCTCGCCTACATTTAATCAAAAATTGGTTTTATTTAGTCAACTTATTTTCTCAGTGTACATTAAGTTTCTATGTATGTTTTTTTTGTTTAAAAAAATATTTAATATTTTTTAAAAGGAAATCATCGGTACTTGGTTCCATATTTTTAATTCAGTTCCATTTTTGGAGGTAATAACTCAAAAATTGGTGTATTCAATTTTTTCGTCGATGCACCAACAAAAAGAGTAAATATAATGTAGGTTAAGTGTTTGTTTATTAAACGTCAATCATTAATGCCAAACTTTTAACGGTAGGGGAGAGTATAGTAGCCTATAAGACGGTCACTCTTCAATATCTTTGAAATAAAGAAATTTATTAAACAATTGTGTATGTAGATATGTAGTCGAGATGTATCTAATAAATTTAGCAGTTTTTTTTTTGTACTTCTTAAAAAAATATAAATAATAGAGGGGAAAAATATTTTTAGCACTCCAAAAGATGAAATATAAACTTGTTTTCAAATTGGAAAATTTCTAAATTAAATGTCATTTGGAATGGGAGTATTGATTTTATCTCAAAGAATATTATCTGATGTTTGAAAATCTTACATATATTTAATTGATATTCACGTTATATAATTAAAAAACGTAAATATATTAAAAACAAGCCTGTCGCCTAAGCAAATTCAAATTTTTATACATTTGCTGCTTCTTTTCCTAACTTCAAAAACCACTTTTAATTACTAAAAAGAATATTAAACAAAAGCTATTTTTATGCTGTAAAACAGTTAAATTCTGAAATTAAATGTAAAATTTTTTAAGATTGTACAGTTTTTTTACATAGTTATTATTCTAATGTCATCAAAATCATATTTTATATAATAGTCATATTTGTTGTCTTATTGCTTGTATTTCACTAAAATTTCTGATAGGCTTAGCCTAATAAAACGGGCTAGTAAGAACTTTTTTTAAACATCAAAATTAATTATCTTTTAAACAATTATAAAAGTTTCCGTCTTATCAATTATTTAGAGGAAATGTTAAAAATAAATATAGGTACATTCTTGTTTCCTTTTTAATTCACTAAATAAACAATTTTTTGCCAAATATGGATATAGGGGCCCGTCTTAGGAGACTTTCCCATTTTTTTTTTTTTTTTTTTTTTTGCGGGGGTGTGAAAACCTGCCTTCAGGTACCCTGTAGCCCGTACTACAGGGTTATGCGGGGGTGGCGATGTTCTGCCGACCCGCTAAAAACACACCCTTATTTGGGGACCTTCCCGTGAAGAAATTTCCCTATCTAGAACTAGTCTAGACCGGTGACGGTGCACCCTACCGGGGCCTCGTGGGGACCTCATGGGGCCCTGGTTGGGAAAGCGTGAATTCTCTAGATAGGGAATTCTTGTCAGGCCCTAGTCGGGACCGAGACAAAATTTCTACACGGGTTAGGACTACTCCCGGCTAGCACTTTTCGCGCGTATCGCCATCGGGAGCGTATCGCCATCGGGAGACTTTCCCATAAGTTACTTTTTATATTAAAAATTAGAAAAAAAATATTTCAAACGTAATATATAATAATTAATCTTAAAATATTTATTTTTCTCTATCCCGTGTGGAAAAGTTCCCAGTATTTCCCAGTTTGTAAGTGGGCGCCAGTTGGGGCCCACTTGGCTTTACCACACGGGATATTATATTTATGGGTCAAATTTTCTCAAGTGTCCAGCGTCAAAATTAAAAGTTGTTGAATCGGACTAATATTTGCACAAACTTTAGTGCTATGGGTAAGTACTTGAACTACCAAATATTATGCAATGTCTTTTAAAATTGTAGAGGGAGGAGGGGGTTGAAGATTTTTGTAAAGTAAGAACATTGAGTTTTTCAAAAAATTGTACACAGTAAAAACAAAATCTATTTTTAAGCTTATAATTTGTCTTTTTTAAAGTTGTAAACGGAAGTAGATTATATTGACTGAAAATTGACTGAAATTCAGTGCAGAAAAATAGTTTAAAAAGAAGTTTTATCCCGTGTGGAAAAGCCAAGTGGGGCCAAACTGGCGCCCACTTGGCCCACCTGCCCCAGGTGGGCTCCAACTGGCGCCCACTTAGAAACTGGGAAATACTGGGAACTTTTCTACACGGGATCCTACTATAAGTAAGATATCATGCGAGCTAAAATTTAGCTCTAAGCTGGTTAATTGAAATTCAGTTTTGCTATAGACTGTCTTTCAAAGTTAATGTGATGTGATAATAATAATAAATTATGACTAAAAAGCATATAAGAATTTCGATGTGTATTGCGGGTACAATAATTTTTTCTAATTTCTAATTTTCTTATGTCGAGATATCATTTCCAGACATTTTTGTGCCACTAAAATTCAAACAATTCGATTTTGCTTGGAATTTTCTAGCGATTTACAGTGCTCTTTTCCGAAAACCTCTGATGGTGGAAACGCATTCAATTTAATATTTCAATTTGCTCAAACATTTATACAGTAGTACTATAAATAATAGGTATTGGAAAATAGTGCTTTTTGAAATATACATTTCTTTTCATGAGTACTAAGAATTTTGTTTTTATATCTCACAATTTAAAATCATTTTTGTTAGTAAGAAATAAATTGTCATCAGGCGCGTTTTCAAGGGCAGGTGGGGGGGGGGGTCAAAGGGGTATGACCCCCCTAGAATCCTTAGATTTATATGGTCGATTCTTGCGTAACTGCCCGATTTCGAGATAAGTTTTAGTAGAAAATTTTTTTTTTATTTAATGTTTCTCTGCATTTATTTTACTTATTAGGGTATAATATAATTATATTTTAAACGATTTTACTACAACTATATTTATACGAAAATATAATAGCAAATTTTTGAAAATTGGCTACCATTTGGAGCTGAACCGCATCCTTTTATTGCAAATATACTCTCTAAATTTGAATCAGTGAAATATCACTGGCAAATCAGGGCGAAATAAGCCACTGACTTGAATCAGTTAAAATTTCAATGGAATTTCACTGATTCTCAGTCAAAATGTAACTGATTGAATCACTGAAGTTACTGATTCATTCAGTAAGCTATTTAACTGGGAATCAGTTAAATTTGATTGATTTTCAGTCAAAATCTTACTGATTAAAATCAGTGGCTTATTTCGCACTGATTCGCCAGCACTCAGAAAGAAATTTGTTTGTGACAACCAAACTTCAGTTAAAGAAACAAATTTTGGTTGAAACAACCAAATTTTGGTTAAATCAACAAAATTATTCTATTATTTCAACCAAAATTTGGTTGTTTCAACCAAAATTTGTTTCTTTAACTGAAGTTTGGTTGTCACAAACAAATTTTTTTCTGAGTGAGTGACATTTCACTGATTCAAATTTAGAGAGTATTGTACAAAATAAAAATTTCTTCTTGATATTTTGCTAAAACGAAAATATATAATAAATTCATAAATTATTTAATATTCTAACAGTATTTTAGATATAAGTTAACAGATATAAAATTTTATAAAAGAACACCAAATACAATATTTAATAACACTGGTCGACAACGATTTTGTTTCAAGAAAAACTCTAGGTGATTTTGATAGGATTTTTTCCGTAGATTAAGAATCTGATAACAAAAATTCTCCATCACGTCACAATTTTGAGAAAAACGGGGTTAAAGTGTTAAAAAACACGGTTTTTGGCACTATTTGAAGGACAATAACATAAAAACGTGACGTCACTGAAACTTCTAATAATGCTTAAATGAAAGCTTGAATCTTCAACTTTTAAGATATGAAGCGAAAAACCATGAAACAATAACCAGCGGCCGTTGGGAATCGTTTTTTAGCGAGCGCGCGCAAAAGGGGTTTTAATGCATTTTTGCTCCCGCGTACTGTGGACGGCAAGGTCACACAGTAGTGCAACCCCAGAAAATATGTTTCAAAAATCTCTACGGCCCGTAATTTTCAACGGATTTTAACTTTTTTTTTTTATTATAAAGATAAATAAATTCTTAAGAGATACCTCACGTTTTTTTTTTATTTTTTAAATTATTTAATAATTTTTTGTTTAACAAAGAATTTTTTTCAAAAAATAATTATAGATTTCTTTATAGCTATCAGTTAATTGTACTCAAGAAGTACTTATATTTCAAGTCAAGAACTTATAAAAGATAAATAATTAGGTTATTGTAACATTTAATTGTTATAAACAATTATAATTAACAAATAAACAACTTTCATTTAAAAAATTGCAAGTACCTCTTTTTAAATAAAAATTGGAATGTCAACACATGTAAGAGTAAGATAACACTTAAAAATTATAGATAAACAATAATTAATTGTTTATAACAATTATCTGATTTAAGAAATTTTGTTGTTATTTCTAAATATCTATTAAATTGAGCTACAGAATTGAACTTTTTTCTAAAGTTTGCAATTCATCAAGCCGAATGTAATCGTTTGTTAACAACAAATTAAGAATGACCATTTTAACCAATTGTTTAAACAAAATATTGTTAATTATTTAAAACTATTTATCAAATTTAGCTACAGAGGTGCAATTTTTTCTCCATTTTGTAATTCATTAAGCCAAAGGAAATCATTTGTTAACAACAAACTAAAAATTACAATTTAACTAATTGTTTAAACAAAATATTGTTGATTATTTAAAACTATTTAACAAATTTAACTACAGAGGTGCAATTTTTTCTTAATTCTGCAATTCATCAAGTCGAATGGAATCATTTGTTAACAACAAACTAAGAATTACAATTTAACTAATTGTTTAAACAAAATAATGTTGATTATTTAAAACTATTTAACAAATTTAGCTACAAAGGTGCAATTTTTTCTCAATTTTGCAATTCATCAAGCCGAATGGAATCATTTGTTAACAACAAACTAAGAATTACAATTTAACTAATTGTTTAAACAAAATATTGTTGATTATTTACAACTTTTTATCAAATTAGGCTACAGAGTTGCAATTTCTTCTCAATTTTGCAATTCATCAAGCCAAAGGAAATCATTTGTTAACAACAAACTAAAAATTACAATTTAACTAATTGTTTAAACTAAATATTGTTGATTATTTAAAACTATTTAACAAATTTAGCAACAGAGGTGCAATCTTTTCTCAATTTTGCAAATCTTTAAGCCGAATGTAATCAGTTCTTAATAACAAATTAAGAATGACAATTTAACCAATAGTTTAAACAAATTATTGTCGATTATTTTAATTATTTATATAAGGTTGAGCTACAGAGTTGCAATTTTATCTCAATTTTGCAATTTGTCAAGCCGAAGGGAATCATTTGTTAACAACAAACTAAGAATAGTTATCTGAACCTTATAAATAATTAAAATAATCGACAATAATTTGTTTAAACCATTGGTTAAATTGTCATTCTTAATTTGTTGTTAATAACTGATTACAGTCGGCTTGAAGAATTGCGAAATTGAGAAAAAATTGCATCTCTGTAGCTAAATTTAGTAAATAGTTGTAAATAATCAACAATATTTTGTTTAAACAATTAGTTAAATTGTAATTTTTAGTTTGTTGTTAACAAATGATTCCATTCGGCTTAATAAATTGCAAAATTGAGAAAAAATTGCACCTCTGTAGCTAAATTTGTTAAATAGTTTTAAATAATCGACAATATTTTGTCTAAACAATTAGTTAAATTGTAATTCTTAGTTTGTTGTTAACAAATGATTCCATTCGACTTGATGAATTGCAGAATTAAGAAAAAATTGCACCTCTGTAGTTAAATTTGTTAAATAGTTTTAAATAATCAACAATATTTTGTTTAAGCAATTAGTTAAATTGTAATTTTTAGTTTGTTGTTAACAAATGATTTCCTTTGGCTTAATGAATTACAAAATGGAGAAAAAATTGCACCTCTGTAGCTAAATCTGATAAATAGTTTTAAATAATTAACAATATTTTGTTTAAACAATTGGTTAAAATGGTCATTCTTAATTTGTTGTTAACAAATGATTACATTCGGCTTGATGAATTGCAAACTTTAGAAAAAAGTTCAATTCTGTAGCTCAATTTAATAGATATTTAGAAATAACAACAAAATTTCTTAAATCAGATAATTGTTATAAACAATTAATTATTGTTTATCTATAATTTTTAAGTGTTATCTTACTCTTACATGTGTTGACATTCCAATTTTTATTTAAAAAGAGGTACTTCAATTTTTTAAATGAAAGTTGTTTATTTGTTAATTATAATTGTTTATAACAATTAAATGTTACAATAACCTAATTATTTATCTCTTATAAGTTCTTGACTTGAAATATAAGTACTTCTTGAGTACAATTAACTGATAGCTATAAAGAAATCTATAATTATTTTTTGAAAAAAATTCTTCGTTAAACAAAAAATTATTAAATAATTTAAAAAATAAAAAAAAAACGTGAGGTATCTCTTAAGAATTTATTTATCTTTATAATAAAAAAAAAAGTTAAAATCCGTTGAAAATTACGGGCCGTAGAGATTTTTGAAACATATTTTCTGGGGTTGCACTACTGTGTGACCTTGCCGTCCACAGTACGCGGGAGCAAAAATGCATTAAAACCCCTTTTGCGCGCGCTCGCTAAAAAACGATTCCCAACGGCCGCTGGTTATTGTTTCATGGTTTTTCTCTTCATATCTTAAAAGTTGAAGATTCAGGCTTTCATTTAAGCATTATTAGAAGTTTCAGTGACGTTACGTTCTTATGTTATTGTCCTTCAAAAAGTGCCAAAAACCGGGTTTTTTAACACTTTAACCCCGTTTTTCTCAAAATTGTGACGTGATGGAGAATTTTTGTTATCAGATTCTTAATCTACGGAAAAAATCCTATCAAAATCACTTAGAGTTTTTCTTGAAACAAAAAAGAAGTTCGTTTTTGTCGACCAGTGTAATGAATATTTCGTTTTATTTTTTGGATAATTTGAAATCGAGATCGAGCAGTGTAATCCGGCATTGCTAAACTATTTTATACACGGAAAAAATAAGTTGTCTAAATATTGCTCGATTAGTTGTAGAATCTTGGATATTTATTAAAAATTTAAAGTTAGATAAATATTTAAAATATTTTTCTGTATTCTTTTTATATTTGTCTCGTGTGTTATAATTTTTCAGAGTACAAAATTGGTTATTTTTTTTTTAAATTATAAACAGAAACTGTTATGCATTTTATCTACTATTTTTTTTTAATTTAAAAAAATTGATTTCTAAATAAAAATCATGATTTTTATTATCCTTGCCGGAAATTATAAACAATAGAAGTTTATTTTAATTGTAAACATACGAAATTTAATTACTGAAAATAAAATAAATATTTTGAATCTCAAAATATATGGTTCTCCTTGTTAGAATAAAAATTACACCAACACTTTTTTCGTTAAAACCCAAATTTAGAATATTTGGAATATTTTTAAATGCGTTTAGTAAATGCGTTGAAAATTATATTTTGAAAATAAGTTTAAAAATATTAATTTTAAATATATTGTTACACACTAAATAAATTTTAGATATTTATTTTAAATATTAATACACGGAAAAAATTTATTTATTAAAATTAATTCAAAAGTCGATGAAAACCAGGACATATTTTCATAAAGCTTGAAATATGATTGCATACTTATTCATGAGCACAATAAAAAGAATCACCACGCAGTCGATTAGACTTAAATCCTGGTGTAGTAAAACAGAGTGAGAAATTATTGGTTAATAAGTAACAAAAGGTGTTTACGAAAGCTGTAAATAGTTCCAAATGTTGACCACTTAAAATTTATTCAACAGTCGAGGAATCGAGGAAACGTAACGCCCATTATGCTAAAGTTAAGTGTCACTCATTTCAATCCGAAGCCTTTCACTTATTCTTGAATGGCCGAGGGGTATAAGGCGCCATCTCAAGCATCGTCGTGCGATAGAACCAACGTTCGAAACCCAGTTGCGAGAATTTATTTTAATAAATTAAAATTTGCGTTTATATTAGGGAATGTATGTGTGCGATCTAGTGTAAGTGATAGGTTAGAATGCGAGTAGGTAGGAAAAGAATAATGTACATGAACGAGAATTTATCTGTGAATGTGGCAGAAGATTGTGTGTTTAACTGTATAATGGTACGAATATATAATGAAAGGAATAAGGAGAGAATTTTTTTATTATTTTATTTGCAGTAACAGTCGCCGAGATTTTAGAACACTGTAACTCACCAACCGACTTTTTCATTTACAATGACTGTCGTAGAGATTTTAGAACACTGTAACGCACCCACGAGTTTTTTTCGTTTTCAGTGACTGTCACACAGATTTTAGATCACTGTTATGTAGCGGGCGGCCGTTTCATATTCAGTGACTGTCGCTTAGATTTTAAAACACTATTGTGCGCCAACCGTCTTTATATTTTCAGTGACTGTGTTTGAAACTTTCAGACACAGTAACATAGTACACTATTTTTTTATTTTAAACGACTAGTTATCTAAATTGTACAACATATTAATTGAAAATATGAAACACTTTTTTCTAAATTTCCTTTAAAGTAATCTAATTTTCCAACATTTAGAAATCTAACTAGTAGAAACATACATTTTTAAAATTTAGAATGCTGCCAGTTATATCCAAGATTCTGTGACAAAGTCGCAGGAAATTTAGATAACTTATTTTTTCCGCGAAGAATAATATTTTAAAATAACCACCACAGATAAAAAAGTTTCTCTGCATGAATAACACTGAACACTTCATATAGGCCATGTAGCTGAAATTTGACATTTATTCTAACCTCACTTCTACAATAGTGCAAAATAAATCTATTTCTTCTGCAGATCGCTTGTTTCACATGAAAACTTAAAGAAAATGGTAACAATACTATCAAATAGTTGTTACAGTAATATAATAGTAATGACATGGAATTACTATTCCATGTCGCTGAACGCTTTTTTTGTACGCATGTGATTTTCACAGAAATAGTTTTTTTTAAGTAAAAATTTTTCTTTTTAAAAAATTTTTCACATGTGATTTAGTGCTAATGGATCAAAATTGAGATTTATCTTATTAGAAGGCGTAATAACTATACATATGACTCCTTAATTATAAATCTACAGATTGCGTTCAAAAATTGGAAAAATTGAGGGACAAAATATTTTTACAGATTCTAACGAGGCAGAATCCTCGTTACAATATACACTATATAAATTAGTGAAAAACATTCTTGTTGAAAAAGAGAGAGAGAAAGTGCAAAGGATACTCTCTAAATTTCTTGGAGTGAATTCTCACTCCACTAAGAGTGGAAATTGAGCCACTCAAATGAAGAGTGAGAAACTCACTCTAAAAGAGTGAGAAACTCTAAAAGAGTGAGATCTCACACTTATAGAGTGAGTTTTTCACTCCAAGCAAAAAGTGAACTCTCACTCTAATTTTGGAGTAAATGTCCACTCAAATTGAAGTGAAAGTTCACTCTTTAAGAGTGAGATCTCACTCTTTTAGAATGGATCTTTCGCTCTGATTGGAGTAACTTTTATATAAGTCGAATATTATTTCTTCATATTTAGAGAGCAGTATAGTAATTTGAAAAAATAAAGAAAAAATTATATAATTTGAAATATATGGGCGATTTTTTCGTAACTGGGCTACTTGGCGGCGTTAAAATAATATACCTAAATTAAAAAAGTATTCTGAAGTGTAGTAGTGAATTTTAAAGGTATATATCAGAGTGACTGAAAACAAAATCTACATAAATATATATATATATATATATATATATATTATAACTTTTATTATATTGCACTATAACTGCTCAAATTTCAGCCCGTGACATTTTTTTTTTATAATGTTAACTTTAAGGTATTAGTCGCGTAAAATGATTTTCGTCAGATTTTTTTAAAACTTTGTATCTGTATTCATGAGGTATTTATCTATGAAATGAGATCTATCCTATTAATTTTGACCACTTCTGAGCTTCAAAATATTAATTCAAAGTTTATACCTTTTACATGCAATAGCACAAAATGCATGTAAAAAATGTCTCTTATATTCATTTATAAAAAAACAAGTCGTCAGTTTTTCAAATAAAACTACTAAGTTACACATTGAGATAAAATAAATCCTTTAAAAAAAAATTAATTTTATTGACCACGCCGTATAAAAAATACAATAATTTAAAAATTCATAATTTTTCAATTTCACGTGGTTTCATTGAAAAATGTCGAAAACGTGTGAGCAATACATCACGGTAACTTATAGTGCCTGACTCAAAATCGTAAAAATTACATAAATTACATTAGAAGAGGTCCCAAGGAAGCAAGTGAGTTGATATAAAAGTTTATTTATTGTTATTTTTATTTTGCGGGAGTTTCGCGGGAGCATTTACGCGACTAATACCTTAATTCAATAATTTTCGGTGAAAATATCATAATTATAACTCAGCCTTTTTCAAGCATAAATTGTGTATATTTATGAACAATTTAGATTTATATTGCACTTCACCAATACCTTTTTCATACTTAGAATCTGTAAAAATATTTTGTCCCTCAATTTTTCCAATTTTTGAACGCAATCTGTAGACTTATAATTAAGGAGTCATATATATAGTTATTACGCCTTCTAATAAAAATAAATAAAAAAAATGCTAAAAGTCCCACTGTAAGCCACCATGGGTGGACCGCCTAAAAGTTTATTAAAGTGTACTAAAGTGTATTTTATTTTTTTGCTGTTAGCTTAGACATTGAAATTGATTGTATAAGTTTAATTAAGTAATAATTTTGGCTCGAAAGAAAAATGTCGGTGGTTCCCTTAAAAAGTCATATGTCACCTTGAGTGAACCATTTACCATTTTTATGGAAATAAATTGAAAATAAATTTGTTTTTAACTATATTTTATATTCTTTATTAATATTTTTTCTGATGTCTAAATAAGTATTGTCGAAAACAGTATAGAATAACAGGAAGTCAAAACTAGATAATTTACTAAAAGAAATTAAAAATCTTAAATAACTTTTGCAATTTCTTGAGTTTTTATTGATTTTCTGACCTCTTTTTACATTTTTTCAAAAGTGGTCCACTGAAGGTTACATTTTTTCCATTCCTAAAAAACGCATATTTTTTACGTCAATTTTTTTTTTTGAAGATTAAAATCAAAACTCTTATGGCATAAACACTTATCTTGGGATCTAAACTAAAGCTTGGAATAAAGAAGAACAATTAATTTACTTTCATAAAGAATTTATTCGAAAAAAAGCTAAGCCGGTCCTCTCATGGTGACATTACCCTATACATACGTGTTTAACGATGTAAAATATTATTTCTCTTTGACTTGATCGTCAGGGTCCACATTGTCCTTGAAAATTAAAAAAAAAAAAAAAAAAATTAGCATAATATAGGAAATCCGCAATACGGCGACGAAAAGGCCTCTGCAGGTATACGATGGCACTACAGGTAAGTGTGAACAAATAATTATTCCTGCACCGAGAAACCTTTGGGTCATCTGCTCATCCGGGTCTGGTGCTTCATCGCGACCACGAATATGTGACGACTGCTTTTCCACTTTTGGGTGTCTGACAGCACCAAATTGCGGTTCAGCAGTCATCCCTTATCGAGGCGCGTCAGCTGATCCAATGGAGATGCCTATGAACGCTATACATATATATATATATATATATACATATGTATGTACACCAGCACAAACTTGATAAATATCTGTTCTGCAGCATTTTATATATACGTTTAGAAATAAAATTTTTATTTTTGTTTTCATTGTGCAATATTCTTTAACTATTGAAAAAAAAATCAAAACCAAAAATATTCGGAAACGAATTTTTATAATACAATTTTAAAATGTATACTGAATTTAAGTATAGGTAAATAAAAGTGTTTTAGTATTGTCAACAATTTTAATAAATATGATTAAAAACATTCTTAATATAATCTAAGATATATTTCTAGACATACTAGAAATTCCCCCACAGCACCGAAAATTTCCTGAAAATTTATTAAAGATTTATTTGCAAACTTCGGAATATTTAGGTGCAAAGCTTAGTGAAAATTGTGTACAGATTTAAATGTCCCGATTAAATAAATGTTTAGCGTAAAAGTTGACTGAAGATTTAAATTAAATTTTCGTGAAATTTTCGTCGCGAAAGTTTCCTGAACATTTAAATTACATTTTCGTGAAATCTTCGTGGTGAAAGTTGACTGAAGATTTAAATTAAATTTTCGTGAAATATTTGTTGCAAAAGTTGATTCAACATTTAAATTAAATTATCGTGAAATGTTTGTCGCAAAAGTTGATTCAACATTTATGTTTCGACTTCAAGTTACTTTCTATTTGATTATTCTGTTATATTTATTTCCTTATTATCCTTTATTTGTTTAAATAAAAAAGTATCACTTTGAAATGTGATTTATTATACTTTGTAACGGACGGAAATTATTTTCTAACTCGTTGGTTGCCGTTGATTTGAACTCCGTATTATGTTCTTTTAACTGTGAGGAGTGCTTTTACTTGTGGTGGGTTTCTAACCTACAAATTCTAGTGACTCTCATTCAATATATATGTGATGTCTGGCCCTCTCAAAAGTGTTAAGGTCTGCCCTAGCTGCAGTAAAGTTCCTGGTGCTTCTGCTGTTCCTTGTGCTGTGTGTAAAACTTTATATCATCCTAGTTGTGCAAATCGCACAGCTCTTCTCGATAACGGTGGATGCACAAAGTGCTGTGGTCGACCAACTACTCCAACTATAACCACTTCCCAGGATGTATTATTGACCTCTACTGTAGTCAAAACATCGTCAACATCCTCTGGACCAAGTTACTCGCTTGCACCTGGATCAACTACTAATGGAACACTCAGTGTGCCTGTTACTTCAGTTCCATCTACATCAATTGTAATATTTTCAGAACCTCAATTAACATCTTCTGAGGTTAGAAAAATCATAACAGATGAATTGTCGACGCACTTGAATAGTATTTCAACCATGTTGACGACGTTTTCTAATACTATAACTGGCAAGAGGCATGTCCTCTCGTCAGGATGCTTGTAAACACCGAGTTGAGGAACTTTCAACTAAAGTTTCTGACATCGAAGGTATGGTAAACAACTTTAAGTTAGAAATTGAGAAATTAAAATTAATCAGCATGGATGTTCATCAATGTGTGGTGGAGGCAGAGGACAGGGTGGTAAGAAAGAACAATGTCATTTTATTCAATGTTCCTGAGCCATGAAAATCCTGCTTCTGTGACGTCAAATGACTCTGTTACCAACGTCAGAACCCATGTGACTCGTCTGCTTAATAGTGTTATATCACCTGATTCACTGACGAATACTGACATAGCTCGTTTGGGTGTTTTCTCACAGACACGCACGAGGCCACGCCCAGTGAGGATTTCATTCGAGTCTCCAGGAAAGGCACGCGACTTTCATCGCAAGTTTCTAACTGTCAAGAAAACAGAAAAAAGTCTAACGACTCTGAAAGACTTTTGGATAGACTTCGACAAAACGCGAATGCAGCTGAGGGAACTTGCCAATCTGAAGAAAGAATTGCATCATCGTCTTTCCGCGGGGGAAACTGGAATCAAAATTCGTTACCATCGAGGCAGACCTGTCATCGTGCAAATAAGTGTGGTGGAACCGACGTTGGGGGGTGTGCTCGTTTAAGTCAAACTGTGTGCCCTGAGAATGTGACATCATTCTATTATCAAAATGTTCGGGGCTTGCGCACTAAACTTGTAAATTTGAAATTGTCTATTTCCCTGCTGTTTTATAGTGTTTTTATTTTAACGGAAACTTGGCTAAATGACAGTATTGCCACTTCAGAATTAGGATTTTGTAATTACGATGTTTTCCGTTGTGACAGAAATGTGTTAACTAGTGGTTGTCTTTTGGGAGGTGGAGTTTTAATAGCGACGGAGACATCCCTTTGTGCTACTCGACTTGCTTCTGTTTTTAACTCAGTGGAACTTGTTTTTGTTAAGTTTCGCACGTATGACCAACAAATAATATTAGGAGCCTTTTATATTCCTCCTAATAGCTCCATTGAATTTTACTATAACATGTGTCAAATTATTAAGGATTTTCAGGTAAAGTTTCCTACTTTTAAATTTGTTATAATGGGCGATTTTAACTTACCTTTTGCAAAGTGGAATGGAAATGTTACAGATTTTCCCTCTTGCTCTTGTTTACCCGGCACTAGTCGCCAGCGCCGTGAAATTGTCAATATTATTTGTGATACTTTTGATTTTTTAAATTTTCATCAAGTAAATTTTATTAACAATACGCATGGGTGTACACTTGATCTTATATTTACAAACTGGTTAAAATTTGATCTGAGGCAGGCTGCTGATGTGTTGCTTCCAGTGGATATGTATCATCCTCCTCTATCGTTTGATCTTAAAACTATTAACAGGATAAATTTCAATTTCAGTGACATAACCAATAGTCTTCGTTATGATTTCAAGAATGCAAATATTTCAGCCATCAATACTTATTTGCACTCCCTTGATTGGAAATTTATGTTATCTGATTTAAGTGTTGATGAAGCTGTTAACGTTTTCTATTTTTATTTATATAACTCATTTAATTTGTTTATTCCACTGAAAGCAACTCGTCATTCTAAATTTCCGGCATGGTTTACAAGTGAACTCAGACGCTTGGTTCAGGCAAAAAAGGTTGCGCATTTTGTTTACAAACAATCTAATCTACCATCTGATTACACTGTGTTCTCGACTCTTCGTAAAAAATGTAAATTAATGTCAGCTGCATGTTATAACGACTTCGTGAAAAGAGCTGAGAACACAATGATTTCTAATCCAAAGTTTTTCTGGACATTTGTGAATAGGATGCGTAATGAAAGTTCCATTCCATGCTCAATGTTTTTGGACGACAGAACTGCTGACGACAACGCTTAGAGATCTCAATTGTTTGCGGACTATTTCAGCTCAGTTTTTGTAACCTCGACTCTTGATCCTACTTTGCTTGCAGTCGGGCCTAATGTGATTAGTCTTGACTTAGTACATATTACCAGGGATCAGATTGTAAAGAAAATAAAGAACTTGGATTCGAATATAGGGGCTGGTCCTGACGGTGTTCCTGGCTCTTTGATAAGGTCCTGCTGTTTATCGTTCATTGAACCTCTGTACGTTTTGTTCAATATGTCCTTGAATCTGTGCATGTTTCCTCATGAATGGAAAAAGGCCATCATTGTGCCGGTGCATAAAAAAGGTGATAATAATGTTAGAAATTACAGACCTATTTCGATGCTCAGTACAATTTCAAAAATCTTTGAGAGTATAATTTTTGACTCTCTTTATTTTGCTGCATCCAACATCCTCATAGATCAACAGCACGGCTTTGTCAAGGGCAGATCAGTTTGCACAAATTTAGCGGTTTTTACTGAGTTCTTGGTCTCCAACTTAGGAACTGGTGCTCAGATTGACGCCGTCTATACTGATTTCAGCAAAGCATTCGACAGAGTTAATCATGGTATTTTGTTAGTCAAACTTGAATTGTTGAGACTCGGTCGAGAACTGATTGCTTGGTTTAGTAGTTACTTATCGGATAGGCGACAATCTGCTCGTATTGGAGACCAATACTCAACTGATTTTACTGCTCCTTCAGGAATTCCACAGGGATCTAATCTGGGCCCTTTACTGTTTTTATTATACATTAATGACATTAATTTTGTTTTTAAATTTGTATTTGTTTTACTTTATGCGGACGATTTAAAAATGTATAGAGTTATATCTGATCACGACGACTGCGAAAAGTTACAAGTGGATTTGGTTAATCTTTCTGAATGGTGTACCTCAAATGGAATGTCTTTAAATGTGCCTAAATGCCTGTGCATTATCTTTTCTAGAGGCAAAAAGATAATCCGGAATGACTATTCCATTGATGGTGTGCATATTAATCGTGTATCAAGTGTGCGGGATCTGGGTATTAGGCTTTGTAATAATATGTCTTTTGATGAACACATTTCCGACACTGTGGGCAAAGCGGTTAGATCTCTCTGCTTCATTAAACGTAATGCCACGAATTTTAGAAATCTGTCCGCATTGAGGGTTCTGTACTTCTCTTATGTAAGATCTGTTCTCGAGTATGGTTCTGTGATATGGTGTCCTTATTACAGTCTCCATACTCTGAGACTTGAGCGTGTGAAAAATCAGTTCTTGCGTTTTGCGGCTTATCAATTGCATATTGAATTTGATGTGCAGAGTCATGATTATAATGAGTTGAGACAGTTGTTTGATATCCCTAAATTAGAGTGCAGATTCATGTACAATGATTTCCTGTTTTTCTTTAAAATCATAAATGGTTCGATTCGGAGTTCGGAGGTTCTGTCGTCCATAAACTTTTCTGCACCACAAAGGCCACTGCATGTTGTGTTGCCTTTTTATTTTCCACTTCGCAAAACAAACTTCGGTAAAAACTCGTTCTTCTGCAGACTATGTGTCAGAGCGAATTATTATAGGGGCAAACTGGACTTTTTTAATAATAATCTCTAAGAATTTGCCACACTGTTGCGTAAACTTTTTTTATCACATGTCAACAGCCTGGCCTGATGTACTATAACATTATCCAAATCTTTTGTTTTATGTATATATTATCCCGAATTATTTGTACCTAGCGGCGAAATTGTTTAATTATTTATACCAATATTTGTATATCATGGGTCACAGTTACCCGTTTATATTATTAAATAAATAAATTATATTAGATTACTTTCTTGTTTTGTTAATGTTTAGATTTAAGAATCATTCGTTCATTTAAGTGTTTGAGGACAATGGAGTCGTATTGTCTTACGTTTTATTTGGGTCAGGTATTAAAGGGTCCGGAACATTGACCTGGGGACTGTAAATCCCATTCTTATGGTTGTGTCAAGAAGAGACTATACCTAACTATTATCGGTTAATTATGCTGGAAAGTTGCCTTTATTGGTAAACATTAGCCTGTGACTAAGGAAAACAATGCGACAAGCGTTGGAGACAATATCAGGGAGTTCGACCCTTTTTACCTGAGCCCTCGGAAAGGGGGGGTTACTGTTCATCTTACTCTTCGACAACGAAGTCAGTCTTTGTACATGTTTCAAAGAGTTCAATACAATAAAGGAAGAATCTTAAATAATTAAACCAGTGAAAATTTCCAAAGAGAGATGGAGGTTAGGAAATTATTCAAATTTTTTCTTTTGATCGTGATAAATTAATAGTCAAAAACGTTTATTTTGGTCATACGATCACTTAACATAATAAAAAACTGACTGAATATCAGTCATTCTCAAAATACTGACGTTTCGGCAATCATTTGCGTGCCTTCATCAGAGTTTAAAAATCTAGAAATTAAACATAATTATTTATAATTTTTTACAATTTGGATAAAAATCGAAGAATTTTACAACTTTTATTTGGAAAATAAATTACTCACATGAATCAATGTAAATTTCAAACATCACTTTTGACAGTTTCAAATTTTATATGAAACCAACAAATAACAATAAATTCTCATTTTGAGAGAGAAAGACCAAAATTTGTATTAAACATGATGATAAACACATACACTCCAATAAGGAGGATGTGTAAAAAACAAGTAAAATAAGTTAATTAAAAACTTCCATGATTAACAATCAATGAAAGTGTAAACAAAACATGAAACTATCGAATCACAATATAATGGAAACTCTGTGTAGCAACCATTAAGGTCCATGCACAGCATTATATTTTCAAAATATTATTATAGACATCACTTACAGTTCTCCTTTCCATTTGTAAATTTACAACTTTATCTTTAAATTTTTTAATGAATATTGATTCCAGAACTCTTCTCTAAAACATATTCTCCTCTCTAGCTAAAATTTTAATGTTTTCAAATTTTAGATCAAAACGATGATCAAAATCCCAACTATGTTTTGACAAAACAGTGTTTAAATCACCCCTCTCACAATTACGTTTATGTTCTGATACTCTAGATTTTAATCTTCTACAAGTTTCACCAATATAAATTTTGTCACAACCTAAACATTTAATCAAATAAACAATATTAGAAAGGTTTTCTTTTTCTTCTCTGTCTTTTTTATTGGTCAAAAAACAATTTTCAAGTTTATTATTATTTTTAAAGTACACATTGATATTATATTTTTTAAACATTAATTTTAATTTTTCACTAAGATTTTTAACATAAGGAAGTGTAATTTTTGGAACAAATCTATCTAAATTAATATTTTTAGACTTTTTTGATGGACTGTTATAAATTTGGTAAACTCTCTCTTTAATGACTTGATTTATTAAAGAAAGGGGGTAGTTATTTTGTAATAAAGTGTTTCTTACTAATTCTAAATTTTCTGCTCTAAATTCAACATCAGATAAATTTATTGCTCTGTCAACTAAACCTTTAATTAAGCCTATTTTTTGTGAATATTAATGATGAGAATCATAATTCAGATACTGGCCAGACCACGTGTCTTTTCTAAACCAATTGGTTTTTACTAATTCATTGCTACGTTTAAGTACACAAACACCTTGAAAACTTAGTTTGTTGTTTTTTTCCAATTCATAGGTAAATTGTATAGAAGGATCAATGCTATTAAAAGCATCAACAAATTCTAAAACTTTAATTTTAGGGATGACAGAAAAGATGTCATCAACAAATCTTTTAAAAATCTTTGGAGAAAAATCTAACTTATTTAAAGCTTTTTCTTCAATGTAATCCATAACTATATTTGAAACAATAGGAGACAAAGGAGAACCCATAGTGAACCCACCTGTGTGTTTGTTACCAAACCCATGAAGTTCCTGGAACCTTTAACTCCAAACAAACTGGTGCCGAAACCCGGGACTGAACCGGGGACATTTAGATCTTGTAGAGAGTGGAGTTTTCAGTCAAAAAATGTCCGAGACGTTGAATACAGGAGCCTCTGAAATCGCTCAGGAGAGCGACTCTTCATCCTTCTTGACGAGATCGCAGACCCTTGGAGATGAGGACTCAATTGATGACCAGAGCAGCCGGAGATTTCACCATTTCGAGGATCGGAGAATCCGTGGATCTGTTTGCCATTCCCGAGTGCCATCGTCCCGAACATCTCAGTCTTTCGGTAAGTCAAGTGTTTCCTTATCTGTTTCGAATGTTTCAGCAAGAAAGCGTAAATTAGTTTCGGCCGCCGAAGAAAGAGCGAGGATAAAAAGAAGGTTCCTTGCTGAGAGAGAACAGATTGAGTTAGATCTGCTAAACGAGCGACTTGAGGTTAAAAGAGAAGCGAGTAGTTCGTCAGAAACAGAAGTAGAGAATAAATCTTTTGAGACTTTGTCTGTTGTCCGCAACCTACAGGTGGCCCGTTGGGTAGAAGATGCATCGCGTTTCACTGATCGGCCGCTGGATCACATGACAGACCTTCATCCTGGTCAAAACAATGAAAGACCTTGCGAAATCTTAGACCACTACCCAACCGCACCTCCTGTGACCGAACAGGCTCCTGGAGTTGACTTTGGCTCCGCTCTTGTGTCAACATTAAAAACTCTAAAAGAAGTTGCATCAGCGAATATTACCCCCCGACATGTTCTTAACAGATTGACAGGCTCTAAACGACTTCCCGAATTTACTGGTAATAGCCTAGACTGGCTCCGATTTAAACAGGCCTTTGAGACTTCAACAAAACTAGGCGGATACTCAGATGCCGAGAATTCGAACAGACTATACGAGGCCTTGAGAGGGGAGGCCAGAGAAGCAGTGGAGTCGCTTATGGCGACAGCGAGTACTCCACAAATGATCCTTAACACCCTGGAATTACGCTTTGGGAATCCAGACAGAGTAGCCGAAAGAGTGACGAATGATTTAAGAAACATCCCGAGTCTAGTAGCAGGAAAACAGACCTTACTTCCTTTGTAAGGAAAGTCCTTAATGGCGTAACTGCTTTGCAATCGCTGAATTCCATTAGCTAATTGTACAATTTCGATTTGTTGCAGGATGTAGTAAGCAAAATGCCATCAGGTCTAATATACGGTTATAATAGATACGTCAACTCAATTATGAACGACGAACCGAGACTGGTCAGTTTGTCGAGATACTTGTATGAAGAAGCAAATATGGCTTGCAGAGCGGGCACGACGCAATTCAGGAAGAAACTAACAAAGAATGTCTTAGTAATAACAAGGGACATGAGTGACGTCCCACCTCCGGAAACAAACGGGTCGATTTTAAGAGAAGATAGAGGGGATGAGGTTGAAGTGGGAAACAATACCTTTGATCTCACCGGCTGTGCCTTTTGTCGTAGAAGAAATCACAGGATTGACGATTGCTTCAAATTTGTCAAACTCCCAACGAAGGAACGTTGGGCCTGGGATAGATAAAACAAAATATGCTTTAAATGTTTGTCGGGGCGACATAAACGTTACGATTGTAAAACACGCGTTTGTTCTATAAATGAGTGTCGCGGTCGACACCATACCCTTCTCCACGAGGAGAATATGAATCGGCAGAATACGCGTGCTGCAACCGCATCCTCGCGAGAATCCGATTCCTGATCGGATCTTCTTCAGACAAGAATCCCTTTTCAACGATTCGACATTTTGTCCAAATGTACACGGAAACAGGCCCGTTAAAAATGAAAGATGTACTATGAGCGGACTATGATGTGATATTATTAAGAAATAAAAAAAAATTTTAAATAGTCTCTTACCTGCTGAAACAGAATCTGTACTCTTATTCTTAATAAATCGCTATTTCTCTGCCAGTAAGGAATGTGGCGCGATCACCTTCGGTACTGATCTCGAATTATCAAAATTAAATTTTACAAAATCTCAATTTATTTGATGAACAACAAAATAATTAAACAAACGCGAAATTGTTGGGCGCCAGGCTCACCGTTGAGCCACGTCAGCAACATCAACAACAATAATCTCAAAATTCAGTAAAATTCACAAATAAGCAAGGATCAAAATCGAGACCTGTGCCTCATAATCCATATTCAACAGCGAAATTTATTCAAAATTCTCAAACAAATCAATCTTTATAATCTTCAAATTAATTTTATTGTTCATCAATTGGGAAAATTAATATAAACCTTTCAAGATCAGTAAACCGGAATCTTCAATATTCATAATTGGCTAGCTCAGGATCAATTTTCAATAAATACAACATTTTAAATCAGAGCATTTGGGAGGGGTTTCTGTTGAGAGTGTTACATAAAACAGGGTTAATCTACCTCTTCGGCCACCCTTTTATTAAAACCCTATTTCTCACTCTTTCCTTTATCATTCATATCTCACATTCTAAACATACCCATTCACTCATCATTTTCATATATTCCTCTTCCAATCCTCCCAACATTTCCATTCATCCACTAACCCAGTTACTTCTTTACAATTGCTCTTTTTACCTTCTCCCTTCCTCTTCTAAACCTATTTCTGGTCCCACTTTGATAACCCCTTGTGTATGCTCTTTCACCAGCCATTCTACTCCATCCACCCAAACACTTTCTCTATTCACTTTCACCACTCTTTCGTTTCTTCTTTCCACCCACGCTTTTTGCTCGAGCAGCCATTTTATCCTTCTCTCTTTCCATGTTCTATCAACATCTATTCTCTCCATACTTCCTTTCAACCTACTTTTTAATCTCATTACTTTCATCCTAGCATTCTCATCTTCTAATTCCACAATCAACAATTTCGGTTTTTCCATATCCTCTCCTCTCACACCCTTAACGTTCTTGATCTTAACTTTCGCCCCAATTCTTAACAACAGTTTTCCTACCTCCTCTCTGCCTTCTCTCCATCCTACCTTTATACCTTTAATCACAATATTTCTTTTTCTCTTCTCCTTCTCCATCACTTCTACTCTCATCGCTAATTCCCCCATTTTTATTTTTAAATCGTCATCTACTTTTTCTCTACTCCCCTCTTTTTCTTCTACTCCTTCATTTAATGTTACCCTCTCCCTTTCTACATATTCTTTCGTCCTTCTCTCCTCACTCTCTTTTATTTCTTTTTCTAACTCCTCCATACTTTTCCACATATCTTCTTTCTCCTCTTCCCACCTTACCTCCCACTTTTCAATCATCTCTAACATCGCTTTCATTGCCTTTCGTAATCCCTCAATCTGTTTAAATCTTTTTTTGTCTAATTTCCTAATTTCGTTTATTTCATCCCAAACTTCATCTAAGTCCTCATCGTTCTCCTTTACTGTTCTTTTAATTAGCCTAAGTAAAACTTGACAATCCTTACATTCAACACTTTTCCCGGCAAATTCCTTTTCAAATTTTCGCGCCTTAGACTCATTCCCGCTTTTACCACCTGCATCATTGCTTTCCTCTTTATTCGACATTGTCAAGTTCTACCTTATCGACACTATCACTCTCTCTCTCTCTATACTATATACCTCTCACTTACTTCGCATGCCGTCACCATAACCTCACAATTTTTCTTCTTTTTTACCGCTTTTTACACTTCATTCATTCAATTACCTCTTCATCCACTCTTTTCATTCACACCCTCGCACTTCACTCTACACTTACCAATCACTCCACAGCCCACCCTTCAGTTATTATTTATAAATTTTTCACAAAACTATTTCCCTCTCACAAACGCGTCAACTACTTATCGGTACCGGAAACGGAAGCCTATTGGAATAATATCAGAAAGTATATTCTCAAAAATAATTTAACATGATAGGTTTTATAAGATTTTTGACATTATAAAAAAAATTATAATTTGAGTGATCTTCCGAAATCAAAAAAAAAGAAATTACAAAAATTTAATCCGCGACATAATTTCGAGATTTTTCTAAATTTGGTATTTCAGCAAATGGCATAAATCATATAATATTAAATTACGCAACGCAAGGCATGGGAAAGTGTGAGTCAAAATTTCTATCCGCGATATAATATTCTGAGAAATTCGGCAATTAGTTATTGAGAGCAAGTAAATACAATATTACTACGAAAAACATATAACTAGAAACTTTCATTAACACTTTCCCATTAATCCGGTCGAATTAATAATATCGGTCTTATTTTCAGTAATAAAATGGCTCCGCGACAATGACCAAAATTTCTACTCCACTGGTCTCTAATTTCTCAATTTTTAACATTAATAAATTTTTACTAGTGTTTAACTTTAACAATAATTATTCTATATTACAAAAACATGACTAAATTTTCGGCTAGAAACAATTTGGAGTGAAATGCTAATTATCGGCTACAAAAAAAAATATTATTTTGACTCTAGTTTGCGATCGTATGGAAAAACCCGACATTTTGTCTAATTAATGCGCTATGAGAATTACCCTTCAGCTCGACTTTTCCCCACATAGCTCACAGTTATTACGCTAATAATTCGGCAAACAATTCAGCAATAATCAAAAAATAAACAAAAGTTAAACGCGCTAGTAAAAATAATACAAACTGTGAGCCATACTGAAGGAATAAAAACGTATCAGAGTGGGACCGATAGCGGCGTCACTCAGAACGACTTTGAGTTTACACATTTTCTATCAATTTACACTTTAAAATTTACAAATCTTATGATTTTTAAAAATGTGTTCACTCATGAGTCAATAAATTTTGATTGTGGACTTACATTACACGATGAAAATCGTCCGCAACCGGCAACAGACAGCTCTGCTCGTTCCTCGAGGTATTTCCCGTCGGCGTCCCCTTGGAAATTTTTCTCCCGTCACAATTTTCGGTCCTCTCAATGATCGCAAAACGCTAAGTGGTGAGAGCTCACCCAAAAATTTTCCTCGTGGCCCGGAGCCGGTCTCCCCGCGCTTTCCGCCCAACCTAACTGACGTCGCTGGCGCGCAAATTCGCCGTCCGTCGCGCCACGGCGGGAAACTCATTCAAATTCAAAATTTCTATTTTCAGAAAAAGCGCATTACCTCACAATTAACAATGTAACATTAAAAATCTAAATCACATGTAGCCTAGTATTATACTTCAAAAGAAATTGTCAATAGAAATTTCATAAAATTTCACTAACTATCTAAATCACACAATACAAAAATTCTAACACTTAAAGTCTCTAAATTTCTTCATCCGCAGGTCTTCTCTCTTGGGTTTTTGTCGTGGTTGGATTTTAATTTCGGCCAACTATCCTTCCATCATCTCGAGATCCTTATTAAATCAATTTCTTCCATAGGCGAGTTATATAACCAACAATAAAATATCCATTTCATACGGGCTAGACGAACCACAATCTCGCCCAATACCCTAAGAAAATTAACAAGTCCGCAGCCGTTATTATAGACGTATCGGTGTAAGGGGCCGGTCCATCTACTTCCAGTTACGCAGATCCATTTTTACGGGAGTCGAAATCTCTATACGGAGACTGGATCTAAATTTTCTATCCCGTGTGACGTCACAATAACCTTCTCACTTCTCTTGGACTCGAAGAACCACAATCTCGAGGAATATCGCAGTGAGGTGAAATTTCAACAGCCAAATAGCTAAAAAGGTGAGATTTTGACGAACCACATCTCGTCAATAATCTCCAAACGAAAACAGCAAAACTTGGGATTTAGGCAAATTACTACTAGCCAAAAATCCCTAAAAGAATTAGAACGTGAATTTTCGTCGAACCACATCTCGACAATAATTCCAAAATAATTGAAGAATAATGGTCGCATCCAATGGAAATCATAGTCGTTATTTTGGATCCTTGAGATAATAATAAAAGGCTAGTTTCCAGTTGTCCTCTGAGGCTCCAACCAATTTTCCGATGTCCAGAAAACGCTCGCAATGGTTACATAAAAAAAAAAAGAAAACAAAATCTAGGCAGTAAAATAATAATAATACAAAAATATTTAATTTTCGAAGGCGACTAGTGGAGTAGAGTCCTATAAAAATTTCCAAGTTTACCGATTATGTCATCGTAACATAAATAAACCGAAATTGGAACATCGGTGTGACGTGTCAAAAATTGTCACGTCACAATGAATCTTCCAGAAACACGTGGAAAACGTCCGTTATTGCGAAGATTTTCCCGGCAACGACAATCGAGTTCGGGTATCCGAAGCAAACGTCCAACAACAAAAACTCTCTGAAGCGACCTGCCTGTAACTTGATAAAGTTGACGGAAAGTTCGAGTACAAAGGTTTGACCTTTGTACGGGGGAGAGGATGTTTCGACTTCAAGTTACTTTCTATTTGATTATTCTGTTATATTGTATTAGATTAGTTTCTTGTTTTGTTAATGTTTAGATTTAAGAATCATTCGTTCATTTAAGTGTTTGAGGACAATGGAGTCGTATTGTCTTAAGTTTTATTTGAGTCAGGTATTAAAGGGTCCGGAACATTGACCTGGGGACTGTTAATCCCATTCTTATGGTTGTGTCACGAAGAGACTATACCTAACTATTATCGGTTAATTATGCTGGAAAGTTGCCTTTATTGGTAAACATTAGCCTGTGACTAAGGAAAACAATGCGACAAGCGTTGGAGACAATATCAGGGAGTTCGACCCTTTTTACCTGAGCCCTCGGAAAGGGGGGGTTACTGTTCATCTTACTCTTCGACAACGAAGTCAGTCTTTGTACATGTTTCAAAGAGTTCAGAACAATAAAGGAAGAATCTTAAATAATTCACCTGTGTGTTTGTTACCAATCCCATGAAGTTCCTGGAACCTCTAACTCCAAACAATTTAAATTAAATTTTCGTGAAATTTTCGTAGTGAAAGTTGACTGAACATTTAAACTGGAATTTTTGTTAAATGTTTGTCGCAAAAGTGGATTGAACATTTAAGTGAATATTTGCTAAATGTTGAACGAAAAGTTGACCGAACAAAAAAAATTATATTAAATAGAAGAGAGACAAGTAAATTAAACAATAATAATTAAATTAATATAAACACATTTATTGAATAAAATTTTGAAGATTCTGTAATGTTTTACAAATCCTTAATTTAATACAATCTTTCAACTTATAATTTCCTGTGTGTTGCATTTCTTTTGTTTTGTTACTGAAAATTAAAACTAAAATAAATGTTAAATAATAGTTATTCAATAAATGTGTTTATATTAATTTAATTACTGTTTAATTTACTTGTCTCTCTTCTATTTAATATAATTTTTTTTGTTCGGTCAACTTTCCGCTCAACATTTAACAAATATTCACTTAAATTTTTAATCCACTTTTGCGACAAACATTTCACAAAAATTCAGTTTAAATGTTCAGTCAACTTTCACTACGAAAATTTCACGAAAATTTAGTTTAAATGTTGAATCAACTTTTGCGACAAACATTTCACAAAAAAACGAGTTTTTTATATGAGAAAACGAGTAAATAAATACAATTAAGATTAGTGATATGGATAATAAAATGAAAATTATTTTGAAATAAAAAATGCAAAGACAAGGAAAAAAATTCTAGGTGTAGAAATTGTTAAAAACTTTTTTAATAAAATAAAGATATAAAATTACATACAGGTACATATTAAAAAGAAAATATTTATAAATCATTTTGTACACTTTTTTACACACATCCATTATTTAATGAAAAAATTGGATTTCAACCTTGTAATCTATATCTTGTCGCTATGTAATGTGTCTCATTTTGAATTATAAATAAGCAAGGTGTTACAATTGGCAAGTCCTTATATTCTACAATTCTAATTTTACTTGTTTTATTAACAATGTACGAATGGACATGTTCGTTGAACGTTTCTTCTTCAAATATTATCATGCAAAAGAAAATGTTAGGCCCCAATGAAACAATTTTTTGAATTTCACCAAACTCTTTTTCGATGTTTTTTAAACTTACAACTAAAATAGTTCCAACTGAATATGAAGTACCATTAATATCTACAGTTCTATAGTATTCTCCACCTGGTTTATACTTAATTTCAAATCGATCTTTAACGTCACATTTTTTGTCATCACGAGAACTAAATTCTACCAAACTATCGAATTGCATAGAATGCATCATTTGAGACATTGGAAGAATTTGCTTCGTTGCGATTGTAACTAACAAATTTTCGTTATTACTTGACGTTAGGGCATTTAATTTTACATTTCGAATTTTAGCTTCGAATCGCATTGATGAAAAATTAATGCATGGTCCACACTCTAATAATATTTCAGGATAGTGTTCAAGTATATGAAATTTAGGCTTTAATTTAGCAAACAGTTTTACGTACAATTCGTTATGCTCCTTAACAATTACTTTTAAATCTTTATTATCAGATCGAATTATACGAGGAGATGTTAATATATAATTTGCCTGAGATATTTATAAAGTTTCCAGCATTCATCAGCTTCAGGAACCTTATCGCCAATTATTAAGCCAAAATACCTCACAAAGCAAACAATTTCAGAGGCAGGCATTTTAAGGTTTAATTTGTTTTTCGAACGCAATATTGAAATAGGTGGAGGTTTATTTGAATTCTCGAAGGAACTAAATTTGAAAGTCTTAATTTTGCTGTTTAACATTTCCAGGTAAAATAGCTCTTTATAAATAAAAAATTAAAAATAATTGAGCGCATGTCGTACTGTGCAACACCCTCAAATACATCATGCATAACATCTACTGTAGTAATTTCAGTTAAGTGGAAATTATTAACTGCATAAAAAGCACATTCTTCTTTAATTCCTGAAGCTGAAGGATCTGCTGATTGTAAGTCTTCTTCGTAATTTTTTATATTTCGAAGTTCATTTTCTTTTTCATTTTCTGAAGAAATTTTACAAATTCTACAAAAATTATTAGCTTTGAAGGAT
Organism: Ganaspis brasiliensis; assembly: GCA_037103525.1. Taxonomy (NCBI): domain Eukaryota; kingdom Metazoa; phylum Arthropoda; class Insecta; order Hymenoptera; family Figitidae; genus Ganaspis; species Ganaspis brasiliensis. The sequence continues at coordinate 459,536 of JAZKLR010000241.1, read as the reverse complement.
TCAACGAAGCCAAGAATTCCATTTAATCCTAAAGTATCTCTTAGTATTAAAAGCAATTGAAATTAAATTGTGATCATTGTGTTGTTAACACGGATTTGAATGCCTTTATTTTCAATAGAATTACGTTCTTCAAATAATTTTTTAAACACTGTTTTATTGTTACTTTTCTTTTGGTCATCGGCATAAAATAATGTTGAAAACAAAATGCTATTTAATTTTAAATCAATTTCACTTAGAAGGCAAGCTATTGAGGCATAAACTGCACCGAATTTGTTTACTCCCGCCTGACTACCTAAAGCATTGCCTACTTCTAACTCGTCAAAAAATATATATAATGGAAGAATAATATTCTAATTACATTTATTGGCATATTTTCTTAACCAAAGATCCCCTTGAATAATATTTGTTAAGATATAGAAATTTTTACGCAAACTTTCAATATTATCCATGAGTTTATTAAATAATCCGGGTAATTGTAGGAATAATTTAAAAGTTTTCCGTAATGGCAGATGGATTCCAAACAATATTTCTGGAATAAGACCTAATTCGTTTCCTGTAATTCCATCTTTGAAAGTTCGACCAATTACAAATTCTTCGTAATCTATGAAACCTTTATTTCGTAAAAAAGAAAATGTTTTTTTTTTTCTGTGTCAAAAATTTCAAAAGTTTTACCATACTTTTCAAAACATCTATCCATTTTGTCAAACGTGAGCTTTGTGATTTTTTCTTAATTTAATATTCCAATTATTTCAAGTCTTAGTGTAAGCAAATACAAATCCCTTATAAAACTGTTTAGAAAATCAAAGCAAACTCGAACTATTTTTCTGGGAAGAGAAGGATCTCCATGTAGAGCTAAAATAAAAGATAAAATTTGATTGACTATGCAAGCAAAATCCATTATTGACAAATGCAGAAACATTTTTTTCAAAGTAGTGAAAGAAATGTATTAGTATTAATTGTCCAGAAAGTTATTGTTAAAGAATTTTAAGTCATTTAAAAAAAAGTAATTAAAAAGTTTATTGGGAGTCTCACGGTGCAATGTACGTAGACTTTAAAGACAATAACGTCTCTAATTATAGAGAAATATATTTTTATAAATTTAAAAATTTCGTATTTTTAAAACAAGATTTAAAAAAATTTTAACCACAGAATTTGTCTATGTCAAAATTATTGTCTACCATGATCTTGCATTATATTACAATAAACAGTTTCAAAATTTTATTACACTTTTAGTAAAAGCGTTTTAAATTTAAAAAAATTTTTAAGTATGGACTGTTGAAAAACTATCCCAATGTTTACAATTGGCTCTTTCCAACACATTTACAAAATTCAAAAATTAATATTGGTGAAGTGTAACCAACGATATAGAAATGTTCTATAATAGGTGAAGAAATCTTTAAAGTCGTAGTTTTTTATAAATTTCTAAAATTATTAAAAAATATTTTACAAAGATTTTTATGCCGAGTTGACATGAAATTCACTTTTTATCAAAGGTTAGACAAAAATCTCAATAACTTTCTGGAGAAGAATCTGATTAGAATTTTAGTCTGCAAGAGTATGCTTCTACTTAAAAATGAAATTAAATTTTTAATTATAATAAAAGTAAAAACTTCTTAATTATTTTAACTACCTTTATAACTTTGACAGCAGTCAAATGCTTTGTTAATAAATGCAATGCTTCTTTAAACAGATATTCATCAAGATCAAAACTTCTCTAGAAATTGTTTAATAACATGAATCTTAGCTAAAAAGTTAATAAAATTCTGAGAAAATTAAAACTTAAAAGTTTTTTCAACATTTTATTAAAATAAATATTTTGGATTTAATTTAATTTTTTAATTATTTTTTAATAATTATACTTGTAATTTAATAATTACAATTATAATAAATTACAATTTTAAAAAACTATTGTTTATTTAAATTTTCACTGATAATAATTTTCCATAATATTAGAATAATTTAAAGTTTAAAAATTATCATTTATAGCAATTAGTAGGTGTATATACAAAGAAGAATTTGTTTTTAATGTCATTTAATAAAATAAAAAATAATTCAAAGTGGTAAATTAAATGAATGTAAAAGTTATAATTACAAAATTGAAAATTTAGAAATTTAAGTTTAATTGTAAACATTATAATAAAGGAAATTGACAATAAGTAATAATAAATTAAAAGCATATGAAGCACTCATATTTTATGATTTTTATTAAATGAGAGTTAAGAAAAATGGAAATTACTTACATTAGTTATGAGATAAAATGGCAATTATGAAATATTATTAAATATATTTTTTTGAAAGTCAGGCACATGTTAAACGAAACTTTGGTGATCGTCATATGTTCATTACAAAAAAATGCTTTATTCTTAATCTTCAAAATAAACGTTTTTAAAAGTATATTCCTGTTTTACCTAAAATTAAATATTAAACGAAAAAAACAATCGTGACTTTATACATAAACTTATATTAAAAAAGTATTCAATGTGTGGTGAATTATCAAGTTTCGAATTTTAGGTTATGAGCTTAAACACGTGTTTTTGTCACAGAAATTTCGTTATTACACAATTTATACTTTACTAACACGAAAAAACATCTGATTACACTAATGTAAAAATATAAACACTAAAAACTGTAACTAAAACTCTTAAATCTTATATATATAACACGAAAATTGCATTACACTTACTTGCAAATACTTGCCGCAACTCCTCAAACTCGTATTTTGTAACAAACTCTTCCATATCAATAATATTAATTTATGCTGCACTCTTTAACATGAAGTTCAACTACATTCATATATATATATATATATATATATATATATATATATAATAGATTAAAACCAGTTTTTCTAAAAAGAATGCTCTTCTCCCACTAACAAAGCGGACTGCCGCACCAGTATATTGGTTCTAGAGTTACACCAGTACGGTGCAGCCACACGCCCGCAAAGGGCGAACAGTCTTTCCGAATTCTGTGAGCTCTGTCGTCCCATGATTTTTAAGCTCTGGGTGTTTTTCGGTGTGGTAACCGTTTAGAATATTCAAGCCAAATCAGTTTTTCGACACACAAGCCCCAAGATTTTTCGAACACTTAAGTCTGATTTGGAAAATGTCTCTGGTTCAACTGGTTTTTCAGACTATGCAATATCCACTCTATGCTTTATTCAAATTCAGAATTTAAGAAAATAAAGAATTTATCTATTCAGTTATGTTGTAGACATCTTTCTAAAAGTGTCCTATGAGTTAGTCGACAAAAAAAAATTTAGTCTGAGTTATGAAAACTCAAAGTTGTGCACAAAATAAATTCCATGGTGGGGCTATTTTGTGCATCAAAGTTTGTTTATTTATAAAGTTGTGTAAAAAATTTTTTGAACGCTTTTGCTGCATAAAGTATTATTTCTAGATATTCTAGAGTACAATAAAGGAAAAGAAAGCCAAAAAAAATTTTTCAAGGAATTGTTTAACTAATTTGAATGTAAAACACTAAAATTACCCAAAAATTTAGATTTACAAAAAAAAAGTTATTTCTTCAAGAAAATGTTACTTAAAATAACTTCTGTTACACTTTTTGAGTTATTTTAAGAGAAAAAGTTTCAAAACTAACTTGAAAAGCATGTAATTATTAATGTTACTTTTTTGAGGTTTTTAAGGGACCATGTGTAAAACTGAGATTGTATGCTTATTTCTTGTCTTTCTAACAAAACTAAGACGAAAATGTTTCAAAACGAAATTCTAAAGTAATTTTTACTAACTAGAAGACAAATTATTAAAAAAAATTTGTTTTTAAAAGTTTCAAGGTTCGGGACCGAAACCCTTATAGTGAGACTTTGTCGTCAGTCCGTCCGTCCGTCGTTCACAGCCAATAGCTGTCAATTTTAGGTTGTGAGCGAGAGAGAGGAAGATAGTGAGTGACCGAGACAGAGATACGTAAGTTACCGAGAGTTACGTAGGTTACCGTAAAAATTACCGCGAGTTACGTAAGTTACCGTTAGTTACCGAAAGTTACGTAAGTTACCGTGAGTTACGTAAGTTACCGTAAGAATTACCGCGAGTTACGTAGGTTACCGCAAGTCACGTAGGTCCGTGAGTTACGTAAGTTACCGTATATTGAAACTTTTATCGTCCGTCCGTCTGTCCTTTGTCGTTCATAGCCAATAGCTGTCAATTTACGGTTGTGTGTGTGAGAGAGAGGGAAATAGTGAAAGACAGAGACAGAGATTATCAACTATCGATAAAAAGTTTTTCTGGGAGTGTATGAGAGAGAAATAGAGATAAAGAGAAAGCCACGAAACCCTTGATTGTAGGCACATTGTGCCTGCTTTCTGTGCTGTTTATTAGGAATGCACAAAATAACCCACCAAATCCTGGTTTTTCAGTTTTTTACACTTTTTTCTTAAAATATGCAATAAAAAGTTAGCGCATCACGTATACATCATCACAACTAAATTGTCAACAAGTATTATTAATACCTTTAGAAACACTTCTAAACTTCCGGAGATCTGAACAGAATTTTGAGAACTTTAAAAATTTTTAGCTTGATTTTTAAGACTTTACGATTTTTTTTCTGATTTCTGATAAAGAATTAAGTAAATTTATTTAGTATTCTATAGTTTAGTTATCAGAAAATATTTATACCAAGTAGCAAATCTAAGCAACTGAATATAAAGATTTTATTCATTAAAAACCTCGCGTGCACAAAATAGCTCCACGGCGCACAAAATAGCCCCACTGGACGGTATTGTAATTTGATTTTTTTTAATCATTTGCATTTGTGAAACTTTCAATCAGTTGTTTTTACAACTATTTGCCGCCTTCCTAGTTTGGAATCTAGCTTTTTAACATCTACTTTAATTAGCCCTTTTTAAGACTAATTTTTAGTTTAAGCACTCGTATATATTCTTGCTGTAACGACGAATTCTCATAATCAAAGAATTCTTTCTTGCTTACTAGACTTCTATCGCATACGCCCACCATATACTTTTACAATGGCTTCAAAGTCAAGAAAGCACATTAGTAGGGTTTCTTGCCCGATTTTCGAGCAACCTGCAGAATTTGGAAGTCTGCTTCCAACATACAAGGATGTGATGCGTCTATTACTTCATGTCCGTTATGATATCATAAATAAACAAGACAGTCTCAAAAAATCGTCTGTAAATGACATGTTACTGGTTGTCGCTCAAAGCATAAGTGATATTTGGGTAAAAGCTTCAATAACACCTATGCCTATTAAAAGTATTCAGTAAAAAATAAAAAAGTACAATGATAAATACCTTGATTTAAAACGCTACAGGTCAAATCGATCAGCATCTGAAGCTTACATTAAAAGACTTGCAAACTTCAAGAATGATTCTAAACGCTTCTTTGAGTTTGTAGCCAGTAGGTGCATTGTGGAAATGCAAGGACATTGCGAACTAAATACAAAATTGCTTTAAGGGAGCGGAATTTTCTCGCAGATCATAGAAGGTCTCGAAAAATGTATATAAACAATGTTGATATAAAAGTAAGTAAAATGTTTCAAAAGAAAGATGAAAATCGTAAGAGGAAATCTTCATTAATGGCTGCAAGTCAATCTAAGAGAAATTTTGTTGCTCCTTCTGAAGTTCCGAAAGAATCGGATGTTCAGGAATGTTCAAACACGGAGAGCCCTGACAGGGGTTATGAATTAGCTCCATACTCACGCTTACGGCGTTCTAAAGTGCAAGAAAAGCATATTACACTTAAAGCTATTTCTAAGATTATCAAATTCTGCAGTCGCAGCATTGACAACAGCAGTTCTTAAAGATCATGGGCTTGTTACCAACACAGATAAATTACTTGTGATGAACCGAAATAATGTACAGAAAGACAGGGAAAAAGTTAGGAGACAAATGCAGACAAAGTCTTTAAATACGAACGCATGCACGCATATTCTCGGATTATTTTATGACGGTAAAACTGACAGTGTAATGAAGTGTGAAAAAAAAGGTGACACATTCCTTTAAGTAACATCTTAGGAGGAACATATTTCTCTAGTTGAAGAACCTGGAACAAAATATTTCGGTCTTTTGTCTTCTGGGAAAAGTGCAGAGTGTTCATCCGCAGCTACATTAAATTACTGCAATCAGAACTAGAGGCCGCGAAAGAAGTCAAGTTCGTGTGTGAAGTTCAAATGATAGCTGAAGGGGGGGGGGGGTCCAAGACTGAAATTTAAGATGTGACTATTACCTTTGTTAATTTTATCATTCTTTACAAGACAATTTTTGATTTTATTTATACACTTTTTGTGCAGTTTGCAACTATAAGCACTGCTATTAATAATAGCAGTAGTTACGTGCTCGCTTCTAAATTCCTGGGTTACCTATTGATCATGTTTTGACACAAAGATCATGAAATAATGCACCTTTTCAACTTTCAATTTCACTGTTTACTTTGTTTTCCGTTTATTTATTTTTCAGGGAAACAATGATTTTTAATAATATTAGTACCATTTTTCCACTATCATCGTGAATAAATTATTAATTCTATTTTTATCATTTTTAGGATTTTATTACTACTAGGAATTTTACTATTTCCATTGTTATTATTAGTATTATTGTTCTTATTTCTATTATACTTATTATCGCTACTATTTTTACTACTGTTGATATTGTCATTTTTTTATTATTATGACAGTATTATTTTGATTATTATTATTACTTTTATTTTAGTCTATTGGTTAAATCTTTATTTTGCAAACTGACTCTCTGGGAAGAATCTGGAAGTTCCTCGAAGATTTCAGAAACTTGAGGGCGTAATGAAAGGGATATTTTCTGTGGAATTTTCTTTGCGCAGATTTCTTCCCTTTATAAGCCGCCCTCGAAGAGCTGTCAGTTAGTTCCTTCCAGATTATCAACCTGGACGCATCACTTGTCACTTAGTGTTTTTAAATAAAGTTGTCTTCTGAACTCTCGCCTATCATATTTTCCCTGAAAAAAGTAAGTAGAATTTTGGTATTGGTGTTAGGAATCTGTGCGCTTCTCAGCGTGTGTGGTCTTAACTTCACATTTAATGGTAACCCCGCCAAGTAAGCGGACTGCGACCTAACGTGTCTGATCTCGACGCATATACCGTAGGCCACACACCTCGGCGCTAGAACAACTGCCCCCCGTGTAACTGCTGCATCAAGTCGACCCTTCAGAATACCAACTCCCCGGGACCTACGGCCCATTCTAACCTTTCTTCTTGTTACAGATGGATCTTGAGAGGCACCGACGGCACAAGACTCCAAAAAAGATTTTGAGAGACAAGGCAAGGGCCCGGAGAAAACAAGCTGAAAAGAGACAGCTGATCCGCAACTTATACGCAACCTCAATACGTACCAGAGGGCTATTTCACGTCCGTTCCAGGGCCTAGCCTCAATCTTGCCATTCTGAACCAGACGGATGCTCCTAGCACCACCCAAAATCCGGACTCAACCACCGACTACTATTTGAAACCAGTAGTCCATCTCACAACGAACGAGAAGTCACATGCTCCGTCCTTGAGATCACCGTCTTTCTTGCCCCCGCTACCTCTGGGATCGTAGGACATCCTCTTCCACGAGGACTTCAACCTCTCTGCCGACGTTATCTTCCTACATACGGACTGCTCCCTGGAGGAGCCAGACACCGAGCTTCCAGTGTCCCCTGTCGTAGGCACACCACCCCCCTCCGGCCCGGGAGTCGAGGTCATCCACTCAGGGAGAATCCCCCCGTCTTCATCTCGCGGCGAGGCCTTGGCGTTCCTCAGCTACCCGGGTGCGAAAGGTAGCAGACCCGACCAACACGGCCATTCGGTAGACCCAGGGACGAGAACACACGGTTTTTCCATGGACCTACTTTGTCAGCATCGACTCCGAAGCCGCTGCTGGACTTTAATCAAATTAAGTATAGACGAATAGACGTATTGTTCCACGATTCAGATCTCGACTTTCTAGATAATTTTATGTACAAAATGGGGCTTGGGGTTGTATATTTAATAAACACTAATATACGTTAACTCCGCCTAAACATTTTTTCTCTTTTAACTCAACATTTCAGTTTTCTTAACGTCAACTTTAAATCCGTTCTTTTAAATTAACTCTAAATCGAATTCAAATTCCAATTTTCTTATCCTATTTAACTTTGATCAACGTTCCACAAAAGAGCCATTTTTTTAGCTTCACCAACGTCAATTCGAGTACTATCACACCAACACAACGGTAAAAACTTGGAGGTATTAGGATGTGACAATTCAGTTACAAATACAGGTCGAAAGGGTGGCATTATAAAGCCTATAGAGACTCACCTTAATCACAGTCTTAAGTGGCAGATCTGCCTGTTTCACTTCAATGAATTGCCTCTTAGACATTTAATATCTCACTTAGATGGAAAAACAGTGGGCCCGAAGAGTTTTTCTGGTCCTATTGGAATTCAATTGACGAACTGTGAAAGTATGCCTGTAGTTAAATTAAGAGTAATAAGATAAGATCTGCCTAATGTTGATTGACATCTTCTGAGCAATGATCAGCTGTAACCTCTACAATATGCGTCAATCAGTATCAGACTGAATTAACAGATTAGTATCAGTATCAGACTCACTTGCCTAGATTAATCCTGCTCTTCTAAACCACGCAAGGTAGCTCACAGCAGCTTGCCGAATTCTCCGTTTGTATGTTGCTCAAGAACATCTTGCCTTTCAAGTATGTTGCAGTATGTTGTCTTTTAAGCATCTACAAACTTTAACAGAATTCATATTCAAGATTTATGCACAAGTTTGGTTTTCTGTTAAAGTAGAGTGGAAATTATCCTAATCTAGCTTACATGTGTGGAAAGAGATACAGCTCTCTCAATACTTACCAAAGAAAATGAGAGACATAATTAATCCTTTAATAGAAAGAAATACCTATGCTCCACATTCAGAAAACTTACTGGTGACCATGCTTCATAACAGTTGCAAGACAGTCAGGCAATCATCCGTAACTATGTTAAAAGAAGCACGACGGGTACATCAGAACAACACCGTTACGAGAGTACCTCCCACCAAAAATAAATTTCAAAGCAGATGAGTACACTGATCTACTAGAATGCAAAAAGCTAAAAGTAAAATTTCCTTTAATACTTCGTCGCTTTACAGAGAATGATCTAGGAAAGGCCATTGGTGATCCATTCTTCGTCGAAATAAATTTGCCTCACTTCCCTTGCCACACTCAGGCAGTGGAAAGAAGCGTTCAGCTAGTCACAAAATCATCTAAATCTGTAACTGATGCAAAAAGAAGAGACGGTTACATCAGAAACACTATTGACTATAGGGAAATAATACCTAAATTCAAAGCAAAGTCTGATTATAAATGTAGCTCATAAAGTGCAGCATATCCCTTATGGTTGGTTAGTTGGGTGGTATTTAACGCGGGTTGGGATAATTCTAAATGGTTACCAGGCATTAATAGTTGTTCAGACTTACCTTTACTGACATCACATACCTGCGGGGCCACTTTGTCTCCATATTGCGGATTTCCTATATTATGCTAATTTTGCTTCTTTTTTAATTTTCAAGGATAATGTTGACCCTGAACATCAAGTCGCAGAGAATAGTATATTAAGTAACAAGGGCTTCGCCCTCGACTTCTACTCGTACTACAAACATCAATGTAAACAAATTGGGCTGTCTTTATTTCCGAGTTGTTTACGATACTTTTTATTCCAAAGGCACAAACAAGGCGCTTTTAGATACCCGATGACAGGAATTGGATGTCGTTCATTTGTTTGATCATATAAAAATAGTGTCTTTTTTGTCCTAGGAAAAAAGTAAAGCATAGGCTAGATCTTAATTTTTTTCCTAGGACAAAAATAGACGCGATTTTCATATTTTCGAATAAATGAACAACTTCCAATGCCTGTCTAAATTAATCCAATGCTTGTTTAAAGATATTTAAAAGCGTCATTTTAGTGCCTGTAGAATAAAAATAATACTTTACACCGTTAAACACGTGTGCTAGTAGCACATTTTCCAGTAAAAGCCGATATCAATACCTAAAAAGTGGTTTTTCGATACACCCTGATGCATATATCTGACGACAACACCTACTATCGTGCATGCTAACAATACCCGGAAACACTTTGTCATATTCTAAGTACGTGCCCTAAGTATGCATGTAACAGGTACTCCAGGATCATAAAAGTAGGATCATTTGTGTGATAGAGTATTCGGCACCTGCTAAAAGCAATATCACTCAAAAGAAAAATGAGATGCGGACAAGGTATCAAGACCTTCTGTTTGAATTTAGTAGAATATATGCAGGCTACAGGGTCCAACTAATTGTTCTTTTACTCGGTTGTTTGGTAGAGATGCGAGCTTAATTTGTAAGCCAAGTAACGATAATTCCTAGCTGCGAGCATTGGACCGATGCGTTGGCGGTTCGCATGCAGAAGGCTGTTCTTCTGAACTCTCTTAATCTGGTTCAGCACTGTTCATTATAAGATCTTATTCGGTAGCTCTAAAAAAGCATCCAACAACGTTCTTGACCACCGCTTAAGAACATCAGCGGCAATGGGTGAGAACAACAGTGTAAGAAATAAGAATAACATCTCTAGCAAATGAATCACGCTTTTGCTTACCCTCCAGGATGGAGGGAGCAATAGCAGATTAGAGTAAGTACAGCAAAAATGGGATATTTAATATTAAAAAATAATGGTAAGTACAAAATAAGATATTAAATGACAATATTCAGCAGTATAATATTGTTTAAAGTGTTTAAAGCGAAAATCTGGTAGAAATTAACAAGAAATCAATCAGCTGTGAAAGACTTTCGAATGGAAATCAATATTGAATGTTACGTTAAATTCTGCATAAATAAAATCCTGTAATCTTATAACGTTAGTCGTTTTTCAATAGATTTAACGTCTGACATTTTTAGTTTGTCATTATAATCTTTACTTTCAACTGCAACTATCTTTTAAGAACATGTGGTGGAGAACGACGTCAGTAATCACATGACAGGGTGGTCTAGAAGCAGTCACGGGTATGATAAAAATAGGTATAAAAAGTACAATGTGCGTTTTGTTCAAGACTATTTTTAGTTTAAAAATCTGTTTGGACCAAAATCCTATCATTCCCTTTTTTCAAGATGTTGTAATTTCCGTTTTTTCAGTATTTTTTCTCTAAGACAGACCAAATGCGAAATTTCAAAGCAAAAGTTTTAAGATAATGTGATGGTGAATGACGTCATAGTGTTCATGTGACCCAAAGACAAAATTTCTTAGCGTTTTTCCCCTTAAACCATTATTGAATATTTTTTAATGCAACTTTGTAGAATTACCTAAAATATCACCTGCAAGGTCTGTCTGGTCTTAATTTATTTGGGTATGGCTCTAAAATTAATTTATTGAATTATTCTGATTTTGGACAATTTTACAAAATTAATTATTTTAGACAAAATATAAACAAACTAGGGTCAGAAAGTCTTTCAGGATGATATTTTAACTAACTCTACAAAGTTTTATTTAAAAATTATCAATAGTTTGAGAGAAAAATCGGTGAGAAATTTTGCCAATGGCTCATGTGAACACTGACGTCATTCTCAATTACATGTTCTTAAAAGATAGTTGCAGTTGAAAGTAAATATTATAATGACAAACTAAAAATGTCAAACGTTAAATCTATTAAAAAACGACTAACTTCATAAGATAACACGATTTTATTTATGCAGTATTTAACTTAACATTTAATATTGATTTCAATTCGAGAGTTTTTCACAGCGGATTGATTTGTTGTTAATTTCACCCAAATTTTCACTTTAAACACTTTAAACAATATTAAACGATTTAATATTGTCATTTAATAGCTTATTCTGTACTTATCATTATTTTTTAATAAGAAATATACGGTTGAGATTGAATAAAAATAATAAAAACATAATAAGTTAAGCAAAAAAAGGCGTGAGCTTTTGACTTGACTTGGCGCAAGAAGATTTAAAAATGAAAATGACGATATCTCCAAAAAAGGAAATGGTAGGTTTTTGGTTCTAACGGTTTTTTAATTTAAAAGGAAGCACGAACAAAAACCACTTTGTACTTTTCATACCCATTTTTATCATACCTGTTACTGCTTCTAGACCACTGTGAATGGTACTCATATTACTAATATTAAAGAATATGTTTTAACATTAATAATATTTATAAAACGGTAAATATTAGCAATTATTGGTAAAACAGAACTTCTTAGAAAACAATAAAGTGGAAACGAAACAGGAGAAAAAGGAAGATGTAAAAAAAGATGGGAAAACATAATTGTTTTTGCTGTATGTGTCACAATATCCCTGAGAAAGGGAGATCACGCCATCAGAGAACAAAAGATGACGTAGTTTCTGTAAGGAGCAGGTGCCAGCCTTTCTACACTTATAGGCCTTTGCGGGGGAGAATATTTTCGGGGACTCGGCGCCAGCTAGTCTATGCTTGGTGGGGGTGCTTTAGCGGGGAGAAAACTTTACGGGAAATACCGGCGCTATACGCTGTGTGGTTTCTCCGGGGAAGAAAACCTGCGAGAAGTACTAGCAAGAGGCAGTTTCTCTTAACGCCAAAATGCTTGGCTGGAAATTGATGAAAAAAGGCTCTCAAACCGGGGATCCGTATGTTCTTATTCCAACCTTTTTCGTTTTTTTTATGTGACTGATATATAACACAATTAGCAATTTATTTCTGTACCAAATTTTAGGTTTTTAAATTCATCGATTTTTTTATTATTGCTAAAATCTTGCCAACCATTGGCAGATAAACAATTTTTCATTTTTCACATTTACTGCAAAATTATTTTACATCATTGCTTAAATCTTGCCAACCAGTGGCAAATTATTTCATTGTTCTTAAGTTTCCAAATCTATCGATTTCGGAATTATTGCTATACTCCTACCAACCATTGGCTGCTGAAAAATAGATTTTTACATGTGTACAATACATACTGCAAAATTACTTTGAATTATAACTGAAACGTTGACATACATGGGATGAATTGTTATTCTCTATCAATTTTCAAGATAACCTTCCTCGCTTTATAGAAGTATTTAACATTCAGCAGAACGTTTGACCAGGCAACCCACATCGCTAAGCGTTAACTCCACCCATATCCATAGATCCCTTAGCCCAGCATCAGATCTTGATCAGCCAGCAAATCGAAAGAGGTAAGAATCCCTACCAATCAACGGCAGACTTCGAAGTGTTGCAAGGTGGAGGATTCTATACAGATTTCTTCCCTTCATGTGCTCCATGCCCGCGACACACATCGCTCTTGGACGGTTGCGCCTTCGCGCTTCTTTTATTCTTGCAAGATTCTATTTTTTTTGTGTTTTAGGACTTTCCTGAAACAGGCGCATTTGACTGTACCTGCTACATGTGACACATCTGCAGTCGTGTTTGGGTTATTCTCGCATAGAAAGCAGGACGCATCTTTCGTGCACTCTGCAAGAGTGTGTCCAGACTCACCGCAATTTATAGCATGCAATAGATCTATTCACTCCCTTGCATTTACTCTTTTTATGCCCATAATCCAGGCACCTATGGCACCCTTCTGTTCAACCCTAAGACCACAGTTTTTCTCTTCGCTTGAGTGGTCTGGGAAACCTTTCCTCTCTGCAGTCCGCTTTTGTCGCTAGTATTCAAGGATCAAACTTCTCGAAACCTTTGCGTGGAAGCGTACCCTAACTTTCCGCCTATACTGCAGTCAGTACTCTGTATCTTGCAGACCTTTATAAAACTTTTTGTCTGCCTTATCAGCTTCCACGTGCTTTGCTATTTGTGCCGGCAACCATTCCTTGCATTTCTTTAAGCCATTTTTGATGTCGACCGTGGCGTTCTTCTGAACCGTCAGCCTTGCGAGCATCAGGTTTAGTTCCGTCTCCATTTCTAGAAAAATAATTATCTCTTCCTTGCGCAACTTAAGGCACTCTTACTTATACTCTTCGCATGAGGCCATGTCAGCAGCAGTGCTGTTGCTAAAAGCACTGGAACAGCTGCCAACTTTGCCACACTACCGCAACGCGAACTACTGTGACCATCCACCGTCAAAAGCGATGGATGTTTCCCTACTGAACTCGGTCCTGCAACACTCGTCGCCAGCCGTGCCGTACTACTACACTCAGGGCGTCTAACATCGTCTTAGTTTAAGTCGTCATTATCCATAAGAATCCCACTAGCCTCAGAGAAAAAACGATTGATCCACAGAGAGCTCCGATATGTGATATCTGATTTATGATATGTGGACAATGCAAAAAATTAATAGAAAGGCACCTCGTGTCCTAGTACAATCGCTTGTGACACCTCCGAGCGTGTCACTGACGACGACAGCGCGTCCACCGTACAGGCCCCCAGCATCAAAAACCGACACCCGTTCTTTACAGGCGCTGAATTGAAGAGCACGTAGGTTGGCGACGCTCGCGTTATTCCCGGCAGCTTTACGGTGTATTTGGTAACCCTGGCTCCATTTATCTATAAGCACGGTGTAAGAACCTTAGATTGGGTCGGTGTCATTGGTCAAATCAGACAGACAAACGGTTCATCGGCCGCCACCCCCAGATCGAGACTAATCCACACCAACTTGGGATCCCAAGCAGACAGGAGTATCCTATTCCTCCCAGAACCCATGTCGTCCACCGCTGACGAGGATGGTTAGCACCCATTCTGGAATCCGAATTAACATCATCCTTTCAGGTAGCTGGTGCACCAAGTACAAGTACAGCGAGTACCCGAATTAATAGGGTCCCGTTCGTTCCCCGATGCCCGAACTTGCTAGACAATGAGAGTCAATGAGTTCTGTGAAGAGCCGCACAGCTCGTCTAATGATGGCGACCGAAGGATATATATATGTGACGCTCCACGGTGAAAAGGACCTTAGCTGCAAAAGGCAAATTTTACAGGAGAAGGAAAAGAAGAAGAGAGAGTGCATGGCTGTCTGTATAAGTTCCTGACGATTTATCGCTAATACGACAAAAAGTAAAAGAAATAAATAATTTTTTACTTTTTAATGTAAAAGAAGAACTCTAAACCTATCGAAAGACATAAAAGCCTCAAAATCCATTTTTTGCAGCTAAGGCTCTTTCACCCTGGGTAACTGACATGTACATATCATGTTAGAACTCGACTGTCGATAAACCGATTGTAATCAGAAGAGATTAAATTATTTAAAATTTGAAATCTGTGAAAAAATATCGAAGATTTACCTCCGCCGGGATTCGAACTCGGGTCTTTCAACTGGCCCTTGACTGCTCTAACCACTAAGCTATAATCAGGAGAGGTTTTTCTACAGTTTTTTTTCTTCACTGGTGAGCAAACCCAATAATGAGTGATCCAGGCAAATGCGAGTACTCCTAATTTCAAGCCGTTCTGTAGACGCAAAAACATTAAATAAAAATTAATCAAAGTAACAAATTCACAAGGAAAACACTTGTATGTATATTTTCAGTACACCACTTTTAGTAAGTTTTTAAAAATATTAGGGCATAAGTATATGTGATGGAATATGCCACTGGCACAGCCAAATTTTGTCTGTAAACTTCCTCCTACAATACTAAATATTTTATAAACAACTTGGTAGAATTATTCAAAATATCAATAGCAAGGCCGGTCTGACACGTGTTTTGTTTAACTTTTGAAAATTTTTTTACATCTTTAGGAAAATTAAAAAATGTATTTTAAGCCAAAATGTTAACAAACTCGGGTCAGAAAACCTTACTAATGATATTTTAAGTAATTCTACCTTGGTTTCGTGTCAAAATATTCGGTATTTTATGGGAAAATTGAAGGACAAATTTTGTCTGCACTAGTGACGTCATTCTGCATCGCATGCTTTTATATATTGCGTGAAAAAACTTTACTATTGTCAGATAAAATAAAAGACTAAACTTTTCTCTCATAAAAGTTTCTTTACCTACATTGATCACATAAATTTTCAAGGTCATGTTTTGTGTAAAATTGAAACAGCTGAAAAATGCCAATGTATCTGAATTTTGACACACTATTTGAACATTGAAAAAGCTGTAACATATATTCCAACTAAGTTTTTTTTATATAATTTAAATATTTTTTTGTCTAAAATTGTAATCTTATAAAGTCAAAAGTATGAAAATTATTGTTTTAGCAATTCTTTAAATGCCTCATTTAAAGATTAAATTTAAATTAAAGATTTCTGTTTATTTGCTTTTTAGTTTTCTTCTCAACTTCAGAGTTTTTATTTGATGAACTATCGGAAACTTTTGATCTTGTGGTCCTCTGTGTCTTCCTTTTTCTTTTAGGATGTCGAATTGTTCTGCACATATTATTGATTATCGTGTATTAATCCTCTCTGGGAAATGTTTCATCCTTATTAGTTTTTTTTTAATCTTCACTATTAAAAAAATATTTAATAATTTAAAACCATATTTCAAAATTAGTTTGTAATCACAAAACTGGCATTAAATTAAGGGAAACTTTTCCGCAAATTGTAATATGAAATTTGACTACGGTCTTACTGAGGCTGGTTACAATGTCTATTTTAAAATCCGCATTAGACAACTTTTGAAAAAGTACCTTAAGATAAGCTAGCTTATGTTACTGCGTATGTGCAGAAGTTCGTCACCATAACAACTAACTTTTGCGCAGACACAAACAGAAAGAAAGATCGTAACATAAGGTGCATTCTTAAAATTTCCGTATTATAAGGTAGACGGTGTAAACAACCTTACTGTTGTAAAAACTTTAATTTATTATGACAAAATGTAAGAAGCTTTAAATTGTCTTGAAAATGATCATATGTGTACATCCACATGTAAAGGTCCCACTTTGGCACAATTAGACTTATCTATTGAACCATATTCTTAATTAAATTTCAAACATTTTAAGAGGTCTAGGACCCTTTTAAAAGAAAAACTCATAAAGTTACAATCATTCAAACTTAAAAGTGTCAAAATTCTAGTTTTGAGAAAAACGAGTTTTAAGTTTTAGATTATCATTAGCGCCCAAGCAACTTAAAAATTAAAAATAAGATTTTTTTATGTTTTTAATTACGATTAAGTTATCATAAGAGCATGACTAGACGTGGTATATTATAGTTTGTTTTTTAAGAATAAAAGAAATTCGCATATCTGAAACTCCTTTAGAGAAATGCGAGCATCTCGAAAAATAAAATTGACAAAGTGGTCTCTTTTTATGCGTAGGTGCGCATATAATTGCCAGTAGCATAACAGAAGGAGATGTAGGTGATGTGATTCCCTAAAAATGAGATAGATGAAAATATTTTTTTTTTTAGTAAGAAAAGTCGTGTTTTGTGCCGAAGGGCCCAAAAAATCTGCTTTTTATCGAGTGCCCAAACTCCTTACATAGTTACGCCACTGCTAATTAGCTTAAGATAGGACTTCTATTTTTGTAATAGAATTCAAACTTAATAAAATCGGGATAAATGTAATTCTTAAAGTCACCTGGTTTACCCAAAACATGCTTTGTATACTTAGCCAAAGAAAGTAAAACTTACCCTACTTTTGCTCCAGTCCCTCGAATAATAGTACTGACTTTTAAAGATCGCTAAACTTCAGTAATTTTGTATTTTATTCCATCAAATGGATTTCATAGTGTATTTTACGCATTTATAAATTTTTAGAAACAGTTCTCAAATCAAAAGCTTCCTTGTTGCAATTAATCGATAAAATCAATTCTTTTAAACGATCTTGGAAATAACCAAACAGAAGGTTAAAAAGTTTACAAATAAAAACTTCTTTATTTTGGAGGCTTCAAAAAATTTAATACAAAATTTACTTCAAGTTTTGGAAATTAGTTTTGTGAATGTCTGTCAGAACAGTACTTAAACGATTGATAATTTTTTTTACTATGTAGATTTTTTTTATCAGACCTACCTAAGTAATTTTTTTATGACTGAGTTTAAGTAGAATTTTAAGGGTTGGTTAAACATTTTATTACCTCAATATGAACCGTTCTCTCGAAAAACATTTACTATTGTAGTAATAATTATTTAGAATATAATATTTATTTGAAATTTGTCATTGACAAACCTTTTCTAATATTAAATTCCAAGTGCATTAAATTATGCAGTGGCCAAACGTCAAATTATAACGCTCTTGTTGCATAATGCCGCGCTTTCTTTTTCGAGTTAATTGACGTTTTGATAGTTGAATGTTTTATAACGTTTATTAAAACATTTGTTTTTTTAAATAGGATCATGGGCGTACCCACGTTGGGGCAGGGGGGGGGGGGGCAGCTGTCCCCTTCTAGAAAGCCAGTTTATATGGGAGGGAAAGAGATAGCAATATATTGTTGTCTCTCTCACTACCAGATAAAACCCCTCCGAAGAAACTTTTCTGGGTACGCCTCTGAATAGGATTATATATATATATGTATAAATATTGAATAAGAACCAAATAAAAAACCCGAAAATCATTTAGGGGAGAGTGGCCATCAATGTACCAGTTTTTTGAATGAACCATTTCAATTTTCTCAGAAACAATTAAATAAAAATTCTCCTAATTTTAAATATAAATGAAGTTTGCATAAACACACTACGTCCATAAATTTGAGACATGTGGATTTATTCTTTATAGAGAAAACTGAAAAAAACTGTTTTTGATGCTCTGAAGAAAAAATTTACCTAAAATACAAACACGTTTTTTAATTGAAATAAGGCAATTTAAAAATAAATGAACTTACGATTTATTTTGTATCGGGCCTGAACTACAATATTCTAATGAGAAAAAGATTTTGAAATATTGCATTAAGTTATAAAAACCATTTTTGTTGCAAATGTCATGTTGATTCAATGTACCAGGGAACAATGAACCACCTGGAATTTCAGTGAATTTTCGATTTCCAGAGTGGTATGCCTGATTATAAAACTAGGCATGCGTACAGCATGTGACAGCGATTGTTATCAGTACTCTTCTTAACATAGCAAAACTAAAATGCCATTTTAGCTAGTTAACTTAAATTTGAGGTATATTTATGTTATACATTATAAATTAAAAAGTGTTAAGTAATAATTTTTTATAGTATTTGATAGAAAATAAGTTTTTTTACAAAATGAAAATGCAATATTATTATTGTTGAATATTTTTAGTGTTTTTATAGAGGTGGTTCATTGTGTACCCAGGTTGTTGAAAATGAAAATAGCTTGTTAGTTTAGAAAAATCCTAAATTTTATTATTTAATCAAAATAAATCGGGTATAATATGTGTGCATTACCTAGAGAAGTGTTTTAGTTTTATATTGATGCAAAGAAGTGATTGAAATTAGTGAAATAGAATAAATAATATGACCTTGAAAAAACCCCGGTACGTTGATGGCCACTCTCCCCTATACTGCGTATATTTCACTACATCTAATTTAAAAAAAAGTTATTTATTTAATTGTTCTATTCGGTTTTCAGAAAAACAGCTTAGGTCTACATGTTTTTCTTTATTTCTTAAATTAATAATAATTATTTATTTAATTGTGAAACTTTATTTACTGATATTATAACTTTAAAGTGTAAGAGAAAGTAGATAATAAGTAGTAATAAAGTAGATGTAAGTCATTTTTTGGGGTAAAATTTATTCCAAATTGTAGAAGTCAGGTTTATAAATTTACCTCAGGGTAAGATTTGGAGCTGATTAAGTTAATAAATAAAAATGCTCTCATTTTGTAGCAATAATGATGCTTCTTACTGCTACAAGAAAAGGTAAATTAGAAAATGCCGATTTATTAGAAACAATTCTATTTTACCAGTGGGACAGTTGAACTGTTTGATCACAGACGGTTCAAGTATAATGTTTAGTTTATTTTTATATCAATAAAATTATAGTTAACCCTCTTGTGACCATGATTTCTTGCTTTAAATGTAAGAGTATGTTCTACTATAAAGCGAGGGGAGAACTTTATGTTATAAAGGCAAAATTTCTTCCTCCGTGTACCCATAATTTAAACTTAAATAAGAAATCTAAGACTAATTTGACTTCCTAACTTCATCTATTTATTGCGATTACTTTGAAAAAAAAACTGTAATAAATAAATTAATTTTTAAAGTTAAACTAGTTTTTGATTCCCTATAAAATGTAAAATTTGGGTAAACATACCTTCTGTTATTACGAATTTAGTTTTTGAGAAAACGAACAACCGAAAAACCCTGTTTTCTACTTCAAATCTAAAGATAAATTTGTTGAAGGCTCATCATTTCCTGTCTGTCTGCTAGACAATTCTTGAAAATATCTGGACTCATTTGGCATTAACAATTTGTTTCCAAAGATGAAGCAAATTACTTGCTTAAGTGTTAAGGGTCTCTAATACTCCATAACTACTTCCTGTATTGTTTTTTTGTGATTATATTATATTATAAAATTCCACATCAATGAAATTTTATGACTCTTTAAAAATGTTATGTGTCAAATACTCATAACCTCGCGGAGTCTAAACGGAGAACCCCTGCACGACTCCTCCGTTTGAAAGCCTTTTCCCGCACCAGATTTTCGGCCAGCTTTTGCCGCCATCAGAAACCGGTTTCACCGGTACTCACCTCTAAGTTTTTTCCCCGCAGCAGCCACGGAGTTCAGACAGGCCGGCGCCTGCTCCCCGCAGAGACTACGTCACGCGCCTTCACCCATTGTTTTCGGATGTGACCTGTTCATCCTTTTCAACTTGTTTTGACACAAATGTCAAGAAACAAGGAATTTAGTAAAATTCCATTTATTCCTACAGGCCTATATGCCTGTTAGATACGATGGGTAAGCTTCTAGAGGACATGGTTCTGCAGAGAATGCAATCTCACTTGACCGGAGAGAATAGTCTGTCTGACAACCAATTTGGTTTCCGTAAAGGCCTGTCCACAGTAGACGCCATCCAGAAGGCGGTGGACCTAGCCAGGGAAGGAAAAGCCAAATTGGGACCAAGGAAGAAAAAGGGCTTCTGCGCGTAGGTAGCCATTGACATACGTAACGCGTTTAATACCGCGCGATGGAAAGATCTCATCGAGTCGATGAGAAACAAAGGAATACCGCCCTACCTGTTGCGGATAATGGATAATTATCTTAGCGACAGGTGGGTTATATACGAGGGTGACACTTGCACTCTGAAGGAAGAGATGCTAAGAGGTGCCCCTCAAGGCTTGAGGATAGGACCATTCGTATGGAACGTCTCTTATGATGACTTCTTGCGAATGGGTCTACCTAAAGGCGCGGTGATCATCGGCTTCGCGGACGACGCGTTAATCGTATGCACTGCCGAAACTGTAGAAGCCCTGGGCGTATTGGTGAACGAATGTCTGAGACGGGCAAAGCGCTGGCTGAAGTAAATATTTAGGTGTCGAACTCGACAAATTTTTGAATTTGAAACACCATATAACCGTAGCATGTTAGAAGGCCGAACAGTGTTCGGCAAGTTTAGCTCGTCTAATGCCGAACATTGGTGGGCCTTCTGAAGCAAAGAGGAGACTGGTGGCGAGTGTTGCCCTTTCAGAGCTGCTATACGCAGCACCTGTATGGGCTCCGACCCTGCGAAATGACAGAAGCAAGACCATCTGTAGAAGGGTGCTGTCCGCACAGAGAATTATTACGAAACGTATTATTTCGGCCTATTGGCCAGTACCGACGTGTGCTGCTCAGGTCCTTGCCAGCGTCCCACCGGCAGATCTTTTGGCACAAGAAAGGGAGGAAGTTTTCCTCATTTTCAAGAAGAGAAATTCTTCCGCATACACGGAAGATAATAGACCCAGCAAGGACCAAATTCGCCGAGATGCGAGAAGCAGACTCGTCGACAGATGGCAAGAACGATGGAGCGGGGAGGAGACAGGCCGATGGACGTATCGGCTGATACCAACACTCGCCACGTGGATAAGCAGGAAGCACGGAGTGGTTTCCTACTATTTAACCCAAGCTCTCACAGGGCACGGGTGTTTCGGCTCCTATCTGGAGCGATTTAAAAAAGTCGTTAGCTCGGAGTGTGTGTACTGCAAGTTCCCAGTGGACGACCCAGAGCACACACTCTTCAGCTGTAAGCATTGGGACGCGGAGAGGCAGGTTATGTTTACCGGTGTTAATCGCAAGGTTACACCGGAGAACATGATCTCACTTATGACTCGCTCTCCCGAGGATTGGCGAACCATCGCTACCTTCATACATTACGTTATGAGGGTCAAAGACCTCGATGGTTGCCAAAGAAGGGAGGTTCCGTAGAATAAGGGAGAAAGTCGTTTTGGCGACAGAGGAGGGGATATAAGACTACCCCCGATGGCGATACGCGCGAAAAGTGCTAGCCGGGAGTGGTCCTAAGGTCCCCAAATAAGGGTGTGTTTTTAGCAACCACGTGCTGTGGCAATACCGCACTAAAACAACCTCTCCCATTCTTGCTTTACTTGCTTCATCCGTTCCTGCTCCCTCCATCCTGGAAGGTTAGCAAGAGCGTGATCCACTTACTCGAGACGTTTTTCATGTTTCTTGCACTGTTGTCCTCGCCCATAGCCGCCGATGTTCTTAAGCGGTGGTCGTGAACGTTGTTGGATGCTTTTTTAGAGCTACTAAATAAGATGTTAAGGTGAACAGTGCTGCCGAACCAGATTGAGAGAGTTCAGAAGGACTTCCTTCTGCATGCGAACCGCCAATGCACCAGCCTGGCGCTCGCAGCCAGGAATCTTTTTTAATTGGCTTACAAATAAAGCCTTAATCCCTCCCAAACAACCGATTAGAAGAACATTTAATCTGACTTTATAACCTGGATGCATTCGACTCAATTCGAACATGAACTCTTGATACTTGGTCCGCTTCTCATCCTCCTTACGATTAATGTTTTTCTCAGCTGGGGCCGAGAACTCAATTACACAAATGATCTTACTTTTATGATCCTGGAGTACTATATCAGGCTTATTGGTACTGATACGATGAGTGGTGGAAAAAGAGAAGTTCCAGTAGATCTTACACTGGTCATTTTCCAATACTGACTTCTGATCCCCTTCGGCATACGGCAAGATGGGTTCTTTATCTATACCATACTGGTGTCGAAGGTGATAATACAACACCTTGAGCGCAGCATTGTGTTTTTCAATATACCTGCAACACGCGTACTTCGGACACGCACTTAGAATGTGACTTAGAGTCTCCGCATATTGTTTACATGCACGACAGATGTCACTGTCGATAGGTATATGCATCACACGACTGCGGTACACCAAAGTATTAATTACACCATCCTGACAGGCGAATAGAAATCCTTCAGTCTCCGATCTTAAACCAGCAGATTTAAGGAACGAAAATGTCAAACCAACTGACAATCCCAATTCATTTATGAGATTGTAGAATTGTCCGTGAACAGATTTGCTCTTATGTTCCTGTAGTAGAAGCGCATGTTCTGCTTCCTTGACACGGCCCTTGAGTATCAATAGTGGTAACGATGCTAATCCATGTTGCACATTACTAGTATCAAATGGGAGACGAAGTTCATTCGCAGCTCTTTGTGCCGCATGATATAAGAATACCCCACAATTCGTAATTTCATGATGGTGAACAAATTGTAAAAGAGGATCTCGACTGTTCATAATTGAGCATGTAGCAGCCAAAACGATTCTACGATGAAGACACTCTAAATTCAGTAGACCTCTTCCTCCCCGATCTCGCGGAAGGTAAATTCGAGGCACGGAAGACTTTGGATGATGACTTCGATGGATTGTCATCATCTTACGAGTTTCTCTGTCTAGCATCTTCAGCTCATTCACATTCCAAGATATGCGTATGTTTCTTCTTGACCAAGATGATGAATGGCGTTGCCACCAATGAGGTGAAGATCTTCAGAGTCGCCTGGTGTTTCAGATGTTTCACGTCTTCCCTTACTTAAGTGGAAAACGGCACATTTATCCAATCCAAATTCCATTCCAATTGCTCTGGAATACTTGGCTACTGCAAACACTAGATATTTAAGTTCTTCTCTATTAGATCCATAGAGCTTAAGATCGTCGATATAGAAAAGATGGTTGATCTTATGAACTCTATTTCTTGGTTTGCCACACATGTATCCAGAGCGAGTTTTTCAAAGCACAATAGACAGAGGCAAAAGAGAGATGCAGAAAAGTAGAGGACTGAGTGAGTCACCTTGAAAAACTCATCTCCTAAAAGAGATGATGTTAGTTATCATCTGCTGTTTGTTCGATGATATAACAAACCTTGTCCTCCACATGAGCATCAGCTCTTTCGAGCATCTCACGATGTTTGGCTGTACCTGTAAGCAATCAAGGAGCTTGATGATCAGCTCATGACTCTTAGAGTCGAATGCTTTACGGTAATCAATCCAAGCCATTGACAAGTTGCGTCGATAAACTATCGAGTCTTGGGTAACGCACCTATCTATTAAAAGGTTTTCCCTACAACCTGACAGGCCTCTTTTGCACCCACGTTGTTCACTTATTGCACTCCAAACTGGCTTTATAGATGTCAATATCCTTTCTTTTAGGATGCCAGTAAATAGCTTGTAACAGGTGTTAAGACAAGCTATCGGTCTATAATTTTTTGGATTAGACAAATCTCCTGATTTTGGTAAGAGTACCGTTCTACCTTCCACCAACCACTGTGGTACGGGATGTTCTCCGCAAAGATAGGTTAAAAAGATGCGGGCCAAATGTCGGTGAGTGGAAGTAAACTTCTTCCACCATAGATTATTAATCTTATCTGGCCCGGGTGCTGAAAAGTTCTTAGTTTTAGCAATTATATTTCTAACCTCTTGCTCAGTAATTGGCGGACATGCCTCACTAGGATGGTCAAGCCCCTGTTCAAGACAGAAGCTTCTGAAGAGTAGTAAAGACGCATCCTCATCGTTGACTGTATAGGACGTCCCATAGATGTTTCTCCAGAAAGTTTTAACCTCTTCACGACATGGGGGGTTAACAACGGCTGATGTTGGTGGACTACACAGGCGGGAGGGATTTGTAGCAAAGATATTATTTTGCCTAATCCAGTCAATCCGCCGTTCTAAACGTTCTCTTATGACTACAAGAGAAGATTTATTATTATTATTATTTTTTTTTTTTTTTTTTACAAAACAAGTTTAGGAGAGGAAAAAATGCATTTACGCACTTGTTCGTGTGGGACTCGACCACGTGCTGTGGTATTACCTCACTAAAACAACCTCTCCCATTCTTGCTTTACATATTCTAATCCACTATTGCTCCATCCGTCCTGGAGGGTAAGCAAAAGCGTGATTCATTTACTAGAGTTGTTATTTTCGTTTCTTACACTGTTGTTCTCACCCATTGCCGCCGATATTCTTAAGCGGTGGTCAAGAACGTTGTTGGATGCTTTTTTAGAGCTACCGAATAGGATCTTATAATGAACAGTGCTGCCGAACCAGATTTAGAGAGTTCAGAAGAACAGCCTTCTGCATGCGAACCGCCAACGCATTAGCCTTGTGCTCGCAGCTAGGAATTTTTTGTAATCGGCTCACAAATGAAGCTCGCATCCCTCCTAAACAACCGAGTACAAGAACAATTAATCTGACCCTGTAGCCTGGATATATTTTACTCAATTCAAACAGAAGGTCTTGATACTTTGTCCGCTTCTCATCCTCCTTTTGAGTGATATTGCTCTCAGCAGGTGCCGAAAACTCTATCACACAAATTACCTTACTTTTATGATCCTGGAGCACTATATCAGGTTTATTGGCGCTGATACGATGAGTGGTGGAAAAAGAAAAATTCCAGTAGATCTTACACTGATCATTTTCCACAACGGACTCCTGATCCCCCTGGGCATACGGCAAGATGGGTTCTTTATCTATACCATATTGGTGTCGAAGGTGATAATATAACACCTTAAGCGCAGCATTGTGTCTTTCAATATACCTGTAACACGCGTACTCCGGACACGCACTTAGAATGTGACTAAGTGTCTCCGGATATTGCCTGCACGCTCGACAGTTGGTATTGTCGACAGATATATGCATCACTCGACTGCGATACACCAAAGTATTTATCACTCCATCCTGGCAAGCAACTAAAAATCCTTCAGTCTCCGATTTGAAACCAGCAGACTTGAGGAAAGCAAATGACAAAACCCCAGACAGTCCCAACTCTTTTATGAGACTGAAAAACCGTCCATGCACAGGCTTGTCAATATGCTCCTGTAACAGAAGCGCATGTTCTGCTTCCTTAACACGTTTTTTAAGCATTAATGGTGTTAAAGATGCTAAACCGTGTTCCATTACCCTGGATTCAAATGGGAGACTAAGTTCACTTGCAGCTCTTTCTGCCGCTCGATATAAAAACGCCCCAACATTTGCAATTTCATGATGGTGAACAAATTGCATAAGAGGATCTCTACTGTTTATGACTGAGCATGCTGCAGATAAAACAATTCTACGATGAAGACACTCTAAATTTAAAAGACCTCTTCCTCCCCGATCGCGTGGAAGGTAAATGCGAGGTACGGAAGACCTAGGATGATGACTTCGATGTATAGTCATCATCTTGCGAGTTTCTCTATCTAGTTCCTTCAACTCTTTCACATTCCACTTAACTGCTCAAAATGTATAGAGTAGTAAAGGAATGGCTAATGTGTTTGTGGCTTGTATCTTATTCTTCCCAGATAGTTCAGAAGCCCAAATTTTTCTGAGAAGACCATGGTATTTCATATGGAGATGATCTTTAAGCCCACACAAATCTTGACTTTCCGATTGAGGAATTCCAAGATATGTGTAAGTTTCCCCAACACCAAGGTGATGAATGGTATTGCCACCAATGAGCTAAATATTCTCAGAGTCGCTCGATATTTCAGCTGTTTCTCGTCTCCCTTTAATTAAATGGATAACAGCACATTTATCTAATCCAAAATCCATACCAATAGCTCTGGAGTACTCGGCTACTGCAAACACCAGAATTTTTAATTCGTCCTTGCTGGATCCATATAGCTTAAGATCGTCCATATAAAACAGATGGTTGATCTTATAGACTCTATTTCTGGGTTTTCCACACATGTATCCAGAGTATTTTTCTCGGAGTACTACAGACAGAGGCAATAGGGAGATGCAAAAAAGTAGAGGACTTAGGGAGTCTCCTTGGAAAACTCCTCTTCCAAACGAGATGATGTTAGTCATCACTTGCTGTTTGTTGGATGTTATAACAAACCTTGTCCTCCACATGAGCATTAGTTCCTTTAAGCATCTCACAATGTTCGGATGTACCTCTAAGCATTCAAGGAGCTTGATGATTAGCTCATGACTTGTAGAGTCAAATGCCTTTCGGTAATCAATCCAAGCCATTGACAGGTTACGTCGATAAAATATCGCGTCTTGGGTAATACACCTATCAATCAATAAGTTCTCCCTACAACCTGCCAGACCTTTCTTGCACCCTCGCTGTTCGCTTATTGCACTCCAAACTGGCTCGATGGATGTCAAAATCCTCTCTTTGAGGATGCCAGTGAATAGCTTGTAGCAGGTGTTAAGACAAGCTATGGGTCTATAATTTTTTGGAATAGATAAATCACCAGATTTTGGTAAGAGTACCGTTCGTCCTTCCACCAACCACTGTGGTATTGGATGTTGACCGTTGAGAAAGGTAGAGAATATTCGAGCCAAATGTTGGTGAGTTGAAGAGAACTTCTTCCACCAAAAGTTATTAATCTTATCTGGCCCGGGTGCTGAAAAGTTCTTCGTTTTAGCAACTATGTTTCTCACCTCCTCCTTAGTAATTGGTGGACTTACCTCTGCTGGATGGTCAAGCCCCTGTCTAAAACAGAAGCTACGAAAGAGTGTTAAGGATGACTCTTCATCGTTCACTGAATGGGCTTTCCCATAGATGTTACTTCAGAAGTTTTCAATCTCTTCACGACATGGGGGTCTTTCGACAGTTGGCGATGGTGGACTGAACAGGCGAGAAGGATTAGTAGCATAGGTATTATTTTGCTTTATCCATTTAACCCGCCGTTCTAAACGCTCTCTTATAACAACAAGAGAGCGTATCTTCTCAATCCAATGTTGCTTGATGGTCTGCAACTTCGATTTCTTTAGAGTGTGATGCAATCTTTTTAGAGTCTGGGCTATTTCCAAAACCCTGGATGTAAATTTTCTTTTCTTTTAAGATTTATTATTATTATTATTATAATTATTATTATTAACATTATTATTAATTATTGTACTACTATTATGGGGCCTGATTCTCTGAAAAGAATCTGGAAGTTTCCAGAAACTTCCAGAATCTTGTGGGCGTAGGGAAAGGGAAAATTGTCTGTGAATTTTTTTTGCATAGAGTTTTTCCCTTTATAAGCCTTTCTCGCAGAGATGTCAAGCAGTCCCTTCCGGATCGTCAAACCGGACACATCTCAGCCTGAAAGTTAATAAAGATTTTTCCTTAAGACCAACTTGTATCTTCATTTCAAGTGAGTACCCAACCCCGCTTATTCCTGTGGTGTCCAGCCACGTGGTTTCTCCCGCCACGCGTCTCCAGTGTTGTGAGTTCCGCGCCGCCATCAAGCGTGTGAGTTCGGCAAGTTTCTCCCGCGAATCAATCCGCGAATTAAACCGCGGATTAAGTCCCGTTCCCCTGTGTCGTGAGCTACTGCGCCACCAAGCGTGTGAAGTCCAGACACGAGGACGCCGTGAGTGCCATGAACGCCGCGCCCCCAAGCGTGTGAGTTCGTCACAGTTCTCCCGCGAATTCATCCGCGAATCAAACCGCGGATTGAGTCGCGTTCCTGTGGGTCGTGAGTTACCGCGCCACCAAGCGTGTGAGGTCCAGACACGGGGACGTCGTGCGTTGTTAACGCCTCGAATTAACCCGCAAATTACACCGCGAAATTATACCGCGAATTAAACCGCGAATTAAATCATTAATATTTCGCAAATCAATACGCCAACCATGGCCCCACTCAACCTCAACAGAAGTTGGGACCGGTGTTGCTACCGAAGCTGTCTACTCCTCCACTCCAGTTACCCTGTCTCGGCCCAACTTGCGCGGCTCGGAGGCCATCTCCACAATTACCATCAGCGGCGGCCTAACTGCACCCGTGGCCTGCTTCACTCCCGTGCCGACACCTCCGTTGGGGGCCTTCCACGCTCCCACACCAAGGTACGTGGCTGAGGAGTATTTCACGTCTGAAAGGGCCAAGCCGGGCCCCCCTGTCTCCTGACCACACTGGGGCCTCCACCACTACACAGGATCCAGACTCGACCACCGACTACTATTTCGATCCCTTGCCACCGCTGCCTCGCGGTTCCGAGGACATCCTCCTCCGAGAGGATTTAAACTTGTCGGACGACGCAATACTTCTCCATACGAACTGCTCTCTGGAGAAGCCAGAGGCCGTCCTCTCCATGGCTCCAGTCGAGGGTACACCACCCCCCTCCCGGACCGGGAGCCGGGGCTAGCTGCTGCAAGAGAACCCTCCGGTTTTCATCCCACGGCGGGGCCTTGCCGTCCCTCACCTCTCCAGGTACGAGAGGAAGCAAACCCGTCCGGCCCATCCTTACGGGAAACCTCGGGACGAAAATACCCGGGTAATACACGGCCCTCCTCGGTCCGCACCGGCGCCTAGGCCTCTCTTGGATTTTAACCAGGCGAAATACCGGCGCCTTGTACAGCGATTCCGTTTTCGTCGATGATAATATTCTGTAACCAACTTTTGTACAAAGGGGTCAGGGGGTTGAATGAATAAATATTATTTATTAAGAATCCATGTATTACTTTACTCTCCTTCCCTCTTAATCTCTTAATTCAAGTCAGAGTTTAAATTTTTTATTTGCTACATAAAATATTAACTTAGAAGACCACTACTTATCACTCATCTTGTCCGCTCGCTCGCACTCGACCACTCTCTCGCTCGCTCTCTATCCTCTCTCGTACTCGCACTTCCCCCCCCCCTCCCTTCTCGCTCTTATCATTCTGCAGTTCCGCCGAAGCGTAACAAAAATATAGAAAAAAGTATGTATTCTGACTTACACACAAATATTCAGAGCTTAGAACTTACATGTCTATTTTTCATCTTATTTATGTAATCTATAATAATTAAACATACATTTTAATAACAGTTTTCAAAATAATAATTTTTCTTTTCAATTTCATTTGACTCTTTTATGCTGAAATTTATGTAATTTTTGTGTAGGCTTTTAGCTTAGTTTAGGGAATCACTGCGATTTCAACGAAATATTTTATTTGATATAGATTAAACTAAAAGGTTTGAATTAATTAACAAAAAGAAAATAAAACCAGTAGAAAAAATGTTATTTTAGTTAATGTAGGTACCTTGGGGCCTCAAGAAATGTCTGTGCCCTGGGCCTCAACTTGTCTTAATCTGGCACCGATAAAAATATAACTCCGTGTTGATTTCAATAACATACACGTAAAGTTTGCAAATGGGTCTCGTTCCATACTTCTTTTTTTAAATTGTACTTTTATAAATAAAATATGAATTAAAATCTAGCTTTTTTAAGTTCTTGTAAATAAAACATTACTAATAAATGAATAAAATAAACTTTGCGAGAAGATGTCAAATGTTTTCTCCTGATAATAAAAAACAATAGAAAATCTTTCCAGGTGGGAATTTTAGGTTGACCCAAAGTTGGGTCAACTAGCGGAATGATAACAGGCATCGATAATAGTTGGCTTAACTGCTCTTCCCAAAGTCGGGCCGTCTTAATATGCCAAAATCGAGCCAACTAGCGAAATGATAACGGGCAGCCACCCAATGACGACAATGGATGACACAACTATTCTCCCCCAAGTTGAGCCAACTTTTCTCACCAAAGTTTAGCCAACATGTTAAGTTTTTCCGACAGTTGCCATAAAAAGTTGGGCCAACCTTCTATCTCAAGTGCAACCTCACGGTCGGCCCAGGGATAGGCCAACTGGAGACTGCTTGAACCAAACTTTTATCTATTAATGAAGACACATAACTAAATAATTCACAAGTTATAAATATAATTACATAAATATAATCAAATAAGAACACAGAAATATAATAATGATGAAAACCTTAAACAGAAAAATTCAACAGTCATGGAGATACGAACCCGGGTCTTCCAGCTGCCAGTCCAGTAGGCTAACCACCAGCCCATCAGAGATATGAACGAACATTACCAAATGAACCTTATAGCCAGACATTTTAGTAACACAGACCGTTGGCTCAATTATCAGCCCCAGGTTAAACCGACCATCTGGTATTAGTTTTAATTTAGTTTTTATTTATTTTATTATTTTATTACATCATTAAAGAGACAGAGTGAAGCTAAAGGTCGGCCCAACTGTGGCCAGAGTTGGGCCGACCGTTGGTAAAACTTCGGGAGCCAGAGTTCCAAATACCTAGTTACTTTTGGTTGGCACAACATTGGCCAAGGATGGCACAGCTCTGGCCAAAGTTGGTTCAACCGTTGGCAAAACTTTGGGAACCAGGGTTCCAAAAGCCTAAATAATTGCACAACTGTTCCTAAAGTTGGCCCAACAGTTGGCAAAACTTTGTAAGCCAAAGTTCTAAAGACCTAATTTCTTTTGGTTGGCCCAACTTCTGCCAGAGTTGTGCCAACCAAAAGATATTACGTATTAAGAACTCTGGCTGACAAAGTTTTGCCAACGGTTGGGACAACCTTGGCCAGAGTTGTGCCGACCAAAAGCAATTAGGTACTTGGAACTCTGGCTTACAAAGTTTTGCCAACGGTTGGGCCAACTTTGGGCAGAGTTGTGCCAACCAAAAGAAATTGCGTATTCAGAACTCTCGATTACAAGGTTTGGCCAATGGTTGTGCCAACTTTTGCCAGAGTTGTGCCAACCAAAAGAAATTACGTATTTAGAACTCTGGATTACAGAGTTTTGCCAACTGTTGGGCCAACTTTGGCCAGAGTTGTGCCACCCTATGGGAAATGACAATCGGTTAGATCTTGGCCAAAGCTTGGCCAATATCGGACCAATATTAGCCCAAGCTTAGGCCGATCTTAAGCATCGGCAAATTTCCCATAGAGCAACCAAAAGAAATTACGTATTCAGAACTCTGGCTTACAAAGTTTTGCCAACCGTTGGCCCAACTTCGGCTACAGTTGTGCCAACCGTTAGCATAACTCTGCATCCCATAGTTGGCTGGTAAAGTTGACCTAACTTTGGGTGCTTGAAAATGGCGGAGTTGACTCAATATTGGCATGCATAGTTTGGTCCGCCAGAGTAAGGCCAACTTTGGGTCAACGACCAAACTCTGGCTACCAACCTTAATTCGCACCTGGGTTTGTCGTTTTTCTGCTTTATATGCAATATGAAAAATGTGATTGTCTGAAGAATTAAAATTCTTTTAAATAATAAATATTTTATCATTTAGGGTAAATTTTTAATTTAATCATAGCAGTTAAAAAGTGCTAATTTGACAATATTTGTTAAATACATTTTAATGCGTTTCACACAGGTACGTAAAATGGTCAACTTTGACAATTTGTCAAGACTCGTATTGGTAAGATATAATTCTACCTTTTAGGTATTGAAATTTTCAATGGAATGTTTAAAAAAAGTTCAGTTTTTGAATTTTGGACAGCTTTTTCAGCTTCTGGCCACTGTGCATCTGTCCGTATTTAGGTCTCTTTAGGTCAACTGCTTCGGAAAAGTTAACCTCCAATTGAGACATTTGATAACAAAAAAAACACCTTAATATCAATTTGATTCCAAGTTATTTTCGGGCATTTTCTTCAGGGAAATTAACTTCAATCTGAACATGATTTTAGTGACCAGGCCATTTCCGTCTAACTTCTTCGGGGAAGTTAACCTCAAATTAAAAAAAACTATAAGCATGGAAACAACTAAACATGATTTTAGTGTCCAGGTTATGTCCGATCATCTTCTTCGGGAAAGTTAACCTTAAATTAAAATAAACAGCACAAAAAGAAGGCGCAACGCGCCTACAATTGAGGGTTTCGTGAATTTTTCTACAAACCTCTTTCCCTCTCTCTCACAAACCCAACCAGAAAAACTAAAAAAAACTAGTTATCTCTCTCTCTCTCTCTCTCTCTCTCTCTCTCTCTCTCTCTGTCGTTTTCTTACGCAATTGGAAATGCTAAAAATGTCATACACGGAGAGAAAAAGAAGGCGATCAGAACCGAAGACTCAAGTAAAAACTGCTTGATTACTCCGGTAGTGGAACTCAAGTCAGCGCAACTTGGGACCCAGGCAGTGTTTGCCTGACAGTCAGAAGTTGCGTTAGCCAAACAACGCACAGTTGTGTACTGCCAAGCTAACGCAACTTCTGACTGCCAGGCAAATACTGCCTGGGTCCCAAGTTGCGCTGACTTGAGTTCCACTACCGGAGTTTTCAAGCAGTTTTTACTTAAGTCCCCGGTTCTGAAAGCCTTTTTTTTCTCTCCGTGTATGTGACACATTAGTCGTATATGACATATCTGACATATAAGTCTTTGTAACATATGTGACATAAGTGACATATGTGTCATATGTGACATAAGTGACATATGTGTCATGAGTGACATACGTGACATATGTGTCATATGTGACATGTGTCATATGTGACATATGTGTCATGTGTGACATATGTGTCACATATGTGTAATGTGTGATATATGTGACATATGTGTCATGTGTGACATATGTGTCATGTGTGATATATGTGTCATGTGTGACATATGTGTCATGTGTGACATATGTGTCATGTGTGGCATATGTGTCATGTGTGACATATGTGTCATGTGTGACATATGTGTCATGTGTGACAAATGTGTCATGTGTGACATATGTGTCATGTGTGACATATGTGTCACATATGTGTGATGTGTGAAATATGTGTCACATATGTGTGATGTGTGATATATGTGTGACATATGTGTCATGTGTGACATATGTGTGACATATGTGTCATGTCTGACATATGTGTCATGTGTGACATATGTGTGACATATGTGTCATGTCTGACATATGTGTCATGTCTGACATATGTGTCATGTGTGACATATGTGTCATGTGTGACATATGTGTCAGGTGTGACATATGTGTCATGTGTGACATATGTGTCATGTGTGACATATGTGTCATGTGTGACATAAGTGTCTTGTGTGACATATGTGTCATTTGTGACATATGTGTCATGTGTGACATGTGTGACATATGTGTCATGTGTGACATATGTGTCTTGTGTGACATATGTGTCATGTGTGACATATGTGTGATGTGTGACATGTGTGACATATGTGTCATGTGTGACATATGTGTCTTGTGTGACATATGTGTCATGTGTGACATATGTGTGATGTGTGACATACGTGTCATGTGTGACACAGGTGTCATGTGTGACAAATGTGTCATTTGTGACATATGTGTCATGTGTGTCATTTGTGACATATGTGTCATGTGTGTCATTTGTGACATATGTGTCATGTGTGTCATTTGTGATATATGTGTCATGTGTGACATGTGTGGCATATGTGTCATGTGTGACATATGTGTGATGTGTGACATATGTGTCATGTGTGACATATGTGTCACATATGTGTGATGTGTGATATATGTGACATGTGTGACATATGTTACATGTGTCACATATGTGTCACATATGTGTGATTTGTGAGATATGTGTGATGTGTGACATATAAGACATGTGTGACATATGTGTGAAATATTTGTCAAGTGTAACATATGTGTCATGTGTGACATATGTATCATTGTGACATATGTAACATGTGTGACATATGTTACATGTGGAACATATGTTACATGTATGGCATATGTTACATGTGTGACATATGTGTCATGTGTAACATATGTGTCATGTATGACATATATGTTATGTGTGAAATATGTGACATATGTGTCATGTGTGACATGTGTGACATATGTGGCATGTGGCATGTCACACATTTAATATATGTGAAAATTGTCTTATGTGTTTTAACTATCTCTCTCTCTCTCTCTCTCTCTCTCTCTTGCACACAACTGCACAGCTATTGGCTGTGTACGGCGGACTGACTGACGGACGGACGGACGACAAAGTCTCACTATAAGGGTTTCGGTCCCAAACCACGAAACCCTAAAAATAGATAACTTGGAAACAACTGAACATGATTTTAGTGTTCAGGTCATTTCCGTCCAACTTCTTCGGGGAAACTAACCTTAAATTGTGAAAATTGATAACTTGACAACAACTAAATATCAATTTGATGTCTAGTTTATTTTCGGCCATCTTCGTAGGGAAATATAACCTCTTATTAAAAAATCCGTCACAAGGAAACATCTTAATTTAAAAATGATATCCAGGTCTCTTCAGGTTAACTTGTTAACCTGCAATTGAGAAACTTGATAGCCAGGAATCAACTAAATATCAATGTGATATCCAGGTCATTCCCGGCCTAATAAGGGATTTTCTTAATTTGAAGTAAATTTTTCTAAACGGAAAGGCGTAGATCCGAGTTTTTACAATAATTTTGTTAATCAACGGATTTATAATTTCTTAGGTATGGGTTTCTTTTTTATGTTTGTTACAAATTTTTACTCAAACTGGGAACTAGAATTATGGGTGATCTGCTCCGATGGAAAGAGCCCAGGAGACATTTGTAATTCATTTTTTTAAATGCTTTTCTTTTCAACGACCATCTGTCGTCAAAATTACCTTGTAATTTAAAAATGTAAATAATTCTCTTTTGTTAAAATATATTTCGCCATATTTTTAGTTATCACTGTGTCATTACTGACTTCATCTCAACTACACCAGCACTAGGGATAACATCTTGTAATTTTTGTTAAAAGGGTAGAATATAATGAATTTTGACTACATGTGACAAAAAAATTTGCGAGTACAAAAAGTCAAATCATTACAAGGTTAATTTCCCCGAAAAAGTTGTCGGCAACTGACCTGGACGTCAAAATCATATTTAGTTGTTTCAAGTTATGAAATTTCTCAACTTGAGGTTAACGCAACTCAACACATGTTAAGTTATTTCCAAGTTATCAATTCTTTGAATTTGTGGTTTACTTCCCCGAAAAAGTTGGCCGGAAATGACCTGGATACTTTAATCATATTTAGTTGTTTTCAAGTTATCAGTTTTCTCAATTTGCGGTTAACTTCCCCGAAGAAAAATGTCCGTAAATGACGTGAACATCAAAATCATATTTAGTTGTTTCTATAGAAACATCTAAATATGATTTTGATGTTCACGTCATTGAAGCTATATTCAAATTAAGAAAATTCATAACTTATAATTTATGAATTTTCTCAATTTGAGGTTAGCTTCCCCGAAGAAGTTAGACGGAAATGATCTAAACTGTTAAATATGCAAAACTAAATTAAATTCGCATATTAGGGTATTTAACGCAATGAGAAACTTTTAGTACACATATATACAATTTATTAAAAACAGATAAAGTTGATTTTACATAGGTAATAAAGGGAAAGTGAACGTGCGTGAGCGTTGATCAAAGAGAATACAATACATTGCTCGGAGCGTGTCTCTGATCATACTGATTCACCGCTTGGGTAGTTAGAAACCCGAAAAATCCTAAATACCAACGTTGCCAAATACAAAATTCGGAAAAATGAAGAAATTAGAAAATATGGCAACGTCGGATAAGTAAAGAAAGAAATTCTTTCCTTGAACAAACATGTGGGCAAGGGTAGTCATAAATGCAGGTACCGAGACCGCTCCGCAAATGATTGAGTCGATCGTGTCTTAGGCATCGTGAAATTCTAGAAAAACAAAATCTGACAAATATTTCCTTGGGTCCATTTCATCTGTTCAAGAAAACATTTAATTTTGTCAACTATATATTATTAACTATTTTTAGGTCCATTATATATTATTAAATATTTTTAGGTGTAGTATCTCTTATGAAAAATACGTATTGGATTAAGTATTGGGAGTAAGTATTGAATTAAGTATTGGAATAAGTATTGAAGTATTGGAATAAGTATTGGTTTAAGTATTGGAAACTCCAATACTTTTTTCGCCAACCATTCTTAAAAATTTTATTGGTTGCGCACTAAGTTTCGATGGCTCCCAGCTCTGCGCAGTAGTTTTTTTGTTAATTTAATACATAGAAATGCATGGAACGCAAAATCACAGTTCCACAGAAAATTCAAAAAAAAATTTGTTTCAAAATATGTTATG
This sequence comes from Ganaspis brasiliensis, assembly GCA_037103525.1. NCBI lineage: Eukaryota > Metazoa > Arthropoda > Insecta > Hymenoptera > Figitidae > Ganaspis > Ganaspis brasiliensis. The sequence goes on along the minus strand of JAZKLR010000241.1, from coordinate 422,518 downwards.
CGAAAATAGTATTGGAGTTTCCAATATTAATTCCAATACTTCAATACTTAATCCAATACTTAATCCAATACTTACTCCCAACACTCAATCCAATACTTAATCTAATACTTATTTTTCATAAGGGATTCTAAACATAAACACTAAAATCATGTTCGGTTGTTTCCAAGTTACAAATTTTTACAATTTAATGTTAACTTTACCGAAAATGTTAACCTGAATAGACTTGAATGCGGTCAGATACCCAAATGTAAAGTTGTCTAGCCTTTCGCCCTTGTATGACAGACTAAGTTAGGGCCAAAGCAGACAGAATACGGGTACGGGGCAAGAACATGAATCAGAAATGGACAGAAATAATCTCTGTCCTTTATTATCTCATACTCTGTTCCAGTAACCGTTTTCATTGTGCGTTGAGCTTTAGCTTTTCGCCATGCAACCATACTGTGCTAGCTTTGTGCCATTATTGAAATACGCCAAATTACCACCCATACATCACTGTAACTGACTTCAACATTCTCAACATTCAGGGAAGTTTCAAAACTTCCAGTAAGTTTGCTGGAAGTTCCAGAACTTCCCTGAAGGTTGGTAATGCTCAGGGAAGTTCCGGTGCTGTGGGGGCAGCTACCATCCTGTTTATAATAATTTTTGTAATAGATATGAGCAAACATACACATACATATACAGAGCTGTTTAATAATTCTCCAGCCAAAACTAGGCCAGGAAAATTAAAGACAGAAGACACATGTGACTTGAATATTTTAGAAACAAGAAATCTGGACTTATATAAAAGCGTTGATGCATCTCGCCTATGAGAAGGCCAGACGGACGCCACCCTTCTGCCACTTGTCGAAATGTCGAAATTTGAATTTGAAATCTTAAATCATTTAATCGAGTATTTAAAAAAGATTATGACAACATCGATTAATTAAAATGTTTTAATTTATGGTGGCATTTTAATTTACTTAAAATATAGTTTACTTAGTTTTAAAAAACAACGTTAATAAATAAATTCCTATGAATTAATAACTTCACCGAGTGATAAATTCTTTTAAAATAAAATAGTTAATAAATAAAGTCAATAATTAAATATTAAATTCTTGAAGATTGTAAGAAAATTGTAAAATAGTCATAAAGTCAAAAACTATTGTTCTAAGTTCATTTATTAGTTTTTTTATTTAAATATAATTATAAAGTTCTTAAAATGTTTTAAATCTTTAAATTTTGTAATATCTTATTTAAAATTATAAATTACAATTACTTTGGCGGCTAGAGAGTGGACAGCTTATTTCATTGATTTTTTTTCCGTTTTCCTTAAAAACCATATGGCCATGCAAACTTCAATTGCGTTTTCTATATCGTTTTCGTAAATCCAAAGTCAAATTACATGTGTACTAAATTTCAAGTCTCTATCCTAAATATTAATTTAGGATTAACGCACTTAGAATTAGGTCGTTTATAATTAATAAATAATAATAATAATAATGTAGTGATAATTTGTAAAGGCTTTATTTTACTGATACAATTAAATATATCTATTTATTTATCTATCTAAATAAAAATTATACTTTTTGTACTTTTCTTACAATTTATAAGCATAGAATAAATATTTTTATAAGATCAAAGATTCCCAAGAGAAATAAGCTGGGTAAATAATAAGGGTATTTTGTGATTTTTCAATTTTACATTAATAACTTTTGAAAACTAAGTCTAGTAACGTTCGCTATATTACCCTTGAAATTTACACGTATAAATGACCAGGTATACCAGGTTTTAAATCTCCAGGTCATATAGTTTGAAAGATAAAAAGGAAGACACGTTTTTAAAGAAAAAAGGTTTTCCTTGACAACACTAGGACCATCATCTCCAATCAGGTTTGCTATATTTTTTCTGTAATTTACACGCAAAAATACAAATGTGTACCAAATATCAACTCTTTATCTCAAAAAGTTTGGCCACTAATGAAGTAAAAAGACCTAACCTGATTTTGGATCTAGAATTGACATATATTATAGAAATCTAGAACAAACTTTTTGACCATTTTCAATCAATTTTGACAGTTAAAAAATTCAAAATTTTTTGTTATATTAGTACGATAATTAATTAAAATCATTCAAGAAGATCGCAAAAATTGGCAATGGAATATAATGAAATTTGTAGATGGAAATTTATTTTCTCACGAATAAAAATTTTAAACTTAACAAAATTTTTATTTTCTATCCATGACATTATCCTATAATTGTAGCTCCAAAATATACTAGAAAAAAAACCAAAGACCATGAACATCGTGAATTTTAATCAATTAAAATTTCAACGATCCGTTCTCTTAAAATATTGAATAAAGTAATATTAATAATATAATCATAATGAAAAGATAGTGGTGTTTAAAATTGGTAAGGTTTTTTATAAATGTTTACGTTAAAAGTTCGTTTATTCAAAATTGGAATAAAAATTCTTTAGAACAATTTCACATATTTTAATTATTGTATTATATTATTAATATAATTAAGTATCACAGAATTTGTTTCAACAAATTCTTATTGAACTACAGTTAAAATAACTGAACCTTAAAATATCATTTAGAAATTATTTTTAGAAATTTATTTTTGAGTAAACTGGATTTATTAGAATTTAATTTCGATTCAAATTTAAGATTAAAATTTTTATTCTTTTTAAAATTTTATTTTATTGTTTAATAGTGTATTAAGCAACAACGGGTGAAAGGCAGCCATTTGTTTATGTTGTTGTTTGTGTACAAGTGACAGTCGAGAAACTAATTAGTCTGACTTTAAACTCGTGTTGCTTACGATACTTTTTATTCCAAGAGCACAAACGTGGTGCTTTTAAATGTCTGTAGGTTAGGGTCTAAATGCGTTCATTTGTTTGTCCGTATGAAAATGGCGTCTGTTTTTTCCCTAAGGTAAAAAAATGAACGGTCTGCAACAGATTTTCTGCTACTTTCACGAAGCAGGAACTTTGCTTTTTCATACACAACATAGTTTAATGTTCAGAGATCTACATCCTTTGGGAGTAATTAGAGGTCATTGTTTACTTGTCCGATTTTGTCTATTTTAATAGAAACCTTTAGATGGACATTGGTTTCCGTAGATACTATGTTCCCTTTTTTGCTCGTGGGCGTAGGAGTTACTGTTGGAACCTGTAGGTTCTCTAAGAGTTCTTCTTATTCCTGAAGAAAAGTTTCATATTCCTTTTTCTGCAGAGAAGATACCTAATCTTATAAATACTGAGGCGTGATTTGAGGGTGTTGGGGGTACATATTGACTTATCGTTAATGCTACCTTAGCATACATCCTCTTCTGCAAGGACTGATACTTTGAGAACATAACATGATATCTTTAGTAATATTTTTTTCTTCCATTATATTTACAACAAAAACACTATTTTCGATTACTGGAAGATGAGGAAAAAATAGGAAGAAACACTATTTTTCACAATACGACGACGTTTCGGTGGCTTGGTTTGCCACCATCATCAGGTCACTTTAATAAAAAATTACATAATAATAATCTCCGTAAACTCCTGAAGTTAGTTACTATTTGTATTTATTCATTTTTCTGTCCACGCTTTAAAACTTGAAGTGAAGTTGGTTGTTAGTTTTTATATTTATTCATTTTTTCTGTCCGCGTTTTAAAATCCAAAGTGAAGTTAGTCCCTGTTTCTTTATCAGAAAACTTTTAAATTGTTTCAGTTTACAGATAAAATATGCAGATGAGGTATATACAGCGTAAAAAAGACCAATGTTAAATTACAATCGGGATGAAATTTTAATTTTGTACGGTTAGTAATTGGTTAGTTTACTGCCTGAATGTTTTTTTACGAACAAGAGTCTTTTTGTTTACTTCTTGGTTAAAGTTTTTCTTATGTGATGTTTTTTTGAAGTGTTGTTTCGCGAACAAATTCATATAAATATAATTTTCATGGCCATTTAGAATAATTTTCTAATGTACCCGAAAATGTTCCCGAACCCTACCCTTAAATCGATTTTCTATTTTTTAAAGTTTATAATTCAGGAAAGTTTTGAAAAAGAATGTTGTTGGTTTCTTTAATTTTTTTTAATAAAAAAATCAATAAATAATAAAAGAAAATTAGTATATTTATTAATAAAATAATTATATATTATTAAAGGTTCTTAGTTAGTTTTAATATTATGTAAAGAAAAAATTAAAAATATATATTTTTTATGCGAGAGAGTAGAGGTTATGTTACCAACAGTTCGTAAATTTACATTCTGGCCGTAAATTTACTCACAGGTTAGCATTTCAACAAACTGTCGAACAGTCAAATTTATTGAAAATTCAAATGCTATGTTATTTTTTACTTAATAATTGATAAAAAATTAAAATTAAAAAGTTATAAATAGAGTTTAAATCATTTTGATTTTTATGAATTTTTATATTTTAAAAATTGAAGCATATCGATTACATCTATTTAAATATGTCATTATTTATAAATCATAATAATTCTTAAAAGTTATTTATAATAATAATAATTTTAAAAAGATTTTTAGAATGACATGATACAAAAATCAAGATAAAAGAAATTTAAAAGTTGAAAACTTAAAAAAGGTCAAAGTTAAGAAAAAAAAATAATTTATACAAATATTTTTGTAATTGACAGTTAGGTAGTTGTTAATAGTAAATTAATTAGTTAGTAATATTTATTTTTAATTATTAATTACATAAACATATTTAGGCTTAAATAGTTATAAATTAATAAAATAACAAATATTGAAGAAATTTGATAACGCTTAAATAACAATATAAATAATAAATTAATTAACAAATAATTTTTGTTTAAAAACAATTTTTTATTTTTTAAAACAACACAAGTTTTTCAAATAACATAAAAATTAATGTTTATTAAATCAATCAATGAAAACTGAAATTACATTTGATTAAATCATGAGAATTTCGTAACTATTTAATTTGAGAACGAAAGTTTTTCACTGCTTTCTACATTACCGGCCAGTAGTATGTGGCCATCTGTTTTCACTGATTCAGATTAATCAATTTTTCAAAATAAAATATTTTCTCTGTAATTGGTTCAAAAGTAACTACATTCTGAATAAAATTAGCTTAGGATGAAGTCGTTTTGTTCACTTTAAAAAAAATTTATTGTAAAAAAAGTGTAAATTACAGCGTATTTTTCAATTTTTAATAACCTTTAAAATAATAAAAATCTCTTTATGTTCTTGGTGTTTTTTAAAGATAATTTTCTATAGAAATTACAACATACATCACTATTGTTGCACAATTTTTTTTTTTAGATTTTTCATGAGTCTAAAGTGAGTATAAAAAAATGCAAAAAATGTATAAATTAGTGAGAAAAATGTTTTAAAATTATAATGAATTAATAATTAATTTTATTAAAGTTTTTGCAAAAATCTTTTATAAATCTTTTTCATTATAATTTTAAAAAATATTTTTTACAATAATTAAATTATTTAAATCAATTTGTTGCATTTTTTTATACTCACTTTAGACTCAGGAAAATTCTAAGAAAAAAACTGGGCAACAACAGTGATGTATTTTTTAATTTTTAAGAAAATTATCTTTAAAATAACACCAAGAACATAAAGAGATCTTTATTATTTTAAAAGTTATTAAAAATTAAAAATTACGTTGTAATTTACATTTTTTTAGAGTGGACAAAACGACTTCATCCTGGGCTCCTTTTTTTAGAATTTAGTTAGTTTTGAACCAATTACAGAGAAAAAATTTTATTTTAGAATTAGATCGAAGAAAAATTGATTAATCTGAATCACTCAAAACAGGTAGCCACATACTACTGGTCGGTACTGTATTTTCTTCAGATAATTGTTGTTTTCCAATATTAAATAAATGATGTCTTCTAAAACAGAAACAATTATTGTAATGCTAATTTTATAAAATTATTATTATTATATTCAATTATAATCTTAAAGCTGTGGGTAACATTATTATTTAAAAAAATTAAAACATTTCAGATATGTGTTGGATTCTATACTTACAAACAAAAAATTAATTTGTAATAATTGAGAAATGACACACGGAAAAAACTCTGTGGTTGCAAGATCCATAATTGTGGTTGCCACAACAAGATAAAATTGCTAAATATGGGACAACAATATTTTTTGTTGTGGCAACAACATTGATATTTATACAGTGGAATTGTTGTGGGAGTCTGAATAAGTTGTTGTGCCTCCCCGCAGTGCAGTTGCAGTAGAAACATCATAATATTTGACAGAACCATGATGTGGCTGTGACAACCACTTAGAGTAGGTGGAACAGCAATAAGTTGATGTTGTTCGAAACATGATGTGGTTGTAACAACCACATAGAGAAGTTGGATCAGCATTATGTGAACGTTGTTCCAAATATGATGTGGTTGTCACAACCACATAGAGAAGTTGGATCAGCATTATGTGAACGTTGTTCCAAATATGATGTGGTTGTCACAACCACAACATGCAGCAGGTGCAACAATTTCCATAGATCGTTGAAAACATAATGTGGTTGTGGCAACCACATTACGTATGTGTCTTAACATAGTAACAAGTTCTCTGAGCAATATTATAAACGTTACCAAAAACTTGAAAAAGTAGTCACAACTATATATTTTATGTTAACTTAACTATAATTATCGTTAGAAGTAAATTTAAATTATTTAAAAATTTTATGCGTTAAAAAATAAAATTATGAAATATAAATTCCTATTTACTTTTTTTTTTTTTTTTATTTCATCAACAACTTACAATCGTAGCAAACGTTTTAAAAGTATAATAAATTATGAATTGCACATTATTAAATATTATTTAAATAATTATATTTATACATGACATATATTAAAAACATTAAAAAACAAAATTCTTTTTCTTTTTTTTTCCAAATTACAATTACTGACATTATCAATCCAAACAGTCTGTCGTTGCGTTCATGCAAAAATAAAAATTTGTTACAATTTTTATTTGATGTACCTTCCCAAGAGCACTAAAAACTTTCTGTCTTCATTGAAAAATTTTGGAAGGAAACAACTCCCCATTAAATTTTATGTTTTAAAGTTGCATATAATACACCATTTCCATTTTGATGAAGGATGGCAGGAAATGGAGTAACCAAATTTTTTAAAAGAACACATTCAAAAATTTCGGTCCATTTGAGTTCATAAGCGTGATATAAATTATCAAAACCATATGTTATACATCGCTTATAAACTAAACAAATATCACCATGCTCATTTTGAAAAACATTTTGAATGTATCCGAATTTTTCGTCTATTTATTGAAATCACTTTTCACTCACTTTTAACGCACTGACACCTTTTAAACCTTGAAAAGGACTAAATTAGTCATTATACTAAAGACCCTTTGATGCCTGGGCCTGGACGCGTCAGAGCGTATTTGGGAAAAACCCAGCAGGGCTGTACGACCTACTTTTGACACAAGTACTTAATATAAATTCAGGACATATATTAATTAAAATTTTACTTTTTTTATATAATTAATTGTAAATACTAAAGTAAATTGTAACCATTACACTTTTATAACAATATACATTATAATTGAAAAAAATTATTAAAAATTTATAAGTCAGGGGCCTTGCTTTAACTATAGTCCCTGGTATGAAGTAATACAAACATACCTAAATGCTATAATAACCATAGCTGAGTTACGGTTGACAAAGCTATGGTTGTGGGAACTTTACTGCGACAACTAGGTGCATCTTGTTGAGACAACAAGATCATTTTTCTAATAGACCTGAAAGTAAAGTTATGACAACAACATATGTGCTTAATACAACAATTACTCTTTCAACATTTAAAATTTTGTTGCTACAGCCATAGCAGTTTTTTCCGTGCAAAAATAATTGATAACTTTAAAAAAAATTTAAATTTGAAGAAAATACTTGAAAACTTGACAAAACAATTGAAATATTGAAATAAATAATTCAAAACTGGTGTAAAAACTAAAAAATTATAGACAATAATTGTAAAGTTAAAATAGTATATTATGCATCAAGGGAGGGAAGTCCGTGTTTTTTGTCAAGCACAATAAGTTCGGAGAACATTGTGCGAGACAAAAAATCGTCCTCCCGAGGTGCATATGCTATTTTCTATCACATATGTACGAAGATCTCGTGTTTCGTTCGCGTTAGCGGGTCAGCACTCGCAGTTTTCAGGTTAGTGACGTTAGAGATAAAAAAACTTCCGAACAGTGAAAAAAAAAGTGCTTGACCGAGTCGGCTCAGAAATTCGTTAATATTGCGTAACTGGATCACTAAGTCCCTTACTGACTCGATCAAACACCGACGCGAAAGTCTGCAATGTTCATCCAAGTACTGAGCTGATCTACCCGGGCATTATTATTATTATTATTTTCGGAATTACCCTCAAATTATCCATTCCGATTCTTGGCATACCTTAACATATTTCGACCTCAGAATGTTGAAAATGAAGTTTTTAAAAAATCAATCAATTGGTCTATTTTTTATTTTTTTGCGTGCTATTAATTAAAACCAAGTAACGTTTGTAGTAATCTCTATAAGGAAGTAATGTTTTCAAAAAATGAATACCAAAAATTACTCACACCAAATAAATACTTGAGGTACAATTTAGCAGCGATTTTATAATTATTAGTATTGTTAGCTGAAACAGCTAAATTTAAGATAAAGCAGCTAATCTTTTTTTCGTACAGAATTTAAATCTGCCAAGGAGAATGTAGCAATAAGTATGGAATTTGAATTACCTGTTTTTGTAACTGATAATAGGGCCAAAATCTATTAACCTAAAACAAGTTTAGAATTCCAGTTTGACGAAGTGATAAGTAATAATAAAGAACTGGAATTAGATATTCAATTTGGTCATAATACTAACGCGAAACGTTCCGTACATGTACGAAACAAAGATTTATATTATTAATGAAAAGAGAGGACCAAGGACAAGGACGGAGCAAGGAAGAAGATCGAGGAAAGAGGGGATCTACCGGCTTGGTCAATTTTTGGACTAGGTCACGGCCATTATCCATTATTCTGTGAAACCACCCGTTGTGATTAGGTTAATTGGGAGTATTAAAGTAAGAAAAACTGTAGTACGTAAATTTATTGTGTAAAGTTGTGATTCGTGAAATAAAGAGTCAACATTGTGAATAGTGACTTTTTGATTTGTAGTTAAAATTCAAGTTCTTTTTCTCAATTTTTTTTTGCGTTGCCGGGGCCGGCAATAAGTTCTGCTGATTTTTAACGGAAAGCCGTTTGGTTAGCTTTACTTATTCAAATTTTCGTGTCTCGCTCAAGAAACGCATCGTTATAGTTATATAGTTATAGTTAGATGCAAAATTTTAAATTAATTATTAACTCATTACAAGCTAGAAGGCTACAAGTTAGTACATTTGTGTATTTGTACGTACAGATTAAGAAGAAACTTCTACCTTGAATTACATGAAACATTTGCTTAAGGGCACAGGCTTGTATTTAATATAAATAACATAAAAATCAAGACATTTTTTTTAGAGGAGGGCCCTGAAATTTTATTCGTGATTCAGGGTTCATAACAGTCTTGATCATAGGTCCTGTCAAAGAAAAGTGGTTATTTCTTTAACAACGCTATGAACATCAGTTTAAATCATGTTCTGTATATTTTTCTTGTAATTTACATGTGAAAGTACATATGTCTACCAAATTTCAGCCCTCTAGGTGAAATTGTTTTGAAGTTAAGTGGGCGTGGATGGTTTTTTGCTACGGACTCAAGTCTCGCTATAAGAGTTCCGACAACCACAGAAGGTGTAAGGAACCATTAAAAGGATACAGTTGATAAAAATATCATCGATAACTAAACCTCTGGTACAAACATAAAAGTGATGAAAACGACAGACAAGAAACGCTTTTTGAAGGTTTAGGTAAAAATAAATATGAACACTGTAGGTTGGAACCAAATTTAACCAAAACATCTGGGCACTTCAGATTTTCTTCTAAAATTCTTTTTACAATTTCTTTGCAATAATATAACACCAGACAGAAAGAATCAGTAGAATAAATTTTTAGAAAACCAAGTTTCTCTACTTTTAAATGCCTAAAAGTTTGCTCCTTTTTCAGTAAGTGGAACCAAAAGGTTTATGTGCTTCAAACTTTTCTGTTAATTTTATTTCTACATTGTCTGTTGTGAAAATCAAGAAAAAATTAAATTAATGCTAATTAAATTTTAAAGAAAATTAAGATTTTATTTTATTCTAAATCAGTCAATGTTCTACTTACACAACATGGAAATGAAAACCTATTTACTTTTTCTGAATCGTTCCTGAGCGGACATTTTTTTCAGTGAATTCTTTATTGGAAAGGTATACGTTTCTAAACATTCATCCTACTGTACCCAATTGACGATATTTATTCATTCTATTTAATTGTAACGTATGCGTTACCAACAAAAAATTCCTAATATTTGCGCTTTGTCGTTAACAGATATATCAAATAAGATATTTAAAATAAATCATATGTTGAATGAAAAAAAAAATTGTTTCTGTAAATTTACTTTTTAAAAAACTGTTATCGATTTGTTTTGATATTTAAGGAATCGGTGTAATTAACCAGTTTCGCCTGACCCTTGGTAAACGTTAGAAGTGTTAAACTCTTACACGGTCACACGAAATTTTGAGTAAGAAAATTGAATCGGTCTGTATTGATGTTAAAAACTCAGAGACAGTTATTTTAAATCTCAATACACGGTGTGCTTGAACCAAGTTTAAATCAAAGGTCAAGCGAAATGGGATTTTCCTCTTGATTCCAATACTGGGGCCCTTCCTGAGTATTTTTCAAGAAAAATTAAAATTCTCGCCAGAGCCGTTTTTGAAAAAAGTGAATTTATGTTTGTAGATTTAAGTAATGGAATAAAGCATTAGCAACTACTATAAAAAAAAGGTAAATAAATTTCTCATTGACTAAAGTATCTGTTTATTATATTATAATCCTTAATCGTAAGAATGAGAGGAAGCAGGACAAAGATATATGTCTGTCTTACTTCCTCTCATTCTTACGATTAAGGATTAGCGATTACGATTCATTGTGCGTTAGGCTAATGCTTGTCAAACATTCCTGTTAACCTAATTATTCGTTTCTCACCATAGATGTTTTTAGCATATCAGCTGTCGCGTATCGCATGTATTTTATGCATATTTCACGTTTTAAAAAAATTCCTTCCTTCTGATTGAATAATTTGAAATGAAAAAGGCCTGTTGAAAGATTAATTTGAGTTTGCGGTGTCACTATAGCTTTTAATTTGGTGTAACTGCGTATCACCTACCAGTAATCGACATTGTTGACATTTAACCTAACCTCAAAACATCAATTGCTTAAAGTTATATAATAAATAGCTTTAGATTTGGTTTCACCCCTCTCGGGTTTCACCCTGGCCCCCATCTGGGGGTGAATCCTACGAACCGAGGGGGGTCTTGTCTTCAGATGAGATTGGAGTAGCCAAGAAGTTCGTGCTAATGGTACCTGATATTTTAATGAACGCTCATACTGCTTCTTTTAATGTAGATAATGTATCTTGTATTTATACGAGCGGTGTCCTTGATATTTGATCAAAAAAAGAAAAGAAAAAATAAACCTTTTTTACCAGTAAAGGCGAAAATCAGTAAACATATTTGTGTATCTTGTTTTGTATATCTACCTTTTATTTAGTTTATAAGTTGGAAAATTTGTATATATGTATGATTTACTACTGTATTAAGTTAAAGGCCGTACAGCCCAATAAAGAATTGAATTGAAATTGAATTGGTGCAATTAACCTAAGGTTACCCAGTATACGTAAAATCCATACATTTAAAAATTCTGAAAAGATTTAGAAGCAATCCTCGAGAGACGGCAAGAGGATTACTAATCGAATTAGTAGGAGTCAATGAGTTAAAAAGCATAACAGCACTAGGAAGAGGAAAGAAGACTGGTTTCACCTAAAATATAAAAAAATTTGGGTGCCAACTTTTGGAACTCCATCTCCGTCCTTCGACTTATAAAAAAATAGAAATTTTCATTTTCAACAGTTAAGTTTTCGAAGTCGGGAATCTCCATTCTTCCTCCACCATACAGAAATATAGTGTAAAATATAAATAAAATTGGGTTCAAACTTTTAGATCACCCCCCCCCCCCCATTACCATCTTCTTATAAAAAAACCGAAATTTTCATTTTTAAACAACAAAATTGTCAAAGAAAAAACTCGAAAAACAAAAAAACAATTTTTAAATATCTCTTGCAGCATACGTCTAACGTAAAAATACATCCGAAAAAGATTTTAGAAACGATTTAACAAATGTAATTAACAACCTATGCGGAACGCTTAGAAATCCTTACACAAAAGACAAAAATCGGGCAAGTTCGAGTTACACTCGCACTAAAATCGAGGGTTCCGTACACAAAACAAAATAATTTTTAATATATTTGATACAATTAAATATATAAATATATTATACATATTATATATAATATTATATATAAAATATAATATATAATGAATTTTTTATATAAAAAGGACCACCCTCCCCCCTATCTTCCAAAATATTTTACTTAGAGAGTTCAAATTTTGTACAGGAATGTATTTTCAGGTGTAAATTACATAAAAATTATAGAGAACGTGATGGTGATTGCGCTGTCAACGAAAAATCCAGAAATTTTAGCAAATATCTATAAAAAATACTCAAAAATCATTTTATTTCCTTAACAACGCTATGATCAACTTCTACAATCATGTTCTCTACCATTTTTCTGTAATCTACACGTGAAAATACATTTGTGTAACAAATTTGAACTCTCTAAGTCAAATTGTTTAGAAGTTATGGGAAGGGGATACGGTCAATTTTTAGCATTTTTTTTTAAATCGTTGGTTTTTGCTTAAAAACACTATGATAACTATCTGCAACAAAGTTCTCTACAGTTTTTCTGTAATCTATATGGCAAACTACATATGTATACAAAATTTCAGCACTCTAAGTACAATAGTTTGGCAGTAATGGAGGTGGCATTGTACGTTTTTAGTGCATTTTTGCTAAAAAAATGACCGTATCCCCCCCCCCCCTTATCTTCCAAACTATTTGACTAAAGATGCTGAAATTTGGTACACGTATGTAGATTTACGTGTAGATTACAGGAAAATTATAGAGAAAGTGATGATTATAGCGCTGTCAAAGTTATAACACTAATTTATGGCCCATATGTTAAAAAAATGCTCAAAAATATTGTTATTTCCTTGACAACGCTATGTTCAACACATACAACCATGTTCTCTATAATTTTCCTGTAATCTATACGTTAAAATACATTTGTGTACCAAATTTGAATTCTTTAAGTCTAATAGTTTGGAAGTTCAGGGGGGGGGGGTACGACAATTTTTTAGCATTTTAAAAAAAAATCGTTTTTTTTTTGCTAAAAAACGCTATGATAACAGCCTGCAACAAGGTTTTCTATAGATTTTTTGTAATCTGCACGTCAAACTACATATGTGTACCAAATTTCAGCACTCTAAGTACAATAATTTCACAGATAAAGGGCAGGAATGGTACAAATTAAACGCATTTTTTCAAAAAAATGACCGTATTCCCCTCTTATTCGTCAAAATATTTGACTTAGAGAGTTCAAATTTGGTACAAAAATGTAGTATCTTATGTAGATTACAGAAAAATTAAAGAGATTGTTGTGGTGATAGCGCTGTCAAAGAAATGGCAAAAGTTATCAGCCAAAAAATATCAAAATTTCTCAAAAATCTTGTTATGTTCTTGACAACGCTATGATCAACCCCTAGAATCATGTTCTCTATAATTTTCCTTTCATCTACACGTGAAAATACATGTGTAGGCCAAATTTGAACTTTCTAAGTCAAATAGTTTGGCGGCTAGGGGGGGGGGGGATACGATTTTCGACAAAGTCTTTCCAATAGGGTTCCGTGGGTACACTCGTGGTGTACGGAACCCTAAAAAAGAAAGATTACAAAAAAGAGCATTAAATAAACAACTCCATTCGAACCTGAACCAATGGAAATTAGAAATAAAACTGTAGCTACAAAGAAAGATGTAGCAGAAAAAATATCGGAGGAGAAAAAAGAAAATTAGAAGTTTCCAATGTATAAAAGCTAAGGGTGACAAAAGCGTAAAAAATTAAGAATCCTTTCCCAAAAAAAAATTATTACTTTTAATTTAAATGAAAAATATTTTTATACGTAAGAAAATAATTTACAAAAAAATACAAAAATATTTTGTTTCTCAATTTTTCATTTTGTTTGATAAATATTTAAAAAATTTGTCAAAAAAGTTATTTTGTACCTGAAATAGTTATTTTCATACCGACAGCGCAAAATAGGAAATTGAAGCAAGGCCGACATAGAAAAACCAAGAAGGGCCAAGGTTTTGTCAAATTTGCCTGAGCGCCAACTAACTTTGCGCCCATGGAGGAAACAACGAATTTCGTCATGTACAGAATGTAGGTCATCTCGAGCACAAGTTATTGATTGCGACCTTGTAAACTATGTGTAACAACTTCAATGAGAAAACCTTAATTTGCACTTTCAATATTTTCGACACTCGAAAAAATCGTCAAACATATTTTTCAATTTAGTTCCACTTTTTTTACGAAAATTATTAAAAATATGGTATTATCTGAAAGCATTAAAAACGTTTATTCTTCAAAATTATTTATAAAATTGTTTTTATAACAATTGAAATTTTGAACAATTGTAAAATTTGACTACTAATTTTAAAAAATATTTTTCATAAAAAAAATGTTTTAAAGAGACGAGCCACAAATGACTAAAAAATTTGTTACATATTCATCCCTGATCATTGTGTAACATACATACACTACACGATTTGTAATTGACATAAAGGCTTAAAGTGAAATCACATGGATGGGTCAAAAAGTTGCGTCGTAATGAGAGAAAGTGAAACAAAGATATATTTACGTCATTCTCTTTCTCCTCACGACGCAACGTAATACGGACCCATGCGATTTCACCTTTATAAGCAGATTGGACAAATATTGGAACAGGGCAATGGGTCAGAAAATGTTAATGTCCTTTTCTATGTCAGTTCTCGTATCCGGACTCATTGCGAGGCGAGGTGGACATAATAGTGCAAAAAGTAAATATAAAGAAAAAACAAAACAAGAATTTAACGAATTCATTTTAGAACTTGCTTCAAAATATGAGAAAATTGCCAGTAAAAAAAAAGTGAAAATATCTTGAGTTTCTTTAAGAAAGTAAGTAAACTTTATATATGATGTAACATTTATACGAATGGTATTCACTTATATTTAAAAAGATTTGAATTACTTTTAGTAAGATTCACGACAAAAATATTTTCCATTTTTTCTTAATGATTTATAAACATCTACAGTGCACTGTAGTTCAAATTGACAAAAACGTGGTCAAAAGTCTAAAAAGTGCTTAAATTTTTCTAAAAATCGTTACTCGGGTGTTTTTGGGGTCACTGATTTAGAATTTGATATTATTTTTGAAAAAACAAAATGGTGGATCCAATATGGCGAACATGAAATGCAAAAAGTGCTTAAATCTTTCTAAAAATCATTACTCGGAGGTTCTTGGGGTCACTAATTTAAAATTTGATATTATTTATGGAAAATACAAAATAGCGGATCCAATATGGCGGACATAAAATTCCGAAAAACCCCGAGAATCGAGTTTCAATGGTATCCGATCAATCTTTTTAAAATCTTCCGCCATATTAGGTCCGCCCTTTTGAATTTTGAAAAACAAACCTATTTATAATCAGCAATCTCGAAAATCCCCGTGTATGCAGTTTTAATCGAATGCGACCAACTTTTTACAAATCTCCTACTATTTTGAATCAGCTATTTTAGATTTTGAAAAACGAACACAAGATTCGTAATCAGGAATCCAGAAAACCCCCGAGAATCCAGTTTCTATCGAGTCTAATAAATTTGTTTAAAATCTCCCGCCATGTTGAATCCGCCATTTTTAATTTTGAAAAACGAGCACAATTTAACTTACCTCCACAAAACTCTTTTATTTGACCAAATTAAAATCACAATCAACTGCACTACGATAAAAAAAATCCATCGTTAAAACTCATGATGGTAAAATAAAGCTGGTATTAATTCTTGAAGTTGATGTTGGTCCGGATGAAAATTCGCGTTAACCAAAAACTTTGTATTTGCGACTAAGCATTTTAAAAACTACGATTTAGATAATAGTTTCATATCTACAAACGCATTAGGCAGAAGTGCCTATAATCGCGTTGAAAGAAGAACGGTACTCTTAGCAAACAACTTTTTGGGCTCATTATCAAACATGAACATTCATGAAGTCATTGCAGAATATAAGGATTACACAGAAGTTTTTTCTCAACCTTCTACTGTTGATCTTGTTTGGTATACGAAACATGTACGTGAATCGCAGTACTTTTAACAAATTTGTAAAGGCAAAAATATATATCCTGCTGCGGAAAACCAGACACCTTCAGACAGCAAAAATAATAAGTCTGCAAATCTTTTTACTCGATTGGCTTTTAAAAAGTCTCCCATAGTGCATACAAGTTTAATGAAACAAAACCCTTATGATTTATACAATCCATCGATGTCTACAGTCATGGACAGGATGGTTTGTCATCAATGTGCAGTCTATTTTGCAACTATGACGGCTGTTAGCAGACATTCCTCATCTAATCAAGGGTATCACAATCGAAATTAAAATGTAAAATAAAATCAGTAGTAGTTGAGCTATGTCACTTCTAGAACAGGGTTATGATCTCGGCTTAGTCGGTAAAACAAATTTCTACTTCATCAGCAGAGGTAATGCAGGTTTCTACTGAGGAATCCCAACTCGATTGACATGTCAGAGATCTACTTTTTTTTTGCGTAAGATGTGAAAACCTGCTTTCAGGTACCTTGAAGCCCGTCTGCAGGGTTATGCGGGGGTGGCGATGTTCTGCCGACCCGCTAAAAACACACCCTTTCTTGGGGACCCTAAAACCACTCCCGCCTAGCACATTCAGCGCGTATCGCCATCGGGAGTGGTTCTATATCCCCTACTCTGTCGCATGAGCGACTTTCTCCCTTAACTCACGGGACCTACCTTCTTTGACGACCATCGATATGGTCCCTCATCACATAGTGTATAAAGGTCTCGATGCTCCGCCAATCCTCAGCTAAACGAGTCATAAGCAGGATCATGTTGTCCGGTGTAACTCTACGGTTTACACCGGCGAACATGACCTGCCTCTCCGCGTCCCAACGCTTACAACTGAAGAGTGTGTGCTCAGGGTCGTCCACAGGGGACTTGCAGTACACACAATCTGAACTATCTCTCTTTTTAAATCGCTCTAGATAAGAGCCAAAACACCCATGCCCTGTAAGAGCTTGGGTCAAGTAGTAGGAAACTACGCCGTGTTTCCTATTCAACCATGTGGCGAGTGTTGGTATCAGCCGATACGTCCATCGGCCTGTCTCCGCCCCGCTCCATCTTTTTTGTTAACTGTCGACGAGTCTGCTTCTCGCGTCTCGGCGAATTTGGTCCTTGTCTTCCGTATAACGGGTGGACATTCTATCCTTGAAAAGGAGGAAGAGTTCCTCCCTTTCTTGCGCCAAAAGATCTGCCGGCGGGACGCTGGCAAGGACCTGGGCAGCACAAGTCGGTACTGTCCGATAGGCCGAAATAACACGTTTCGTAATATTTCTTTGCGCGGACAGTACCCTTTTACAGATGGTTTTACTTCTGTCATTTCGCAGGGTAGGAGCCCTCACGGGTGCTGCGTACTGCAGCTTTGAAAGGGCAACACTCGCCACGAGTCTTCTCTTTGGTTCAGAAGGCCCCCTAATGTTTGGCATTAGACAAGCTAATTTCGCAGCACATTGTTCAGCCTTCTGGCATGTTAGAGCTATGTGGTGTTTAAAATTTAGGAATTTATCCATTTCGACACCAAGGTACTTGATATTTTTTCTCCACGGGACCTCGAATCCGTCTATCTGGATACCAGGGGCTATATAACCACGTCTGTCTGTGACGAGCAGCGCTTCGGTCTTTTCCAGAGCCATTTGGAGGCCTCTGTCTTCCAGCCAGCGCTTTGCCCGTTTCAGACATTCATTCACCAATATGCCCAGGGCTTCCGCTGTCTCGGCTGTGCACACGATCAACGCGTCGTCCGCGAAGACGATGATCACTGCGACTTCAGGTAAACCCATTCGCAAGAAGTCGTCATAAGAGACATTCCATACGAATGGTCCTATCCTCGAGCCTTGAGGGGCACCTCTTTGCATCTCTTCCTTAAAAGTGCAGGTGTCACCCTCGTATATTACCTACCTGTCTTTAAGATAATTACTCATTATCCGCAGCAGGTAGGGCGGTATTCCTTTGTTTCTCATCGACTCGATGAGATCTTTCCATCGCGCGGTATTAAACGCGTTGCGTATGTCAATAGCTAACAACGCGCAGAAGCCCTTTTTCTTCTCTCGTCCTAATTTGTTCTTTCCTTCTCTGGCTAGGTCCACTGCCTTCTGAATGGCGTCTACTGTGGACAGACCTTTGCGGAAACCAAATTGGTTGTCAAATAGACTGTTCTCTCCGGTCAAGTGCGACTGCATTCGCTGCAGAACCATGTCCTCTAGAAGTTTGCCATTGTATCTAACAGGCCAATAGGCCTGTAGGATGAGACTTTATCTAGAGGTTTGTCTTCTTTCCTTAGGAGGACTAGCCTCTGTCTTTTCCAGTCGCGGAAAAACTCTCCTCTCTTAAGGCAGTTTTTGTAGCATTCCAAAAGAATCTGGGGTGAAGCAACGATCACTTGTTTAAGGATCTCGTTGCTTATCCCATCGATTCCAGGCGCCTTGCCTGGCTTCAACCTACTGCCTGCGTTCTGTAATTCTGGAAGGGTGAAGAGTTCGTCCTCGCCGACTTGACAGTCACTCCAGTCCATCCTAGGCCATGGCTCTGCTGGAGGAAACAAAGCCTTTATAATCTGCCGGACCCAATCGGGATTGTCTAGACCGGGGGTCTTTTGCCTCGTTAACAATTTCTTGCTAACGCTTTTATAAGCCAAACCCATGGGTCATTTTCGACTCTTCTGATTAGGTCTTTTCAGCTATTTCTTTTAGATGCGCGTATCTCCTTCCTGAGGATTCTCTTGGCCTCTGTATATGCCTCTTTAAGCAAAGGATCTCCGTTAGAACGGTCGAATTTCTTTCTTGCTTTAAGGCATGCTTTTCGCAAGGAGGCCACTTCCTCTGACCACCAGTATACATTTCTTCTTCTTGGGGTTGCGCTTCTACGACGCGGCATAGCCGCGTCGCATGCGGTTACAATCATATTTCTCACTGTCCGCACCTCCCCGTCAAGAGTGTTCGGCCTCTTTACATACCGCAGCTCCTCAATGAGGCGGGATTCTTCTAGGGACAGGCCGAACTTCTCCTTGTCGAGTTTCTTAATGTTCCACTTTGGGCCGTTCTCACAAAGAACTCCGTGGATCCTGGCCCTCAGTGTGTTTCCCCTTGAAACTGAAAACTCGATATACTCAGAGTTCTACTTTACCGACCGACTTGGGATTCTCCGATTGCTTTTACAGGGGGTAATGCAATTTCAGGCAATAGTGCTAGAGTGTACCAAGATAGATGCCGCTAGATGGCGCTACTTCAGGCAATTGAGCTAGAATGTTTTAAGTTCTACCTTACCGACTTTAGAGGGGATTTCCACAATATTCAATATGGCTAGTACCATCAGCCGGTAATGCAGATTCCTTAAGTGAATTTTGCCACTAGATGGCGCTAGTTAGCAACTGCAAACACGTACCAGTACCAGCGGCCGGTAATGCAGATTCTTTGAACAAAATTTGAATTCTCCCGTCAGATGGTGCCACTTACGAGTTATTCACATGTGGTAGTACCATCAGCCTGTTTAAGCAGAATCGGTTTATGAAGTGCAACTTTTTATCACCAGGTGGCGCTTAAGGTAAGTTTTTAGTGTTAAATCTAGCTTACCGACCCCTTAGGATACTTTTCTAACAATATTTTGTGTTAAATCAACCTTACCGACACTTTAGAATAATTTTCTAACAATATTTAGTGCTAAATGTACCTTACCGACCCTTTAGGATAATTTTCTAACAATTTTTAGCGTTAAATATACCTTACCGACCTCTTAGGATACTTACCTGATGATATCTAATGATAATTATAATTATACCTTAGCAACCATTTTAGATAATTACCCTAAGCAATTTTCAAGATAGCAACCTTTTACTTTGAATTAACAGTTTTCAACATTCAAATATTGGCTCATAACTCTCAAATTCAAGATAGCTGTCAAGCCTACCTCTTTTAAAGAGCAACTTGCGCCCACCGCTTGGGATGGAGGCTAGTTTGTTACGATCGCGAGCAACTTTCTTGGTTACCGCACCATAGTATAGGGTCAAAATAAGTGAAATGGGCAACTTAAGAAATGTTTGTTTCCAATTTGAAAGTTATTAATGCTGTTTGATAAATATATGAAAGATGTTAATTATTTAGAATCGCGGCTTTTGCGAATGTTTAAGTTTTTTAATCGGGACCAAGCCTAAGTGGTGTATTTCAGCACCAAATTAAATAATCGGGTGGGGGAGGTTGAAAAAGTTTACCTGCTTTTTTTATTTTTACAAAAAACTTCAATTTTTTAATATGATCAAATTTTACTGATTTAACCAATTTTCTTTGCTTAAATCATTTTAAACATTTTAATATCAATTTTAGATTTATTGGTTTAATAAATATTTACACCTTTACTATTATTTTTACAGGTGTAAACATGCTCAGGGTTGTATAGGAGACTGTAGTGATACACAGAGGTGGGTAGTCTTCACCTGTCCTCAAGTGACCGGTGACCGTCACAGAACCGAAATAATATAACAATAATTATTGTCAAAAATTAGAGTAATTATAAGATAATGTGTTCCTATCAGCCAGCTTGAAAAAAAGAGAGAGTGAGGAGGACAGTCCTAGGGGGGGGGGTGCTACTAAACAGACTGATATAAAATACGCCGACTTCCCGTACTAGCGGCACCCCAACCCCCTTCTAGCTTGTCCCCCTCACTCTCTCTCTTTTTCAAGTTCACGCGGTTTTCTTTACCATCGGGCTGTTCTGTAAATTACATGGTACTGGATTAGGATTTTTTAGTGAGCAGGCCATAGAATCGGTCCATTCTGATTTTCAATCATTCTGGGATAACAACAAAATTTTACAATATCACCCCGACTATTCTAAAAAGTTATTAAAAGCTGTATGTCAGTATAAAAGTCTGCCTTTGTGAGTCGACAATATGCATATTTTAACTTAATAAAAAACAATTTTAAAGATAAAACCTATTTGTAATAGAATTTGATTATTTAATCAATTTTTAGAAATTTATCCGCCATATTGGATCCGCTATTTTGAATTTTTTACAACTATAATCAGATTTGTAAACCTGAATCCCTAAATCCTCATTTTATTTAGTTTTATAATAGTGAATTTAAGTTTCCGTACACCTGTCACACTGGGTGTCTAATAGACCAATTTTATGATACTTGGTCGCCATTTTTTTGACCGCCATCTTGGAATTTAAATTGAGTTGTTTCAATTATATGTGGCTAAGGAACCATGGACGTGACATTTTGAACTCCCAAGTCAATCTCCTATTAATTTCCTTGTGAAAATATGAATACCATGAAAAATTTGCCTTAAAAATTCGTGTCTCTTTAAATAAAGTTATTTGGGTAAAAATTTCTGAAGTGGCCCCCTGATTTGCAAACATGTAATCAAATTTGAAATTAATGTTATATTCCTATACTACTAAATGAGAGATAGTTTGCATATAAATAGTTTTTTTTAATTTAAATAATGTCAAGAGTTATAAAGAAATGAAAATTTTTGCATCATTTTATTTGAAAATTCATATCTTTTTTTTATATTATTGAAAATTAATAAAATTTGTATGACTTGTGTACAAAAGTATAAACTTTAAGATAAAAATAATTTCGATCACTTGCATTTATTTTTTAATGCAAAATTAATGATTTTTTATAAACAATTAAAAAAAATAACATGTTCTGGGCCTGCTAACAAATTTTTTTAAAAACGTATTGATTCAGTATGAATTTAGGTTTATTATACAAAAATAAAAATTTGGTTAGGTTTATATTTAACAGAATAGCGTTAATTTGTTTATAATGCTCCGGAAACAATATCAAGCGGTACTGGTTCGTTCGCGACTGCGCCTTCCGTAGTCCCTACTATAATAAGATATGAAATAATTATGAAGTTAAATCAAGTCAAATGATTTAGTTGAACATAATTAAAATCACTTTTTCCATTTATTTATATAAAAAAACAATATGTTATTAATTAAATACGCAATAATGTTAAAGTACACTATAATTAATACTAATAACTAATAACGTTAATAATAAAGTTGAAAAGCTTAATTTTTTTGTACTCTATTGTCGTGGATTTTTTGTGACCTTATGAGTCTTTATTTTTGAATCCTCAGAAAATATTTTGCATATTAGCTGATCTTTTACAGTTGGCTGAAACGAATGGTACTGTCGTGTACAACTAACAGTTTTTGCACATGCATTTCGAGGCGCTAAATTATTTTCGTTAATCGCATGTTCCTCTTCTGTGCAAAAGCCAAATTTAATTTTGTGGAAAAATTGTGCTGCCCATTCAAACAAACTTTTTGGTGATGTAATATATTTCCCATCTACAAGTTGTAAACTTGCTATTTTAGCTTGCCTCTTTACCGTCCCACCAACCCCATCACAAGCCCCTTTGCCGTGCGAAGTGGCGAAAAAATTCCACTCTGCTGAAACTCCAAAATCATTATCATGTTTTGTCAAATTCAAAAAATTAGTTTTGTTTTTATATTGTGAGCCAGCGCCGTCCGAAAAGTAAAATATTTTCTTTACATTTTGAGCACCAAAAGTTTCCTTCAAATGAGCAACCATCTTACTGTTAAATAAATAAACACATGAAGCATCGTGTTGAACACGTTCTGAAATAATAACATAATTTGTGTTTTCTATTTTGTTATTTTTTTTTGTAATAAATAACATACGGATGTACGGTAGCTTGTTTAGCAGCCCAGTGGAAAGACTGTATCGCGTTTTGAACGTGGCATGTATAATTTTCTGCAAAGTCCAAAGAAACCACATACTCTCCGTCATCTAGTGAGTTTTTTGTTTTATTAAAATAATCAGCTTGAGCCTTGGCAATAAAATCATGCTTTATAAATTCTGGTAATTCTTTTATCAAGTTCAGCAGAAATTTTTCCCTGGTTTCTACTGTTGTTACTATATCACATCTGTAGAAAAATAAAAAGCGAAACAATTATTAACAGTTTCAATTTAGAAATTATAATTTGACTAAAAATTTTATTCATACTAAATTTGAATAAACAGAATAATTTTTTTCCATATAGAAATCAATCTATTTATTTAATTAACAAATAATTTACTTCAGTAATAATTAAAAATAAATTACAAATTACAACAAAAACTAATAATAACTAAAAAAAAACTATGTACTCAAATTTGATATTTATTTTGTAAATTATTAAACTATTAAAATATTTACTTGTCAGTCTGAATCCATTGACTGAATTTGATTTGAGCAACATCATTTGTCTCAAGAATGGTTTTCAATTTACTTTGAAGGGTTGTCGTCCCAGGGCAATGCTTGCAGTTTGATAAAAAACATTCTGGGTTTGGATTTTCGCATACCATTTCTTTGACAAAATCATGATAGTTACCGGAAAATTCGACGTTTTTCAGTTTCAGTTCCAATTTCATCCCAAATAACTTCAGCCTAATATTTTGGTGCATTTTACACACACAAACATTGTGCATTCCTTTTTTATCAGCTGAAATGCAATGTGCAGGCTTAAGTTTCCTAAATTTTGATAGGGATATTTTTGTATCAGGATTTTTTAAAATAAACTGATTGTGCAGTTCAGAAAAATTAAACAATAATAATCTTTTCTGTTTCTGCATTCGTTTTCCATTTTCAACAACTGAGATGCAATCTTTAATTCCAGGCAATGTTCGACTAACATCTTCTGACAAATAAAATTCTTTGACTTTTTCTAAAGTTTCTGTAGGTAATCGACGACCTTTCTTAGGTTGCGGACGAGATCCGAATCCTTTTACCCTCAATTTTTTTGCATTTCGCGCCATTCACCTCGAAATGTTAAAAAGGCTTCTGATTTTTTTAATACTCCAATCGACCGGAACTGTAGTTAGGAAGTGAAGTTTATCAGTTCGTGTTGTCAATTTTGAAAATGCTGTTTTCAATTCCTCCACATGCTGTTGACTGAGTTGAGAGCATTCGATATTGCCACTATCCGAAAAAACATTTTTTATTTCAGAAAAACAATTATCAATTTTTTTCTTTTCAGCAACTGAAACAACGGTACGCTTGATTTTAATCGGTGGTTCTCCTACTGTCGATAACACGTCATTAATTTTTTGAAGTTTTGAACCATTTTCTACTGCCTCACACACGTAAGATGGATCTTTTTTGGCATTATCCTCAAAATCGTCAAAACATTCAGATTCAATAACATTTCGTTCTGTAAATTTCTTTTTTTCCTTAACTTGCAGTTTTTTGTTTGAGTCGTTATAAATTAAACACTTACAAGAATTACAAACATATTCTCCAATCAAACTTTTAAACCTCTCGTTCCAATCATCAGTAACTTTTTTAAGACACTTATAAACATTATTATGTTTAATCCGGTTTAATGGATTACAACAACTATTTGGTTTAGGCATTATAAATAAAAATAGAATGATCAATTTTATAACCAAATTGCATTTTCATTTAAACGGAAATTAATTAAACTGTCAAAATATTTAAAACAAAACACGGTATATGCTCAAAAATACATGCGCTGCGAGATTTTGTTTCCGCGGCGTTATAAACAAAATAAACGCCATTCTGTTAAATATAAACCTAACCAAATTTTTATTTTTGTATAATAAACCTAAATTCATACCGAATCAATACGTTTTTAAAAAAATTTGTTAGCAGGCCCAGAACATGTTATTTTTTTTAATTGTTTATAAAAAATCATTAATTTTGCATTAAAAAATAAATGCACGTGATCGAAATTATTTTTATCTTAAAGTTTATACTTTTGTACACAAGTCATACAAATTTTATTAATTTTCAATAATATAAAAAAAAGATATGAATTTTCAAATAAAATGATGCAAAAATTTTCATTTCTTTATAACTCTTGACATTATTTAAATTAAAAAAAACTATTTATATGCAAACTATCTCTCATTTAGTAGTATAGGAATATAACATTAATTTCAAATTTCATTACATGTTTGCAAATCAGGGGGCCACTTCAGAAATTTTTACCCATTTATGACTTTTGTTACTTCTGTTTTAAACAAGTTTTAATCACAGAATCTGAAAGACTGGTAAGTTTTACCTAAGAAATTATGTTTGCTAAAATTTTAGAATGCTTTTTTCATAAAAAATAATACTATTAAAGTAAAAGTAAATTTTTCGTCCTTCCCGGCATTAATGTGTTAACTTCCACGTAAAAATATCAAAAAGTGGAACAGCTAGGATTTCAAATCTTGAAAATTTGAAATATGGAAGCCATTTGGAACAATTTCACGTTAGCCGTTTGTTGATACATTTTCATAATACCTGAGGATGGTTGAGTCACACTGTGTAATCTCTTACCAACTATTGGCTGATGGAAAATAGGTTTTTGAATGTTCAAAACACATACTGCATAATTATTATGAATGATTGCTAAAATTTTGGAAAACATGAGTAAACTATTATCAACTATACAAATAAAACTTAAAAGATATCAAGATTATGTATTGCATAATATGTTTGAAACAATAAATCCGTATAAAATTTGTGATGCATAAAACTATTTAAGAAATACACCCCTTTATTAAGAAAATAACATTAAAATTGATAATGGATTTTTTGCAAGGTACGACAAATCTTTTGAAAATGAAATTAATTTTATAGTAAGTTCTCGTGATAAAATTACTGACAATAAATTTAAAAATAATATACAAAAAATGACAATGATTCAGATACTGAAGATAATTCTTTTTTAGAAAATGACAATATTGACAATAATGACTTGATTTTAATTATTGATCGAAATAATGGAGTTTTTAAAAAAATTGGTGATATTATACTTGGTCAGGGAAAATTCCCATTGCTATGGCACGTTGTAAAGAATATTAATGAACTTTGTTTCCCAAGCATATTTGGAGGTTTTCCATTAGATATAGAACAAAAACTATCATACTCTTAACGAGTAAAGTCTGAATGAAGACGTAGAGATAGTAGATCATGTATTCCTCAAAGAATTTTATTTATGTTTGTTAAAAAAACAGAATTATCTGTAATGTCAAATTTAATATTTGTTTACGAAAGCAGAAAGGTAAAAATATTTTAAAAGTTAAACACATAAAAGACACTCAAATTCTTAATGAAATCTAAATTCATCATCGTACCCTATTGTAAATTTTTACAAAGGTCCCTGAAAGATTTCCACATAGGAGCCTACTTAGGTTTCTATATAGGATCCTATGTAGGGACCTACAATCCATCCTCTCAAGAATGTCTTGTAACTAATTATATAGGGTCCTATGTAGGATCCTATGTAGGAACCTAAGTAGGTAAAATATATTTTTAAATGTACTGTTTTTGTTTAAATCAAAAACTCATAATTTTAAAGTATGATACATTTCTATGAGCTTATTTTCAATAAAAAAGAACTAGTGTGCAGATGTAGGAGATATAGAAACCATAAAAACTTAGTATGCATCAAATAATATTTTCGATGATTTTAAGAGCCTATTCCTACATGGGTTTCTACTTAGGTTCCTACATAGGATCCTACATGGGATCCTATATAATTACACACAGGACACTCTTGAGAGGATGGATTATAGGTCCCTACGTAGGATCCTATATAGAAACCTAAGTAGGTTTCTATGTGGAAACCTTTCAGGGACCTTTGTGGGAATTTTCAATAAGGGTGGTTCAATAGCTTATTGAGAAAGTAAAAAGAAAACTTTACTTTTGTTATTAAATTTCTGTGGTATTTCCACATTTTTATTACTTTTTCAGCGAATGAACGTCAGTTTCCACAATTATTGAAAATGTTATATAATTTAAAATTTAATAGAGCTATTAATACTAAGGATGCACTTTTCCTTGATAACGATATAAAAACTAAATTAATTCGTGATGATCCTGTTACTTGTGTAAGATACATAGAAAATAAATTTAATAAAATTAAAAAATTATTAGAAAACAAAAATGGTCCTTTTGAAAGAAACTTTGTTACAGATTTCTTTAAAAGAAGAGAATTTCAAGCTAGAGGATCAGTATATACGCATAATTTAGTATATTGTAATAACGCTCCTATATTTAAAATTAAAGACAATATCTCACGTTCTGAATGTACAAATTTCATTAATAAATTTATAGCGTGCAGCTATGATCCAAATCATCCATTAACTAATTTACAACGTCATTCTCACAAGCAAACATGCTACAATGGTTTAAAAAATAAATAAAAATGTAGATTTTACTTTCCATTGCTTGTTATTAATAAAACAGAAATATTAAATCTACTTGAAGAACATTAAACGATAAATTAAAATAAAAAAGTTAATAATTTAGAAAAAATAAAAAATTTAATGAAACAATATTTTGATGAAATCACGTATATATATATCTTTTGAAGATATTTCAATTCATTTAAATATACATTGGTGGATCCAGGGGGGGGGGGCACGGGTGCTTAGCCCCCCCCCCCAAAAGCCTCATATTTAACCATGAGAGTGAGAGAGATAGCACTACAGTGCTATCTCTTTCTCT
Source organism: Ganaspis brasiliensis (assembly GCA_037103525.1). Classification (NCBI taxonomy): domain Eukaryota; kingdom Metazoa; phylum Arthropoda; class Insecta; order Hymenoptera; family Figitidae; genus Ganaspis; species Ganaspis brasiliensis. The sequence continues at coordinate 394,635 of JAZKLR010000241.1, read as the reverse complement.
CTCATGCAATACCCCCTCCAAAAACCTTGTCTGGATCCGCCACTGTAAATATATCTAAAGCAGAATATATTGATTCAATAAGATGTACATTAAAAAGATCAAAATTATTTTTATAACGTAGAAGTCAAGATGTTTCTATTAATTCTCATAATATTACTCTTTTAAATTTAATAGAATCTAATATGGATATTCAATTTGTATTAGATCCATTTTCATGTGCATCATGTATCATAAATAACGTTACAAAAATTGATGCAAGTCTTTCAAAACTTATTATTTTTAATGGCCATGTTCTCTCCAGTGTTACGTCCGTAACCTATATATACATTATATTATATTATTATATCATAATATTATATTATGTTATACCATAATGTCATTATGTCATATTGTATTACATTTCATATGAATCTTTTGCTATATGTAATCTCAACAAGTCATTCTTATATTCGACTTCCAAATATTGAGCTTACTTAAATGAGAACGATTATACGTATCAACATCCAGCTTGGACATAGAAATTTCACGCTCTATGAGCTCCCTGTAACCACCTGCGAAGCAGCATGCGAGAAGCTAGAGCAAATACAGCCGCATTTTGGAACTCACCTGTTATGCATGGGAAGTCAAGCGGCACACAGAAAATGCTACGATGACCAAAAATCACGACACGCTAATCTGAAGATGCACGTGTGAATTCAGTATATAAACGGGCCACCAAGAGGTCCCAGTTACACAGTAACACACAGTAACACACAGTAACACACAGTAAATTACAATCAAGAGCTACCAGTTTAATACGAGATTCAACAACGAACAGACCTATCATCAAGTATTCGGTTAACAGTCAAGTCTTCAGTAATCAGTTTCTAGTCAAGTGACAAAATAAGTGTTAATTGTTGATTCACTTGTCCAACAAATAAAATCATTTCATCGTGAAGTTATTGAGAAGTAAAAGTTGTCCATCTGAATTTGTGGATAATTCAACTTGTGCATCGTATTTCTACTTAAAGAAATCTCGAAATTAAAACGAGATCATCCACCTGTCAAATCTTCCTGGGGAACAACAAGCTACTCAAGATTTTAAGTCCATATCTCTACTTACAATCTCCAAGGAGGATCTGCTACCACGAATTCCATACTGGATAATTCTTAAATCGTTTCTCATTCAAAGTAAGGTTCAATTTTTACGTCAAATCTTTATTCTTGTTGAATTCTCATATTTATAACTATAAATAAATATTCTTACTAAAACTTAGTGTCTCATTGACTTATCCTCATCCCAAATCAAATTCTTCATTGAATTTGATTTAAAAGGAGGAATTTAGGGTATATTTGAGAAGGGTTTTTGTCTCGAACGTAACAGAAGCCCTTCACAAATTTTGGTGCATCGGTCCGGGAAACAAATAAAGTCGATGAGAAAAATTCGAAAAATTTTTTTTTAACGTTTAATAATAGTTCGACACGTTTCAAATTTTTGTGCTCTAGAAAACAAAGCATCTTAATGAATAAAAATTCATAAATTTTTTTTTTATACAAAATCGAAAAATTTCAATGCATCAAAAGATTAAAAATCTTTTTTTTTTAAAAAAAAACCAATGAGAAAACTAATCAAATAAGAATAATAAATTATTAAAAATATAATTGAAGCAAATATTAATTCATTTAAAAATAAATACATAAATAATTTCTTGATTTGCAATCATTGTATGAGTTATTTAATTTATGAAAAATATTTAATTAACACATCTGACTATTGAAAGTATTTTGTGTTACATGATACGTATTAGCTTGGAGCATTTACAATTTCAAACTATACAGGTGTATTTGTGAAAAAGGGCTCATTTCCCTCATAATTGCAAGGTGCATTCACAATAGTAAATCCTAAAAGTTTACTTGTAAATAGGGGTTCGATTCCTCTTTAAAATACGGTTTTATCAGTGCAACTTATTTATTTCTATTTTTGCAATACATTTTTGGAAATTATAAAATCTTTTGTTTCCTTTTTGACATTTTTCTTATAACAGTGAGAATATTTATTTAAAAATCATTTACATATATTTTATACTCATTTTACATTTTTATGAAAACATAAAATCAAAGTACTATGCAATCCAAATTTAATGTCTACTTCAAATGAAAATAAAACTAACTCTCCACATTTAACTCGTTCGAAAATAAAAGAAAATCCAGAATTATCCTTAAACTCAGGAATTCCTTATTATAAATCAAAACCTCAAACAAGTACACCAAGATATTCTAAACAAAATCCGAATCCAAACCTCACAAACCAGTTCGATTCAGGGTTTATTTCTGTCCAAATTTTTGACAGTGACGATAATTCTAATAGTGACTGTAGTGATAACGAGGAAAGTACTGCAGAAAAAACTTTAATAGAAAGTCATTTAAATAATTTAGAAGAATTTGGGTTTAATCAAAATCATTCTGCATCAAATAAATCACTTATAGAGGAAATTGACGACAGTTTCGAAAATCAATCTGAACATAACTTTGACACATCTTCAAATCATTCCGGAAATTCAAACTCAGACAATATGGCTTTACCAAATAATCAACAAGTCTCTTTACGCGACGCTTTAGAAACAATACCACTTTTTGACGGAAAAAACATACCATTATCAATATTTATCGAGGGTCTAGTAGAAGCGAAGTCTATGCTTCCTGAAAATGCTGATGTAGAGAAAAATTTAGTAAAATTAATTAGAGGTCGAATTTCAGGTGAAGCGAGAAAAATTATCTTAGGGCATAGTTTTAATACAGTCCAAGATTTGGCTGAAAGGTTAAAAACAATATATGCACCCGCAAAATCGGTATATCAATTACAAGGAGAACTAGGGGCGATGTATATGTGGGAACACGAAAATGTAGTATCTTATGGTTCGAGAATTGGAGAAGCAGCTGAAAGAATTTTAGACGCGCATAGAATTAATAACGAAAAAACAGTAGACGAAGCATTCAAAAAAGGTTTAGAAGAAACAATTATTGATTGTTTTACAAGGGGACTTAGACCAGAATTAGAGTTACGAGTAGGTACTGCTGACACATTTAAAGGTATAGTAAATAAAGCGATCGAGATAGAAAGAAAATTGTCATCACGTAATGAATTAAGAAAAAATGTACAAAAAACAGAAAATGAAAATCCATTTAGAAATAATAAAGAATTTGCGAAAACAACAAAAATAAACGTTGCTCAAGATGAAGTTATAACTTGTTTAGTTTGTGGTAAAAAAGGACATTTTGCAGTTAATTGTTTCCAACTAAATAAATTAATTGGACAAAATCAGGGTAATTTTCTGAATCCTAGAAGACAACAAAATTTTCCAAATGAAAATCAGTATCAAAATCGGTTCATTAATCGGAACCAAAATCAACCATTTAATAGATTTCAAAATCAATATCAAAATTATTATAAAAACCCTCCGCGAAATCAATATCAAAGTCAAAACCAGTATAGAAACCCACCACAAAATCAATTCCAAAATGCACATCAAAATCAAAACCAGTATAGAAACCCACCACAAAATCAATTCCAAAATTCATATCAAAATCAAAGACAAAGTCAAAATCAAAATGTGTATAAAAACAGATTCGAAAACCAACAACAACAAACACAACAACAAGGACCAAGTACAAGTAGAAGTAATCAACCAACAAACCCCACTTTTAAAAATCAAAATTTATCATGTAATTATAGCAAAAAACCGGGACATGTTATTAGCGAATGCAGAAAAAGAATGTATAACAACAGCCAACAACATACGCAAGTTCCAGTAGAAAATCCGGAAAACTCAAAAATCCTTCCTCAGTAGGATGCTCTGAGGATAGATTAAAAAATCTTAATGCATCCAGTAATAACAAATTCCCAACAAAACATATCAACTTAGCAAAACCTAATTCAATACCATATGTTCGAATAGATACTAATGGACTTAAACTACCTATAACTATGATGATTGATACAGGAGCAGGACCTAATTTATTAAAAATCCGAGCACTTGATAATGATATAGAAATTGATAAAAATAAATGTATCAAATTAACAGGAATTAATGAACACGCAGTTTATACTTTAGGTCAGGTAGAACTTAACATTTTTGGCATTCCAACAATTTTTAATTTACTATCTAATGAAGTCCCAATCGAACACGACGGTATTTTAGGAACAGAATTTTTTGTTAACAATAAAGTAAAAATAAATTACGAAGAAAGGCACTTAGAAATAAATAATAAAAAATTTAACTTTGAATCAAACAATTATTTTACAATACCAGCAAGATCAGTTTATAATATTCATGTTAAAATTTCAAATAAAGATAAAAAGGTCGGTTTTATTCCCAAACAATCAGTAGCAGAAGGTGTTTATTTAGGCAATGCAATAGTAGTAAATCGGGATGGAATAGCACATTTAAAAGTTTTTAACACTCGAAATGAATCTATAAATATACCAGTCCTTAATGTAGAACTAGAAGATTACGAAGAATTAAAAAATGAAAATCAGAAAAAGAACAATGAAAATTTTATAATTCAAGACATACTTAACACTTTTACAAACATTAAATCGGAAAATTTTCTTAATATCACAAAAACTAACAGAGCAGATGAAATAAAAAAATTACTTCGGTTACAACATTTAAATAAAGAAGAATTGGAACACGTTATGAAATTAATAAATAAATACTCTGATAGATTTCATATACCGGGAGAATATTTAGAAGCAACCGATCTTATTAAGCATAGAATAATAACAACAGATGACACGCCTATCATAACAAAACAATATAGATTTCCACCTGTTCACAAAGAAGAAATGACACGTCAAGTAAACGAATTACTAGAACAACAAATTATTAAACCATCTGATTCACCGTACAATACACCAATCTGGATAGTACCAAAAAAAGATGACTCGCAGGGAAATAAAAAATGGCGGCTAGTATTAGACTTTCGAAAATTGAACGAACGCACAGTAGGACAATTTTATCCCTTGCCAAATATAATCGATTTGTTAGATCAATTATTAAACGCTCAGTATTTTTCCGTTTTTGACTTAGCTTCCGGGTTTCATCAGATTAAAATGGATCCAAGAGATGCGCATAAAACAGCATTTTCAACACCATACGGCCACTACGAATTTGACAGAATGCCATTTGGATTAAAAAATTCGCCAAGTACTTTTCAAAAACTCATTGATCAAGTTTTATTAGGTTTACAAGGAATAGAATTGTTTGTTTATTTAGATGACGTGGTCATTTACGCAAATACATTGGAAGAACACGAAGAAAAATTTTCAAAATTTATGGAACGCTTACGAATTGCTAATTTAAAACTACAGCCCGACAAATGTGAATTTTTACGGTTAGAAGTATGTTATTTAGGACACATTATTGATCAAAATGGAGTGCGACCAGACCCTAAAAAAGTAGAAGCAGTACAAAAATTTCCAATTCCAAAAAATGTCAAAAATATTAAACAATTCTTAGGACTATCTGGTTATTATCGTAGATTTATAGATAAATTTTCAAAAATCGCAAATCCATTAAATGAACTTCTGAAAAAAGATGTTCCTTTTTTATGGACAGAAAAACAACAAACAGCATTTGATACTTTAAAAAATAAACTTTGCGAGGAACCACTTTTAAAACGACCAGATTTTTCTCAACCATTTATTTTAACAACGGATGCTTCAGGTTTCGCAATAGGAGGAATATTGTCACAAGGAAAAATAGGAAAAGATCAACCCGTAGCATACACTTCTCGAACTTTAAATGAAGCAGAAAGAAAATATGATACATATGAGAAAGAAGCATTAGCAATTATTTATTGCGTTCAACATTTTCGACCATATCTGTATGGAAGAAAATTTACCTTAGTAACAGATCACAAACCTTTGGTTTGGTTTCAGAATTCTAAAGATCCATGCTCAAGAGTTACAAGATGGAAGTTAAAATTAGCAGAATACGATTTTAATGTCATTTACAAAGCAGGTAAAACAAACGTTAACGCTGACGCTTTGTCTCGAAATCCAGTAGAAGAAAATATTAAAGAAGAAAATATTGAAGATGATAATGAAGAAAAAATTCAAGCAATAAATCAAGAAAATATCCATGAAATCGATGTCGAAGAACACACTCAAAGAAGTGTCCAAGCAGAAACTCTTAGAAAAAATAAACATGGTGTTCATTTTAAAGCACCTCAGGAAAGCACAAATTCGGAGCAAATAAAACTTCTCCAATCATTGATAAAAAATATTTTTAATAATCAAACTCTATTTTCAGAAAATCAATCGGAGATAGAAAAATGTCTCCATTCTACTATGCGAAAGATTTGCAAAAAGCAATCTCTACCTCAGGATAATGATTCCTATTCTATTTCGGAGATTATAAAAATTCTCCAATCTATTTATTTATTGGATCCAAGTGATGGATACCAATCTATGGAAAATTATTGCTCTATATATAAAGAGATAATCAATCTCTTACTAATATTTATCAAAATCATATCTAATTCAGAAAATCAAAATACATTACCAAATGTCTGCAATGTCGTTACAAGACATCAAATAAAAAAGAAGGAAACAATGAACGAAAATCAAGAAAATAAACAAATCGAAATCTTAGAAAAATCAAAAAATTGTGGAGAGAAGAAGAAAAAACGAGGAAGGCCAAAAAAGGAAATCCATTTTAAGACTTCAACTTTAAAAAGAAAAAGAGGAAGACCGAAAAAATTATTAAATCAAGAAGATAAAAAACAAACTTAAAACAAGAAGAAATTTTATAACAAAGTCTATTCTGACGAGGATATGTCAGATCCTGAATATATAAATCAAAAAACTCAAGAAGAAAAGGAAGAAAATAGAAATCAAATTCAAAAGAAAAGAGGAAGACCGAAAAAACTACAATTAAACGAAGAAAATAAAAATCAAATTCAAAAGAAAAAGGAATCCGATGAAGAAATCTATTCTGACGAGGTTATGTCAGATCTTGAAAATAAGAAACAAAATGAAAAAACTCAAAAAGAAGAAATTGATGCTGGTTATGAAAATACAGATTCTGAATCATCTGACGAAGAAATTACATTTGAAGAAAATAAAAATTGTACAAATTTAAATAAAAAAGAAGAAAAATATATTATTGACTGTAGGGATCAATTACCAATGCGTAAAGACAATTTTATATACTTTGTTTCAGTGAATGGAGAACCTAGAGATAATGGCTCCAGATCCTTAGCAAAGCGAGAAAAATTACCCAATTTTGAAAAACTTCAATTGGGACTAGCAGAAAAAATAAAAAAAGGTGCATTTTATCATATAGCTCTTCCTATAGAAAATGAAATAAAAGAAAATATCTCTAGTACAATAAAAACAATTGAATTATCAATTATTTCATTAAAAAATATATCTGAAAAATTAAATTTAAAAACAGTAAGTATAGCGAAAACTGCTCAGGTAAATAATGTTAACTGGAAAGAAATTCTATCAATGTTCAAATCCATTTTTGAAAATTCGTTTGTAAAAATAATAATTTGTAACGGGATTACAAAGTACCCTACTAAGGACGAATATTTGCAATTAATAGAAGAAGCACATTCTAGCACAGTCGGAGGACATAAAGGAGTAACAAAAACATATAATAGAATACGTCAAAATTATTATTGGGAAAATATGAAAAATAATATTCAAAAATATATTCAGAATTGCCTACAATGCCAGTTGAAAAAATTAGTCCGCGTCAAAACAAAAGATCCAATGATAATAACAGACACACCAGGTACAGCATTTGAAAAAATTGCAATGGACATCGTTGGACCACTTCCTAAAACAAACACAGGAAATGAATACATATTAACAATACAGGATAATCTTACTAAATATTCATTAGCAATAGCACTTCCAAATCATCAAGCTAGTACAATTGCTGATGCATTCATTAAAAAATTTATTTGTATTTACGGATCACCTAAAGGTGTATTGACAGATCAAGGGACGGACTTTTTAAGTAATTTAATGAAACGTTTAGCAAAACGCTTTAGAATTCGACAATTCAAAACAACTGCTTTTCATCCTCAATCTAACGGATCACTTGAGAGATCATACCACGTTCTAGGAGAATATTTAAAACAATTTATAAATAAAAATGAAGAATGGGATGACTGGTTAGAACTTGCAATGTTCTCTTATAATACAAGTGTACACGAGGGTACTAAATGTACACCATATGAATTGATATTTGGAAAATTGGCACGATTACCATCCAGCGATCCACCATTAGAGCACGAAAAATTGGAGACATATGATCAATACCTAAGTGATTTAATAACAAGATTGCACGAAATGAGAAATATTGCAAAAGAAAATTTAGTATCAGCAAAAGAAAAATCAAGGACTTATTACGATAAAAAATGCAATCCTCAAAATTTTAAAGTAGGAGTTGAAGTTTTTTTACTACAAGGGGGAAAAATCCATAAATTTGCTAATGAGTACACTGGACCACATAAAGTATTAGAAATTTTAAATAAAGGAAATATTAAAATACAAATCAAAAATAAACAAAAAGTAGTACATATAAATAGACTCAAACTATCACGTTTTGTTACAACAAAATAAATTAAAATTCATAATATATACCAAAAGTCAATAAATTTTGACCAGCAAGACTATAAATTTTTTTTTTCTTTCCTTACTCTCACAATCACGAACAACAAATAATAACATTATTTAAAGTTTCCATTTAACTTTCCAATCAAATCCTACACCAGGAAAGAAAAAATCATAATAAATAATATTAAACACAGTATCTTTTTTATAGTTATCGTAAAAATTTAATTTTCACAAATATATATAAAAAAAAAGCTTTGATAAATTTAATAATACGACTTATGTGTTCTAGGTCTTCGATATCATAAAAAGTAACATTTATTTCAAGCAATGCTAATAAGAATGCTTATCCTATAGACAGGAACTACATAAGACGCAAAAAAAAAAATAATATTAAAAAAATACTTTTCTAATTCGGTGCTTGTCAAAATCCTAAAACTCGAGGTTCACCGGAAACTCAGTAGGACTAAAAATTTCTTTCGGTCCCAGGATATCAAACATTCTTATCATAGATAGACTGGGAACGCAAGAAAAGCGAGTGAATGATTAGCATAATGCATAAGAAATAAGAATCTAATTCAGAAAAATAAAAAAAAACATTTTTGTAAGCTAAATATTTTATGCAATTGTACGCACTTTGAATTGAAATATTAAAGTAATATAAAATTGTTATTTCACAAATATACTTTAGGGCACATCAAAAATTAAAAATTTGACAAAAAGCATATTGTAAATAAACCTTATTTCAAAGGAACTCAGATACTTGTCACAAGTTGCAAACTTAAATCACGATCTATTTAGTAATGTTCAAATTTAAATCTACCGCGCAAATTTAAATATCTTGCATAAAAACAAAAATTTTCTTGAGAAATTATATATTTAAAATACGTTTAAATTTGAACATGAAATAAAAAATAAAAAAAACAGGTATAATTTAACAAAAATGTAACTATAAAATCACAAAATTATTTGCAACTTGATGAATAATTTGAAGAATAAAAATAAATTTGTAAAAGCAATTCAAAATATAGTAAATGGTAATTATAAAAGAAAACAATTGTTTTTTTATAAAAAATATGTAGCAGTAAAAATATGTGTAAACAAACTTAAAGGAATGAATGTGAACGTTACAAATGTGTGATAATCATGAATTGAATGCATCCGTATAAAAATAAAAACAAATTTTAAGTTTTTGTAAACTCTCAATCATAAATTGATCATACCTGTATAAAGGAAATTTTTTTTTGTATATAAAAAATATGTATTAGCCATTAAATTTGAGTATTTCAGTATAAACGAAATCTTTTTCTTGATATTTATTATCAAGAATATTATTATTATTTTATTGATATTTATTTATTAATGTCAAACAGGAAATAGCTGATGAATGGAAAATTTTGTTTCACAGGCTGTTAAAATTACAAAATTAAATTGTTTTAAAATAATGCATGTAACAACAAAATTGAGTTATATGAATGAAAATAAGTAAAAAAGAAAAAAAACATACAACACAAAACAAAATTTTGCAACAATCATACTTTGAACATATATGAATACAAAAAAAAGTATATCTTAAATCAAAATACTGTAGCAATATGCACGTAACAAACATTAACCTCAAATTTTTTTTTATTGAGTGCATCTATAAGGATAAAAGTAGTAGAAGTTAAATCTTTTCTTTTTTTTTTCTTTCTTTAATATATTCGAATTTCGAAAAGCAAACACATGTAAACGATTATAACATCTCCCTTATAAATGAACGGGCGTATATTTTCCAAATTCGAGCATGTATTGTTTCTCTCTCATGCTCGAACTGAGGGGGGAGGTGTTACGTCCGTAACCTATATATACATTATATTATATTATTATATCATAATATTATATTATGTTATACCATAATGTCATTATGTCATATTGTATTACATTTCATATGAATCTTTTGCTATATGTAATCTCAACAAGTCATTCTTATATTCGACTTCCAAATATTGAGCTTACTTAAATGAGAACGATTATACGTATCAACATCCAGCTTGGACATAGAAATTTCACGCTCTATGAGCTCCCTGTAACCACCTGCGAAGCAGCATGCGAGAAGCTAGAGCAAATACAGCCGCATTTTGGAACTCACCTGTTATGCATGGGAAGTCAAGCGGCACACAGAAAATGCTACGATGACCAAAAATCACGACACGCTAATCTGAAGATGCACGTGTGAATTCAGTATATAAACGGGCCACCAAGAGGTCCCAGTTACACAGTAACACACAGTAACACACAGTAACACACAGTAAATTACAATCAAGAGCTACCAGTTTAATACGAGATTCAACAACGAACAGACCTATCATCAAGTATTCGGTTAACAGTCAAGTCTTCAGTAATCAGTTTCTAGTCAAGTGACAAAATAAGTGTTAATTGTTGATTCACTTGTCCAACAAATAAAATCATTTCATCGTGAAGTTATTGAGAAGTAAAAGTTGTCCATCTGAATTTGTGGATAATTCAACTTGTGCATCGTATTTCTACTTAAAGAAATCTCGAAATTAAAACGAGATCATCCACCTGTCAAATCTTCCTGGGGAACAACAAGCTACTCAAGATTTTAAGTCCATATCTCTACTTACAATCTCCAAGGAGGATCTGCTACCACGAATTCCATACTGGATAATTCTTAAATCGTTTCTCATTCAAAGTAAGGTTCAATTTTTACGTCAAATCTTTATTCTTGTTGAATTCTCATATTTATAACTATAAATAAATATTCTTACTAAAACTTAGTGTCTCATTGACTTATCCTCATCCCAAATCAAATTCTTCATTGAATTTGATTTAAAAGGAGGAATTTAGGGTATATTTGAGAAGGGTTTTTGTCTCGAACGTAACACCAGACATGAAGCAGCATAACATGCTTTTTCATTACCTTTATCTAAATGTAGTAGATCAGAAATATATATTAATACTGCTTTGGTTAAAAAAAGTGTAAGAATGTTAATACTAAATAAAGATTTTGTGAAATTGGATAACGATAGTACTGATATATATTATTCAAATATATTTGATAAATATTCAAATCGTGAAAAAAGTTTAGAAAATATATGTTTAGCAAACTTTGCAACAGCTTTACAAAAAATAAATTTAAATGTAGAAGTAGAAACTAATGATGATGATTTTGTAGAAGAGCATGTTGACAAGAAATGTATAAAAAAAGAATTCTTAGATACAGAAAGTATAAGCAAATTAAGACCGTTTTAATTATTTTCTGGAACAAATATGATTATTTTTACCCTGGCGAAATAAAGAAACTGAAATGGAAAATTTAATTCCTGAAGAAAAATTCAATAAAAATTTAGATATTAACAAAATGAATAGAAAATAATTTAATTGACTAAACGATGATGAATTAAAGTCTCTATTCTTTTGCATATCATGCTACACGGGCACTAGGGATTGCAATCCCGCACAGTTTTCAATCCCGCGGGATCATTTGCGGGATCCGGCAACAATCCCGCGGGATCCCGCAGTGTTTTTGTAATTTTTCCCGCGTTCATGGTTTTTTCTGCGTGTAAGTCCATAATTTAATAAATAAATTCTGTTAATTAGATAATTCTAATATGATGGGAACTTCAAAATTAAAACTATTTTTATTAAAAAAAGTTAATAATAAAAAGACTATTGTACTGTACAATTAGACTCACTTTTGTAATCAAGAAAGAAAATATGTGTGTTTATGTTCAAGTAATAGGTAATTAATAAGATTGGAAATTATAATTATAATCTGTAATTTTTTTAGAGAAAGATGTAATGTTTTTTTGGATTTTATATAATTGTAGTGAAAGATGTTATTTATTTTTTGAAAAAATCCACATTTATTTATTTATATTGTAAGCCTTTTGCCCATCCCCGTTGGGCCTCTTCAGACAATTAATTACGAAACTGTAAAATAAATATACGAGACATAAGACATCGGTATTTTAATTAACAAAAATAAAAAAATGTCGTGTGTTAAAACAATTAAATATAACTTTGTCGTTTCTTTGGAAAATACTACAGAATGTTGACTTACCAATGCCGATTTTCCAACTTCACATTTTTTAAATTAAAATATAAATATAAGCACGAATAAAAAAGAAAAAGGGAATTTTTTTCTCCCAAAAGTGGCTCGAAAAATTAACCACATCATTTAAAAAATTGTAACAAAAGTGGAAAATATTAAAATGTCCACGTGAATAGGCACGAGTCACAGATAACGGTCGATTAAAAATATTTAAAGAGGAGCGTACGCCCTCAAGATTAGATATATAATTTAGAAAGTCAACAGTCAATATTAGTTTAAATACCCGAAGCTGATATGGATGAGATTTACTATGCCGATGTGAAATAATTCAGAACTGAAAATTTTAATTGAAAACAGAAATTTTAATCAAAAATAAAAAAACAAAAAATAATTTCAAGATGTATTGATAATCAGACTGTGATAAATGCGATTAAGCGCTGTTAAATCAGTTTTTTTATTAATAGAATTTTTATTTTTCAGAATATGAAAAACTTCTCTAAATTTCCTTCTGTAGTAATCAGTTTCATTACACACAATCCTTGTACTGTGGAAATGGAAAGAATGGTCCAAAACATGAGAGTGTTCAACCAAAGCGGAGCTTCTATTATCCTTTATACAATCTCTCCCATGTTGTTTTATTCTTTCTTTAATATACTGAGAGGTCTCACCAATATATACAGCGCCACATTCACATGGTATACTGTATACAACGTGATTCCTCTATTTGAACTCTACGCTATCTTTATTCTTGGAAAAAACACCAAAGGGGTCTTTTTTATAATTAAATACTAAATTAATATTGAAGTCCTTAAACAAAGTGATGAGAAAATCTTTAAGTTCAGTAACGAAGGGTAAAACTATTAATCTGCTAGTGTCAAAAGGCTCTTTTTGAGTTGTAATATCAGAAAATATATGTTGAAATCTGTAGTTAATATATTTTGTTAAAAATGAAGGTGGGTAGTTGTTTTTTAAAAGTGTGTCGAAAATAAAGACCAAGTTATCGTCATAAAACCTCTCGTTAGAAAGTTTAATACCCCTATCAACTAATCCATAGATGATAGGTATTTTGTCTTTCATAGATGTGTTAGAGTTAAAATCGACATAAAATGTCAAGAAAACTTATACAGTCTTTATCATCAAATTCAATTGTAAACTGTATATTCTCATCGAATTCATTAAAGGCCTCCAATAGTTTTTGAATGTCATTAAGTCTGACAAAAATGAAAATGTCATCAACATATCGACGGTAAAATAAATAAGGAATTTTTAATTTCTTCTAATCTTTCTATTACGAGATCCGCAATTACCCCTGATAGTGGGGAGCCCATAGGTGTACCAAAACATTGTTTATAATAATCACCATCAAAAGCGCAGTATGCATTATCAATACAGAATTCAAGAATATCTAAAAAACATCAATGGGTAAATTAGTATGTTTACGAATCTCACTCCATCTCAGCTTCACGCACTTAATGACTAATGCCTTTGGGATGTTGGTAAACAATGACTTCACGTCCAATGAGACCATTCTGAAACCTGGTGGAACATTTATTTTTTTAATTTTCTCGACAAAATCAAAACTATTTTTTACATGTGCCTCAGTTTTACCTAACACCTTCTGAATCGGAATACTAATAAATTTTGATAGATTGTACGTGGGTGATCCACAAAAAGAAGTAACAGGTCTCATAGGGCAGATGTCTTTGTCACTATTTCATCGACAATTGGTTCCATCACCCTACTTCTCCTTGTGAAAACGATAACTTGAAAACGGTTTAACGGATTTTAATAAAAATTGGTATGGTTATTATAAATCTAAAATCAGACAGAAGGGTTTTTAAAAACAACCATTTAAAAAAATTATTTAAATTTTATTTTCCTTTTTGGTTCTCTTTAAATTTAACCTAAAAATTTGATTTTATATATAAAAAAATCATGTTTTATATTTTAAAACTATCGATCGACCTATATAAAGTTTATATTTGACAAAATTTTAAAGGATAAATCACAATTTTCAAGTTTTTAAAAATTAACTTATCGATTCCTCCATAAAGAAGCAAATACTTTTGCTGAAGTGAAAGCAAAATATTTATAAAAAAAATAAGCATAATTGACACCTAATTTATTATAACAATAAATATATGTTTCTTAAGACTCTATAAATTACAATTTTGTTTTTTATTAACAATGATTTATTTAGTTATTGCAACGGGAAAAACCATTAGATAGTTAATAGCCCACTGTTGGGAGCCAACAGACCAATATTGGACAATTACTGGCAACCAATATTGGACAATTACTGGCAACCAGTAATGGACCATTATTGGTTAAATACTGGGATGTCCACGTCTCTGCCAATCATTGGAAAACCATCATTGGCCCATTCTTGGCTGCCATCAATAAAAAAAAATTAATTTAGTTTTAACAATAAATTATTAAATATAAAAATATTTTAAAACTAAAAATTTATATTATTTTATGCATTTTTATTTTTAATAAAAAATATTTCTCAGTAACGAATTATCATTACACGTAAAATGTGTATTTTAATGAGAACTACAACTTTTATATGAATTACTTTTTTATATTTTTAATATTTCAAGAAAAAAATGTAAAACACTTAAAGTTTTATGGTTTTTTAAGGTTTCTACCATAATAATAAAATTTGCGCCAATTTTCACTATCATTTTCGTATTTTGCGCACCATAATACGTAAGTATACCAAGATGGAAGAAAATTAGTTTGGAATGAAACTAACAACGGCACCCCAAAACCACTG
This sequence comes from Ganaspis brasiliensis, assembly GCA_037103525.1. Lineage (NCBI taxonomy): Eukaryota > Metazoa > Arthropoda > Insecta > Hymenoptera > Figitidae > Ganaspis > Ganaspis brasiliensis. The sequence continues at coordinate 379,188 of JAZKLR010000241.1, read as the reverse complement.
TATTTCGTAATAATGTAAACATTGACTGTGTTTATGGTAATTGACAGCTTTTTGCATTTTTCTCGAAAACTATTGACTTTTTTGAAAAAAAGTAATTAACATAAAATGTGTATTTTAATTAGACTAACAACTTTTGTTTAAAATATTTTTTCAATTTTAAGTATTTGAATAGTTAAAAGTAAAAAAATCATGATTTTATGGTGTTTTTTATGGTTTTTACCATGATAATCGAATTTGCGCCAATTTTTATTATTATTTTAGTAATCAGCTAATCAAAATACATCAGGTACCAAGTTTCAAGATTAATTATTTTAAAATTATAATTAATAAACGATATAGAAAATTAAGCAAAATAAAGTATTTATAAAGAAAAAAAATAGAACAAAACATTTTAAATTTATTATTAAGATGTTTAAACGTGTATTTATTTATTTTTTTACTATCATTATAGTTATTTTCATAAACATTTTAATAATTAAAGCTATTTTAGAAACTTTAAATTTATTTAATAATAGAGAATTATAGGGAATATATTAAAAATATCCTTACCACATTTTTATATGTAATATAAACGTTTACTTTAATAAAATGTAATAAAAATTAATATCCTTAATTAATTCTTGATTGAAGGTTGAATTGAAAGGGCCAAACATAAAATTTTAGAAAGTTATTTTAATGAAATAATAAATAATAAATTTTATAATTTAAATTAATAATTACTAAGCATTAATAAATAAATTTGTTTTTAAGATCGAAAAAATTACTACTTTTATTCAAATTATCATTATTTTTATCTTTCAAAGGTATTAAATTACATTATCGATTTCATTTTGCAATATTTTTTAAAATTATAAGATATACAATACATATATATATTTAAAGTTAATAAACAGTACCTTTTATTTTATTTATTTTTTCCGCCTTTTATTAAAATAGCAGTAATAAACTTTACTTTTAAAGGGAAATTTACTACTTTTCTACTACTTTTAATGGTTCAATAAGTCCCCAATGAAATTGTTTCCTTTATGTAAACTACTACTTAAGTGGTTAATCGAAATAATACTACAGTTGTTACAATAATTTTTCTTAATTGATTTTAGTAAGTTAATTAAGTAGAAACAACAAAATTTTTCTTAGTAAAATTTACTACTTTTCTTAGTTCAATAAGGAACAATGATATTTTTGCAATTAAATTATCAGTAACGTTGCAGTTAAAAAAACTAAGGTTATTTGTAGATTTAACCAATTTTCTTAGTAAATTTTACTACTTAAAGTAGTAAAATAAATTTGTTTATTATTATTTATTATTATTAAGATACATTTTTCCACCCCCTCTCCTACTACTTCTGTTTAATGCCACCTTATACTATTTAATTATTATATTCCTAACAGAGAAAAATCCCTAAACGCAGGGGATTGAACGCACGACCCTAACATTCGCAAGCCGATATCTTAACCATCTAACCACGCACGCACGCTATGATGACTTGCATAAAACTTTAGGGCATTCTACTCATTTGCAGTTACCTTTACTATCCAAAGTAGTAAACTTTACTACTTTTCTTAGTTCAATAAGGAACAATGACATTTTTGCAATTAAGTTATGGGCAAAGTTAAAGTTACAAGTAACTAAGATTATCTCTAGATTTAACCAATTTTCTTAGTAAATTTTACTACTTTTCTTAGTTTAATAAGGAACAATGACATTTTTGCAATCAAGTTTATGGTAAAGTTACAGTTAAAAGTAACTATAATTATCTCTAGATTTAACCAATTTTCTTAGTAAATTTTACTACTTTTCTTAGTTCAATAAGGAACAATGACATTTTTGCAATTAAGTTAACGGTAAATACGCGGTTAAAAGTAACTAAAATTATCTCTAGATTTAACCAACTTTCTTAGTAAATTTTACTACTTAAACTAGTAAAATTAAATCAATTTTAATTAAATTAATTTTACTAGTTGCGATATAGTGATTTTACTACATTATGCAGTAGCATTTATCATTTCTCTGTACTCAATACTACTACTTATTTTGTAATTCAAAGTAACTATGTACTGTAGTTACTTTTACTAAGAATTTTTAACTATATAAAATGGTAATTTTAACTAAGTAACAACAGTTGAATTAATTACAAATGTAATAGGTTTAACTACTTTTCACTCTACTAAGGGACTGTAGTTAAATTTACTAGAAGAATTTTTTTCAGTGTAGGGTCAGTTGGGGTAATTCGGAACAAGGGCTAATTCGGGACAAACGATATTTAAGCTAAATTAGCAGACTATTAAGTATGTACGATATAAATATTTTAACCTCAGATCACCTACAAGAAGTTCTGAATATTTGTCAATTTTTCAATTGTCAATTGTCAGCAAGGTATAGGAAGATAATTCATAATCGATAAAAAGTTGACAATAAAAAAAAACTGTTTCAGTAGTTCTTCTCGTATTTGAAAAAAAAAACAATCCTAAAAATTCAACAAAAATTTTTTCTTATGTGTTATTAATACTGTAATTGAAATTCACTTGGGTTTTTGTTCTTAGTTAATTTATATAATAATAATAATCTGTCCCTCATTACCCCGAGAATTCGACAAGACTGGGGTAATTCGGGACAGAATTTTAAATGATTTTTTTTAATAACAGCTGAACAAACTTGCATCTTATTGACCACTACACTATTCTTGCAGTGTAAAATTACAAAAAAAAAATTGTTTATTATACTTTTCTCGAGTGTAAGTAGAATATTTAGGCATAATATAATATTTCACAGTGTAAAGTAGATATTTCTTACTGCAAATACGTAAAGGAAACCTACAAAACGAGCTACAGGTAAATGAATTTGAGAAAAAAAGTTAGTAATTGAATGAGAGAGAGATAGAGAGAGAGAGAGAGAGAGAGAGAGAGAGAGAGAGAGAGAGAGAGAGAGAGAGAGAGAGAGAGAGAGAGAGAGAGAGAGAGAGAAAGAGAGAGCAAAAGAGAGAAAAAGAGAGCGAGAGAGAGACTTCAAATATGTACGTATTAAATAACCTTTGGATGTCAAAATTGAAGCAAATTAGATCAATTTTTACGAATTTTTTTAGAATTGTCCGTCCTATTGAATTCGCCATTTTTAATTTTAGATGTCTGATTTTAGATTAATTTTCAGCGACCTCAGAAATCTTTTTTTACCAAGTTTAAGATAAATCCCTTAAAATGTGTTCAAGTTATTCAATTTTTCACATTGTTACTTACGGTATGGTTAATTTTTGAACATATATGATACATTATCATTCATATGATTAAAGTATCATATATCTATTATGAATTTTTTTCAAGCTATTTCATCCCTTAATATAGAAGTATACTTTGGATAACTTTTTTCGTAGTCTTTTCTTAGAAAAAATTCTGTCCCGAATTACCCCTAAATTTTGCCATTTTGTCAAAATATAAAATCTACTAACCCATAAAATTATTCTAGGGCAGTGACGTAACAAGTTAATGCAAAAGAAAACCGAAAGTATTGCCTATTAAAATAAAAAACTTACGTTTTTAGTGAAAATTAAGAATTCTGTCCCGAATTACCCCAACTGAGCCTATACAATTTTTAATTAATTTAATTTAATTAGAATTAGTTCATTATTAATTGGGGTTTGCAAATTTTTCAAGGAAAGTAATTTTTTCAATAAATTAAAACTTACTGCTATTTTTTAAAAAGTAGGAAAAAATAATGAAACAAAAAGTACCTACTGTTTATCTTTAAGTCAAATTTAAAAACAATAAACAATAAAATCGATATTTTAACTTTATAAGTTTGAAAGACTGCAAATAATGATAATTTAAATAAATGTAGTAATTTTAACGAGTGTTAAAAAAAGATTTGTTTATTAATGCTTAGTAATTATTATTTAAATTTATTAAATTAATATATAAAAATTACTTGAATATAATTTTATGTTATAAATAAATTATTAATTAATTAATTTATTTGTTTAATTGTTTATTAGATCTTGTTTATATCATTAAAATAACTATATACAATTTTATCTTTAGCCTTTTCAATTGAACGTTCCATTAAGAATTAATTAATGATTGATTAATTTAATTTTAATTTATCCTGATAAATACATTCTATTAATAAATTTAAAATGTTTCGTTTTATTATTTTTTTTCTTTATAAATACTTTATTTTTCTTTTTTTATATCACTTATTAATTATAATTTTAAATTAACTAATTAAGATTTTGATATTTTAAAATTTTCAAGTGATAGGTATTTATCTTACTAGAAGAAAGTTTTGTTCTAAATCTTAAGGAACTTTTGTATTAAATTATAAAATAAATATTCACAGAATAAGAAGTTTCAAACAAAAAATATTTATTCATTATTATTTATTATTATTAACATTTCTTAAATTTTCTTTCTGTCAATATTATATTTATTTGCAGTTAAAAGATTTCAATTACTGTAAGCTGGTTTTTGTTTTATTTCCTAATTTGGCTATTTCAAAAAACTCGCGAGCTGCGCATTTGAAGCGGTACGTGATTTTAGTTTCACTCAACGCCGCGAGGGAGAGCGAACATGCTATGCTTCTGGCAATTGAAGTGCAGTATAAATTTCATTTAAGTAGTCATCTATATTTAATTCATCGTTGAAATCTTAGATATTTTCGACGGCGAACTCCCTCTTACCTCTCCTACATTAGGATAGATATCAAAAGGGATATTGTTTTGCAAGTTCCCTTCGTTACTAAGAAATATTTTTTATTAAAAATGAAAATACATAAAATAATATCAATTTTAAGTTTTAAAATATTTTTATATTTAATAATTTATTGTTAAAACTAAATTAATTTTGTTTATTATTGGCTTATTGATGGCAGCTAACAATGGGCCAATGATGGTCTGCTAATGATTGGCACAGACGTGGACATGCCATGATTTAACCAATCCATTAATGGTTGCCAGTAATGGTCCAATATTGGACTGTTGACTACTATTTTTCGATTCCATTTGACCGAATGCATTTACCCGAAAGGTTCTTTTTTTAAAATTATAAATCAAACAGTACATAAGTATGCTTATGCAAAACATATGAAACAAAAGATTGTTATTGATTTGTTTATATAAATCAAAAGTGTGAAAATTTTCTGTTAAAATAATTCAGTCATAGTTTATTCAAAATTTTCAAAATTTTAAAGTGTTATACATGAAAATGGAAGAAATTAGTTAAATGGAAGAAAGTGTTGAAGTTGGTAAACTTGACGGAAAGAAATTAATAATCGGAGGATATATTTACTTGAAAATTTGTTTACCAAAAAAATTTGAAAACATTTGTCTGATTTTAATATAACGTCATAGAGCTGGGTCTTAGATGCAAAAAAAGAGCGGCGCCACGCAAAACTTGGATCTCACTCAAAAAACGATTACACTGGCCTACATGGGTTTTGCGAATAAGATCGGACCTATTGTTCCCGAAGGGATTTTTCGTGCTAAACACGAATCTGGGTTCAAAAACTTTCCATCACGTCACGTTTTCGTGAAAATAGGGGTTGAAACCCCTAAAAACAGCGTTTTTGGCAGTTTTTGAAAAATCGTGGGGCAAAATCCTGACGTGATATAAACTTTGCTATTATCAGAAATTAAAGGCTGAAACAAGCCCTTTCAAATAAGCTCTATGCCAATTTAATCGCATTCGCCCTTAGAGCGGGGGGTGGGTTTTTGTCTAAGGGTGGAGTCAAAAATGAAAGCACCCATAAGACATATGTTTTTACAGTGATGGTCCGACATATTGGATCCGTTATTTTGAATTTTTAAAATGTAACTGCATATTCGAAATCAGCGACCCTCAAAACCTCCGAGTAACGAATTTCAAGCAATTTCAATCAAATTTTAAAAAAGTGGTCCGCCATATTGGATCCGCCATCTTGAATTTTTAAAATATAACTGCATATTCGTAATCAGTGATCACCAAAATCCCCAAGTAACAAATTTGAAAGCGATTATAATCAAATTTTAAATAAATACATTCATGTCTTCATTTTTGACTCCCCCCTTAGACAAAACCCACTCCCCGCTCTGAGGGCGAATGCGATTAAATTGGCATAGAGCTTATTTGAAAAGGCTTGTTTCAGCCTTTAATTTCTGATAATAGCAAAGTTTATATCACGTCAGGATTTTGCCCCACAATTTTTCAAAAACTGCCAAAAACGCTGTTTTTAGGGGTTTTAACCCCCTTTTTCTCGAAAGCGTGACGTGATGGAAAGTTTTTGAACCCAGATTCGTGTTCAGCACGAAAAATCCCTTCGGAAACACTAGGTCCGATCTTATTCGCATCAAAAAAATTAAAATTTGCAGGGCAGTGTTATGCACAATAACGAAAGAATACAAAAAAAATAAATAGGAATACAAAATTTTAGAACACTTAGCCAATTTAGCATACAATATTCAAATACAGTCGACTCTCGATAAATTGAATCGCAAGGGGATTCAAAAAAATTTCAAATTATTCAGAGTTTCATTTATCGAAAGGATCGAAATTTTTAATTGTCGAGAGAAAGGCAGGGAAAATTTAAATTAACAAGAGTTTTAATTATTGAGTGAAATTTAGGAAAAATTCAAATTAACAGGAAGTAACATTATCCACTAGAAATAAAAAAATTAAAAATTTTAAGAAGTCAACTATTTATAAGTTTATTTAGCATCTTTGGGACCAAGAATTTTATCTTTATTTCTTAAAATATTCGAAAGTGTTGAAGGCAAGATACCGAATTCTTTAGCTATATCTTTTTTTTAATACACTTTTCACAATATTAATAATTAATAATCTTGGAGATGTCATTTTAAACTTTTACGTGAAATGAAAAGACACACACGGGGAAAAAAGATTAGTTGCCTTAGGTAAAAGTCAACTACCTTAGCTAAACTTAATTACTGTTATATGGATAACTATTTTTGTTAGCTAACACAACTAATAATTAGCTTCCCAAGCTAAGAAAAATTCAAATTTTAGAGAGTTCGGTTTGATTGAATTCAATTAATAGAATATATTTCTATCTATGGAGAAAAATTCAATTTATAGAAAGTTTCGTTCAGTGGAATTCAAATTATACAGTGAACAGAGACAAGTTGACCTAAAAAAATTCAAATTATCAAGGGACGAAAACCAATGGGATTTTTTCAATTTATCAAGAGTTTTTCAAGGGACCGGGAGAACACTTCAATTTACTGAGAGATTCAATTTATCGAGTGTTAAATTATCGAGAGTCGACTGTATCATAATTTTTTACAATTAAATATTTTTTACACAATTTTTATAAATAAATATTTTTTATTGCTTGAAATTTAAGACTAATTTTTTTCGGGATTTTTTCGGGCACATTAATAAGATTCGGGCATTTCGATTCGGGCAAATGTTTTCGGGTAAATTATTTTCGGGCAATTGGGATTCGGTCGAATGTCCATTCGGGCATGTAGTGTTTTCGAGTTTTTGACCAGGAATCTTTAAATCAATTTTAACTTTATCATTGGTGTCCAGTTTTTTCAAATCCTCTAAAAATCTTTCTAAAATACTTCGGTGACCATATTTTTTAGCATCAAGTACATAACATATGGGGCAAAATTCCTGAACTGTCCAGGTCAAAAAATAAAATTTATTCAAACTTTGCTAAAATGTTTCCATTGTTAGTGGAAGTGTAAATACCAAATATTTTCAAATTCCATAAAATAGTTTTTGAGTTATACAGTTTTAAAATTTTGAATTTTTTTAAAATGTATTTTTTTAAATTTATTATATTTCTAATTAGATTGCATAAAAGTTAACTTATATATAGTGATTTTTAAAGCTTTTTTTACGGGCTATTCGATGATAATAAATATTTTTTTGTAAAAAAAACATTTGACCTTTAAATTCATGGTCAAAGTGTTAATTTGATTGTATCTCGAAATCGGAGTTTTAAAAAAAAATTTAACCTATCTCAATGGAAAGCTTGACTTTTTTCCTATGAGATATGTAAAAATTAGAGTGGAACTCTAAATACTTTTGTCAAAAATACATCTCAAATACCTGCGCGTGCTCTAATAACGCGACCCGCGTGAGTAACTAGTGGTTTCTCGAGCGCGCGCGGGTATTTGAGATGTATTTTTGACAAAAGTATTTAGAGTTCCACTCTAATTTTTACATATCTTATAGGAAAAAAGTCAAGCTTTCCATTGAGATAGGTTAAATTTTTTTTTAAAACTCCGATTTCGAGATACAATCAAATTAACACTTTGACCATGAATTTAAAGGTCAAATGTTTTTTTTACAAAAAAATATTTATTATCATCGAATAGCCCGTAAAAAAAGCTTTAAAAATCACTATATATAAGTTAACTTTTATGCAATCTAATTAGAAATATAATAAATTTAAAAAAATACATTTTAAAAAAATTCAAAATTTTAAAACTGTATAACTCAAAAACTATTTCATGGAATTTGAAAATATTTGGTATTTACACTTCCACTAACAATGGAAACATTTTAGCAAAGTTTGAATAAATTTTATTTTTTGACCTGGACAGTCTCATTGCTTGCGATCTAAAATTTTCATTGTGCTTAGGCTCTATATTTAAAATTTCCTAGTCATCGTTACATAATTTTATTTTCAAGGGTTTTAATATCGTTGAAAAAATGGATGTTGCTTGAAAGTTTCGTCATCAATAAAAAAACTTAAAAGACCTTTTTCTGAGAACTTTTCAGATAAAATTGCATCCTTAATTTATTTAGATAAAAAGCGTTGTTTTCTTCCATTATACTGTGTTACGAAAAATAACGAAGAAAAATAACTTTTAATCGAACCTAGCCTAAGTTGTTCGTCATTAAAAACTAGAAGAAAATGTGTATTAAATTTCCTCCCTACTTCCAAAATTTAATTTTAGAGCTAAAATATAATTTTCCTGCTGTTTTTGTATAAAATGTACTGTAACTTCGTCATTTTTGATTCGATTTCAAATTTTTTTTAGTTTAAAGCTAAAAAACATGGCTTTCTATACCTTAATAGAGGTTTTATGTTTTAAGTAAAATTTACGGTAGAAAAAGAGTAAAAAAGTTCGAAAATTGTCAATTTTTTTTTAATTTTCTTAACTTTGTCAATGATTAACGGACCAATTTTATTTAGAATGTTTTTCTCTGTGCTGAATTATTTAAAGCGTATTTAATTCTGCGTTAAATAAGCCTTCTTTGAATTAAATTGTTGATAAATTGACTGAGTTATTGCATTTTTTGTCTTTACTTTCGCAGAATTTTTCGAGAAAATCAATGTTTAAAAATTATTGTGACATTGTTAATTTTCAAAATTTTACCGAAATTTACTAAAATAAGTATAAAAAGTTGTTAAAAGATGTTAAGGGTAAGTACTGTTTTTTGCTTGGGGGGAAATAGGTGTATTTTAGTGATTTTTATGGATTTTTTTAACACATAAGAAATTTATATAATTTATTGCTATTAAGAGGTTACTTTATACACATATTTAAAAGTATAATCTGATAATTGTCAACCAGTTTTCCAAAAAATAATAATAACTGATGCCGCTTATTATAGGTCGCGCAATCGCCTCAGTAGATTGTGTATATTCTGGACATCACAATTTTTATCTGAAATTAAATACACAAAGAATATACTTTTTTTATATGCATCTCTTCTAGGTAAAACTCAATCCCATAAAAAAAGTAAATTACTTATTTTTGGAAGAATATGGACAAAGACATGATTTTTTACCATTTTTTCATACTATTTTTTATAACAAAACCCAAAATTAAACAAAGATATTGTTCCGGATTGAAAAAGAAAATGTTAATATGGAGGACAACTTTTTAAGAAATTGTTAAATTTGCTTGAAACTTATTACTCGGGGGTTTTTGGGGTCGCTGAATTCAAGTCTGATGTTAGTTTTCATGAATTCTAAATGGCAGATCAATATGGCATACGAATTTTTAAGAAATAGTTGAATTCGTTTGAAACTTAACTGTTTATAACTTTTTTTAAAAAATAATTGATTTTTTTTAAGATTTACACCTACTTAGGCTCATGGGACATATATATGTCCTATACCTACAGAAACCTCAATATCTTCGAAGAGAATTAACATTTTTCATTTAATCTTGGTTCGTTCTCTTCAGGAAGAATAAATAAAGCTTTAAAAATATGTAGATTGTATTGGGCCTTAATTTTTCTTTTGTTAAAAAAAATTTATAAATAATTATTAAAATTTTAGAATTTTTAAAACATTTTAGATTTGCCTGAAATTTGTTACTCGGGGGTTTTCTCGGTCGCTGATTACGAATCCGGTGTTAGTTTTGAAAAATACAAAATGGTGGATCCAATATGTCGGACAAAAAATTTAAAAATCCTTTAGATTTGCCAAAAATTGGTTACACAAGGGTTTTTGGGATCGCTGATGACGAATCCAGTATTATTTTTTGAAAATTAAAAATGGCGGATCCAATATGTCGGACCAATTTTCAAGAAGTGTTTAAAATCGCCTAAAATTGATTACGCGGGGGTTCTTGGAGTCGCTGATTACGAATCTAATATCAGTTTTCCGAAATTAGTTTTTGAAAATACAAAATGGCGGATCCAATATAGAAAAAGAATTTTTCAAAAACTGCTTAGATTCGCTTCAAAATTGATACACTGAAAAAAATACTGTGATCAGATTAGACATTTGACTATGGTTGCTAGGTTATGTAGGAGTTTGACATAATGCATCGGTGCGCCACTGTCGACTTTACCCTACCGATAGAAAATCACTGGAAAATTATTAGAAGCTCACTGGCCCAGTGAGCTACTAGCGCACTAGGGTTTATTGCTACACTCTGGCCAGGTCAAAATTTATTGCCCGTTTTGAGGTAGTCCTTTTAAATTTAGTTTCAAAAGAAACTAAAATTATATTGTCACAAGACATCTGTGGCTCTTTATTAAATATATATTTTTATGTAAATTTATTAAAAAAATATTTTTCTGAAAATTCAATATACCTATATTATGCGAGTATATACCTATGTTAAAAATTGTGTCAAAAATATGACAATATAATTATTTACAGAGAATAATATTAATTAAAAAGCTAATTATGATTTAAAATTATTAATTAATTTTATTGTTTATAAATTATAATATTAATTTTTGCAATTGTTATTTTCTATAAAAATTATAAATGTCTATAACATATATGTTAATAATTAATTATTCTTTAAGTAATTTATTGATTATAATTTTAATTTAGTAGTATACATTTTTAAAATGAATTTTAGAAATTCAGAATAGTGAAATATTGAAAATTTCAATTTTTGTATTGCAGACCTCAAAAAGTAAAAGTATATAAATTCCAGGTAATAAAATGCCGGGTTGAAAAACATAAACTTAAATGACAAAAGATAGTGCAGGCGCTGGGTGGACTTGAGTATGCAAAATATGAGGGCGGGTATTTGACAATTGGAATATGTGACGCTCCGCGAGAGAAGGGACCTATCGCTGAGAAAGCAAACTTTAAAGAATGGACGGGCAAAGAGGAGGAAGAAAAATCGAGACGCTTAACATGCCCATGTTTAAAGCTTTATAACAAGAAAACTAATTGCAGGAATCAAATTTCGATTTTTGGAACTCAAAAAGCAACTCAAAAACTATCAATTGTCATGAAAAAATCAAACTAATTAATTGTTTATTTCACGGGACGGTCGTTCAAAGAAAAATCAAAAAATGCGATATACTTAGTATGTCTAGGTTTGAAGCATTATAACAAAAAGTGTAATTACAAAAAAGAATTTTTGAAACATGGAACTGAAAGAACAACTCAAAAATTGTCTTTTAGCATAAAAAAATGAAAATTGATTTTTTCGGCGATAGGTCCCTTCTCTCGCGGAGCGTCACATATGTAGAGGACATTCCCCCGAGTCAGAAAAGCCATGTTGCCCCTAAAAATTTTGGTCGGGTTAGCCGCCATTTTGATTTAAAGTTTGAAATTTGTTTTTTAAAATATTGCAGTAATTAACAATGTAACAAAATTTTTGTAGAGACATTTTTTATAGAAAATAGTATGATCTACAACTTTTATAAAAAGCTTTTTTTCATAACTCGAATAATAAAAAAGTTATAAACAAAAAACAGGTTAAAAAAAAGGGATGAAATTGTTTAAACTTATTTTACGCTTTTATTAATAATTTTTATAGAAAAATAGTTCAGATAAACTTTAAAGAGTATTTTCTAACGATTCATTTAAGTGATATAGTTTTTAAATATCTTTATTTTTGTAGATTTTACAGAGCCGCAAAGGCAGTTAAGTTTGAAAAAAAAGGCTATCAAAGGCTCGCTTGCCCTGAAAGTCTGACAATACACAACGCTAAACGTACGAATATATTTTAATCAAAATATGAGGGCGGATATTTGACAATTGGAATATGTAGAGGACCTTCCCCTGAGTCAAAAAAGCCATGTTGCCCCAAAAAATTTTGGTCTGGTTCGCCGCCATTTTGATTTAAAGTTTGAAGTTTGTTTTTTAAAATATTTCAGTAATTAACAATATAACAAAATTTTTGTACAAACATTTTATGTAGATAATAATGTAATCTACAACTTTTATTTAAAACTTTTTTTCATAACTCGAATAATAAAAAAGTTATAAACAAAAAACAGGTAAAAAAAGAGGGATGAAAATTTTTAAACTTACTTTACGCATTTATTAATAATTTTAAAGAAAAATAGTTTAGATGAACTTTAAAGAGCATTTTCTAACGATTCATTTGAGTAGTATGGTTTTATATATCTTTACTTTGGTACATTTTACAGAGCCGCATAGGCAGGTAAGTTTTCAAAAAACGGCTTTCAAAGACCCGTTTACACTGTATATAGTTTACACTACAGTGTAAACGGGTCTTTGAAAGCCGTTTTTTGAAAACTTACCTGCCTATGCGGCTCTGTAAAATGTACCAAAGTAAAGATATATAAAACCATACTACTCAAATGAATCGTTAGAAAATGCTCTTTAAAGTTCATCTAAACTATTTTTCTTTAAAATTATTAATAAATGCGTAAAGTAAGTTTAAAAATTTTCATCCCTCTTTTTTTACCTGTTTTTTGTTTATAACTTTTTTATTATTCGAGTTATGAAAAAAAGTTTTAAATAAAAGTTGTAGATTACATTATTATCTACATAAAATGTTTGTACAAAAATTTTGTTATATTGTTAATTACTGAAATATTTTAAAAAACAAACTTCAAACTTTAAATCAAAATGGCGGCGAACCAGACCAAAATTTTTTGGGGCAACATGGCTTTTTTGACTCAGGGGAAGGTCCTCTACATATTCCAATTGTCAAATATCCGCCCTCATATTTTGATTAAAATATATTCGTACGTTTAGCGTTGTGTATTGTCAGACTTTCAGGGCAAGCGAGCCTTTGATAGCCTTTTTTTTCAAACTTAACTGCCTTTGCGGCTCTGTAAAATCTACAAAAATAAAGATATTTAAAAACTATATCACTTAAATGAATCGTTAGAAAATACTCTTTAAAGTTTATCTAAACTATTTTTCTATAAAAATTATTAATAAAAGCGTAAAATAAGTTTAAACAATTTTATCCCTTTTTTTTAACCTGTTTTTTGTTTATAACTTTTTTATTATTCGAGTTATGAAAAAAGTTTTTAATAAAAGTTGTAGATCATACTATTTTCTATAAAAAAAGGTCTCTACAAAAATTTTGTTACATTGTTAATTACTGCAATATTTTAAAAAACAAATTTCAAACTTTAAATCAAAATGGCGGCGAACCAGACCAAAATTTTTTGGGATAACATGGCTTTTCTGACTCGGGGGAATGTCTTCTACATATTCCAATTGTCAAATACCCGCCCTCATATTTTGCATACTCAAGTCCACCCAGCGCCTCGTCTAAGATTTGAGAATCTACTGTTAAAGCCGGGATCTATTTTAAATCCCCATGTCTATTGTTACCCTAGCTAATAATTTTTGAACCCTAATATTTTATGACTTGAAATTTCTGCAATTTAATTATTTAAAATTTTTAATTAAAAAATTTAGAATCTGTAATACTTCACGATTCCAAATATCTAAAATTTATTATGATAATTTTATATTTTAAGAAATTATAAGGTATTTTGTAAACCATAAATATTACGTTAAAACTGATATCATTTTTGAAATCAAAGTCAAAGGGATATGTAGTAAACATAATAGAATCATGAAAATAGTTAAAGTTCATTAAAATAAATATAATGTTGAAATAAATAAACATTATTTTCAGCGTAATTATTTTTATGCCCGAAGGTCACCAGAAGTATTTATGTTGGTCATAAACCGCAAAAGGGTCCCCAGTGGTATTTCCCATTGCCATAAATCAGACTTAAAAGACCCAATAAGTTTTGAGTGAGTAAATGTTTCAAACACTACCTGAAAACGCATTGAAATGGCCAAAAAACTCAGTGATTTTCGCCAGTGAGTTTTCAGTGAGTTTGTATCGGTAGGGTACCTAACCTTACAATGTCACTCGCGGTTTCACACAGTCGTATGACTAAAATACCAATACGTATGGCAGTTCCCAAAACAATAATAAAATATTGCCAATCTGACCATAGTTATTGCAGTTCCACGGAAATATTTTTTTCAGTGTAGTCGGGAGTTTTTAGAATTGCTGATTACAAATTCGGTGTTAGCTCTTCAAAATTCATATGTTTAACTGACTGAAGCCATCAAATCTTTAAAAACCAGTTGATTGATTTGAAACTAAAATATTTGGTTACCAGAGCCGGGATTTCAAGCAAATCTAAGCAGCTTATAAAAAATTCTTTTTTCATATTGGATCCCCCATTTTGTATTTTCAAAAACTAACAACGGATTCGTAATCAGCAACCCCAAAAAACCCCGAGTAACCAATTTTAAGCGATATTAAACACTTCTTTAAAATTTGTCCGACATATTGGTTTCGCTATTTTGAACTTTTAAAATCAAATACTGGATTCGTAATCAGCGACCCCAAAAACACCTGAGTAATTAATTTTTAGCGAATCTAAAGGATTTTTTCAATTTTTTTGTTTACCATATTAAATCCGCGATTTTGTATTTTTAAAAACTAACGCCGGATTCGTAATCAGCAACCCCAGAAACCCTGGAGTAACAAATTTTAGGCGAATCTAAAATATTTTAAAAATGCGTCCGTCATATTGGATTCGACATTTTGAATTTTTGAAAACTAACACCGGATTCGTAATCAGCGACCCCAAAAACTATAAGAAGCACTTTACTTTTGTTATTTTAATTGCTGAATTTTGCTTCGATGTGAAAGGGTTAAGTAAAATACTGCAAAAGTAAAGCCAAAAAATGCAACAATTCAATCAATTTATCACCAACTTAATAAAAATAAACCTCATTCGACACAGAATTAAATAGGCTTTAAAAAATTTAGCACAGAAAAAAACTTTCTAAATAAAATTGTTCTGTTTATCATTGCCAAAGTTGAAGAAAACCAAATAAAAATGGACAATTTTGAAAATTTTTTACTCTTTTTCTACCGTAAATTTTACTTAAAATATAAAACCTTTATTAGGTATAGAAAACCTTACTTTTCAGCTTTAAATTTAAAAAAGATTTTTGAAATCGGACCAAAAAAGCCGAGGTAACAGTATATTTTATACAAAAACTGCAGAAAACCTGTTTTTTAGCTCTAAAATGAAATTTTTTGGTGGAGGGGGGGATTTAATACACAGCTGACATCAATTCGTACCTTTTATACATATTAAAAGTTGGAAATTTGCCTATTGTTAATATCTTATCAATTTCTTTGTTGTAATTTGAACTAAAACAATTGTTTCGATTTGAAGCGTTGGGTGCAACAAATACGTAAGACAGCTAATGCCCGTTTTGATGTTATTCAGCAAAAATGATAACAATATCTTCTAGTTTATATTTACAAAAATTCATTTCAATTTAAGGTTTCTTTATGGTGCTAAGAATAAATATCTGGAAGATTGTCACATAATTTTATTGCTTTGAATATTCCCTAAATAAATTTTTATTAAAAAACAATTGACGATGCACACTGTATGGCAGGTTTTTTCTAGTTGAAAGGAGGTTTTAAAATATTATATATTAAGGAATGCATAGATTTAAGTAATTCATAAATTTGAAATGATCCTGAATCTGACTTCTAAAATAATAAAGAAAAAAGTTTTTAATCCATTAAAGTTTAAAAACTTTAAGTTAAAATATCTCTCATCGTCGTTTTTGTCTAACAATTTATAATTAAAAAGAAAAACAAAGTCGAAAACAATGAACGTATGCATAAAAACTTATAATGAATATGTCCTCTATTGATTCATATTAAAAAAAGTGATTAAAAATGATTACATATTCTTACCCACACAGCACAAAATATTTCGTGAAACTTGCCTAACCCTTACACTCTAAGTTTCGGAATATTCAAATGAATGTTCAGGCAACATTGGTGCAAGTACGAGAATGTCCGCTTGTGAGGCAATATATTTATCCCGAAAATTGATTGAAAATTGCAATGCAATGTTCAGGAAATATTGCAAAAAAAGATTCCTGCAATATTCAGACAATATTTCAAAAAAAGTTCAAAATTTTTTTTTATATGTAGTCAATCAGAATTTTGTGACATATATGACATCCGCAAATGTCTAGTATGTTAAAAACTACTGCGCAGACCTACGGGCCCTAGGAGCCAAGATCGACCAGTGCGCATCATTTAACGTTGGAAATAGCCTGAAGATTACAATGAAATGTTTTCTCAAGTTTCGTGTCAGTATTACCTCACAAGCGGCCATTTTAGTACTTGTACCAATGTTGACTAAAAATTCATTGGAATATTCCGAAACTTAAAGCGTAAGGGCCAGGCAAGTTTTAGAAAATATCTTGTGGTGTGTGGGTACTAATAAATTACTAAAAAGTATTACAATTTTATTATGTAAATAGTTCAACATTAGATAACTAATTCATTTAGTGAAATTTTTACTAATTCAGATTTATAAATTCCACTTCGAGTTTCAAGTCCATTCAAGTTTTTTGAGTGTTTTCGAGATTTTCAACCTACTTCTGAATTTGTTTTTTTAAAGAAAGGATTAACCAATTGTGTTTTTAAGGTTAAAAATGTTTTTCTACCTACAAAATACAATTTAAACATTGGTGTGATTTTAATTAAAACTGTCTTGTAATGCTTTTCGATTTATTATACTAGAAAAATTTTAAACCATGTTTTTAAATCTTTTAAATGTTCTTAAACATTTTCTTAAAAGTTAAGAATTCTGTTGTGAGGAGTGATGAATGTGGCGAAATCTTGGAAAGGGTGCAGCTAAAATTATTATTAAATGAAAAATAAAAACTGTATCTGTTATACGTCTGCCGTATATCAAGGCGTGTGCGCGCCTAGATATACGTATTACAGACATAATAAATATGAAAATGCGAGGCTGCCTACAGCTATAAGAACCCACGGCTCCCGCCTTATATTCAGACTGCCGAGGCACGTCATTAAAATTATTTATGGGGAAATAAGAATCCGAAGCATTTAAGTCCTTCACTCGATTCACGATAGTTTTTTACATATGTGCAAGATATTTATCGGGTTATCTGTCCATTAGCTATTTGAAGGATTCGCAGAATATCAAAAATTATTGGTAGGAAGATTAATTTCCAGTTCAATTGATCATTTAAGCCAGTATCTTGCTAAATTTTGTGAACTTAATAAACAAATAATACAAGCAGATAACATGTTTCGCATAGTTTGATGTCGTTTCTTATTTGCTACATGATATAATGTATTTATCTGAAAGGAAGCAGATGATTTTAGAAAGGAAGATGAAGAGGTTACTCCGTAGGGGGTGCATACAAAAAGTAAATCTCAGCTGGGGGTTATTACACAGTAAAAAATAAGTTCTTCTGCTTAAGTTTCACACCTGTAACCATATGTGCTTTAAATTTTATCCAACACTTTTAAAATAGATAAGATTAATAAACGTCCAAATATACTACAAAAAGTATGGCTCAGTTTAATCTTCAGAGAAATTTCAATGCAAACGACATGACATTTTGAATTACTTATTTAAGATTTGCAATAAAACATACATTTTTAAAATATCACAGTTTCATAAAATTGCATTATTTTGGGAAACAGCTGTATGAATTTTAATAAAAAATTAAAAATGACTAATTGTGTATTAAACGCAAAAATTGTGTAATTAATCTTTCAAATGTAGCGCAGCGTAGGGAAATTACATAATTTGGAAACTTAAATGTAAAATAATTCATAATTCAGAACAATGATAATGAATTTTGTTTTTGAAGGAAAGTACTACTGTATCCATAAAACATCATCTGTGATTTAAAATTTTTTACACTCTAAATCTCAATAAGTTAAAACTTGTCTACATATTATGTGTATGCAATTACAATAAATGAAATTTTCAGTTATTTAGAAAGAAATGTCACTTATAGTAAGTGTATATATGCCCTTACTGAAAAACTAGAAGACAATTGACATCAAAATAAATGAATGTTCACTAGGGTAGTTAAAAAAAGTCGATTTTCGAAAATTAAAAACGGCTATTCAGTTTCATAATCTTCAGGGTTAAACAAGGCATTTCCATTTTTTTCAAATTTTTTCGTTAATATGTCGACGATCTTCTTTTGTTCTTATGGGAGTTAATACGTGAAAATAGCAAATTATTTTTGACTGAACTTTTTATTTGTTTTTTGATGTCGTAATTTTATTTCTATTTATATCAGACTGCTAGGTGTGAACTAAGACAATGTATTGCAAAAGAGTAAATTTACAAATTTTTCTTTTTACAGTCATTATTCAGTGTGAAAAACCACCAAATTGGTAGTTTTCAGAAACAGTTTTCTGATAGTAAATATAAGATGTTCTACATCTAACTTATATTATATAAAAATTTATTTCTTAAACATGAGATTCTGTAAAATTGAAAAAGCTACATAAATATTAAAATGTCGATTTGTTGAATTGAACTAGAGCATTTTTAAACTTTTGTCGGTTTACAGCCATCATTCTTAGGAAAAATGATATAGACCTGCTCATTTCTACTGTCGAAGATCAAACCGGAACGGGGACAATGGAACTCTTTTGCAGTGAAACTTAAAATCGACCGTGGATCATATTAGTGCAGTAGCAACCATAAATCTCATACCCTTTAAGGATGAAGCTGTGATTATTACTGACAAACGAAATGTAGAAAAATTAGAAAGAAAGATGAAAAACTTTGAGAGTTTGTCACCACATGAGAATATTAACGAAAAAATTTTAAAAAATGGTCATGCCTTGTTTAACTCTGAAGTTTATGAAACTGAATAGCAGTTTTTAATTTTCGGAACTCGACTTTTTTTGGACCACCCTAATATTCACTTAGGGGTCTTCTATAAACAACGTAGCCCATTAGGAGAAAAAGGGGTGTTGACAAATTGCCACGCTAGGCTATTAAGAGGAAGGGGGGAGGTCCTTCCATGAGGACTGTAGTCTTATTTTACTTTATTTTATTTTTTATTCAAATTTGCGCGGGCAGTGTAACTTATTTTTTGTTGCTTTTCAAAATATTTTATTGCGTGGAGACATTTCTGATCCCTACCTCTGTTATAAGAAAAATTATTTATATTGTAATATATTGATGTTAATAAAATTTTAGAAACAGTCTATTCAGCTATTGAAAAATTTATCCATTAAGCTACGTTCCACAATAGGGAGGGGGGGGGGGGGTTTAAATGAAAAGCTACCATTGACTACGCAAGGAGGAGTAAAAATCGTCCAAAAAATGGCTACGTGGTTTATGGAAGACCCCTTCTTCCAATTTAGAGAGTACTATACTTTGTCTCAAAGTTTACATAAATTTTTGTGTGTTTTTAAATCAACTAATAAAATTTTTTTTACATAATGTTTATAACACATTTGATTTTTAATGCTATATTTAAATATAGCAGATAGTTCCATTTATTTTTCTCATTCTTGTTTTTTATTAAAATAAGCAAAACATTAGTGTATATGCGATATTGTTAAAATATCTTTACTTTTAACAAAAATAAAGATGTATTATCTATAATCCTTTACAAAAACTAAGTACTGGACTCAGTACTGGGTTAAGAGTGGGTTAAGTACTGGGACAAAGACGGCGGAAGCAGTATTGATATCATAAAAGGCTAAGTACTGGGTTAAGTACTAGAACTCCAGTACTTTTTCAAGCATATAATTTTTTAAATACAATAACTTTTTTTTTTAATTTCAGTGAAACTGTGATTCTGCGTACAATTTAGTTTTCTCTCTATTTAATTAACAGCAAAAAACTATTGCATAGCCGTAGAAGCCATAGAAACTTAGTGTACAACATGAAAAAGTTTTCAACAATGCATGGCGAAAAAAGAACTAGATTTCTAGTAGTTAACCCAGTATTCATCCCAGAACTGAATCCAGTATTTCTGTATAATAAGGGATGTTCTTCACTACTGCCAAAATTAGTGAAAATGTATGTTTGTGTATTTCAATATAATTACGAATATTAACAATTTTAATTGTTAATGTTCTATTAAATATTTCAAACATAATATAATAAAAAATCAGTTAAATAATTTTACACAGAAAAGTGTTTGTTAATTGTGAAAACTAATTATAAAGTGTATACTTCAAAAGCAGCATATAGATAAACTTGATTGACCCAAACATATACACTAGAATCATACTTATAATTTAACACCTTAAGTCCAATAATACGAGAGCAGTTTAATGATTTGTTTACCTGTTATGTTGTCCTTGTAGTTAAAACAAATTGCAATACGTCACGTGCTGTAACTAAAAAGCATCTCCTCACATTTCTTTGCAAATTGCGAGAAAACCTGTCTGATGATTTTTTAAAAGTCATCTTCAACTACCCAAGCCGGCAAGCTGTTTTACTTGTTATCTTTACGATGCGACAGTCACTAATGTTGTGATTTGTTCTAGAAAATATCGGATTAAACACTATTACAGGTGATCAATATATACAAAATAACGTGACTTTGTTTTCCAATAGACTTCATAATCCTAATCCCGATGTTCCTGTTGCGATTGCGTTTATCGATGGAACTTATGTCTCTACACAGGCAGCGAGTACATTTTAAAAGCTGAGACAGACATACTCACTCTACAAAGGACGTCATCTGATAAAACCATCTCTAATTGTCGCCCCGGATGGATATATCTTGGATATCCATAGGCCTTATGTTGCAAAATTTCAAAACTTCGATGCAGCAATGCTACAAAACGAAATGAGAAGTGATGCTCCAGGTCTAAGAGACAGGTTTCGCGACAATAATGTCATAGTCAGCGTTACCAACCTTGGCGATTTTTTTTGCGGTTGGCTCCGAAATTTTTGAGTTTAGCGATACGAGCCAATTCTGGCGATTTTCTGGCGATTTGTAAATTTTACATAATTTTCACATTATTTTCACCTTTGCAAATGTAAATAATATTTAATGAAACTTATAAATTTCGTTTCCAATAACATTTATTTCTTATAAATTTATTAAAAAGTGTTTCCATAAAGTCATTATGTATATTATACGTAACGTGAGTTGAGGTAAACCGTTTAGGTGTTGCAAGGAGTGAATTAACATAACCTTACAAATATTTTTTCAGACAGCGTACAATTTCGATACTTAGACAATTTTTTTAGAGACAAAAAATGTAATTTATAATATGACCATGTACCCATAATTTAAATTTTATGCGGATTCTAAACCTAATTTGACATTTTAGGAACATGTATTATTTGAGCGTCAGTTACTTAACAAAATACTGAATATTGTGTACTTTTTTTGTTCATAATTTTCAATATTTTGTTCAGAAAACGAAGCTCAAATAATATATATTTCTAAAATATATACTTTTTAATTACATTATTTGTTTTTGAAAAAATTGGCTAAGTGTAGAAATTATACGCTGCCTGGAAAAGTATTTTTAGGGACACTTAGGGTCCATACTTAAATTACGTAACGCTTTTTTCAGGAATTTTTAAACCCTTCCTCCCCCCTGTAACAGCTTCTTATAATGTAAACATTTGACAGTTTACACAGATGTAACAACTTTTCAGACCCCCCCCCCCCCCCTCTAGGGCGTTACGTAATTTAAGTATGGCCCCATTATCCTCTCAAGCGGTTCTCATTCTATTGTACCATGATATTCAATATCTTGTAAATTTCATTTCTTCTTATAACTTGGCTTCTAAATAGTATTTTATAGTTAAAACCATTACAGAAACGAATTTTGTTGAAAAAAAAGGTTTTTCCGTTAAGAACTTTAAGCTATTAAAATTCTCCTTTCTCATTATTTCAAAAAAGAGAAGAATTACTAGCCTTGAATAACATTTTTTTAACAACTGTACGGTAAATTAATTAAATATTGTTGTAAAAGTTGTATCATATATTTAAAATATATTAATTTTTTTTAATTTGAAGAGCCCTTTTGTTTTAATTGATTAAAATATAGTCACTCTGCGCGTTTTATTACTCTTTCTATGTGAAAGTCCCAACTTTGTAAATTTATATCTTAAAAACATAACGGTAAATTTTAATAAAATTGTAATTATACGTGTAAAACAACGCATTTAATACGTCATTAAAATTTTATAAAAATCTGTAGAAAATCGATTTTTGGGATAAACTTCCTTAATGTTATATTAATTCTTTTCTTGCAACATCCTTTATAAATTATATAATTTTATTTTTAAGTGAAATAAACTGAAATGTGATGATTAATTAATTGTTTGAAATTTTAACTGCAATCTCATGTGATACAAATCATAGAAGTAGTTGATTTAGTGATGTTATTTTTATCTATGCATATCTATGTGGAAAAAACAATCAAATGTCAAAAATGCAAAAAATAGCAATAATTGTTATCTTTTCTTTTTTATCTCATTAAAAACACTTGTCAGTATTTAAAATGGCCACGCTTTTATTTGGCGCTTTTTGGCAATTTTTTTTTTAGAACTGGCGCTTTGAGCGAACATCTTGTTGGCAACTCTGGTCATAGTACAAGATTGAGGCTATAGGGATGCACTCCCGTTACTAAAAAACTTAAATATTCACGACAGAATGCCTGCACTTCTAGAACGGGGTCAGAGTCAACTTCACATATCTGATACAAATGAAACAAGAAAAATAACGAAGTTTAAGATGGGTTACTTAAAGTTCTATTATATGAGAATTCTGGTTAATTAAACTTTAAATTCTTCTAAATAAAAAATTTGATAGAAAAAAATTCTGTAAAATAAAAAACTTTGTAAAATATGAATTTAGTGTTTTAAAAATTGTGCTGCATATAAATGGTAATTTACTAATATTCGCTTTAAAAAACTTTCGAAAAATTAAAATTTTTCTAAGAGAAAATTCTATCTTATGAAATTCTATATACTAAAAATTTTAAAAAATAAATTTTAAAACTTCTTAATTCGTCCAGTTTTTCTGAATCTTGAGAACATTTTTCTAATTACCTACAATTTATCCTAATTGTTGAAAACCCTTTAACTCGTGTTTAAATATCGGTTAAAAATAGGTTTGTGTCTGAAAATGTGTCAACTCCCATAGACGATGATGATTCAGAAAAGTATGATACTATCGACAAAGATTTATTTTATGATGACCCCAAACGTAAAGCGAAAAAAATCAATGGAGGCAGGAAATAGATTGTTATTTGCTGGAAAATAGAGCAGATAAATCAACAGACATCTTAAATTGATGGAAGACAAATGAAAAACGTTTCCCAAATTTATGGCGCGAGTCTTTCTGCCTATTTAAGCGACTTCAGTTGCTTCTGAAAGAACATTTTTAAAAATATTTAACAGAATTTAACAGAACCCTTTTTTAAAATAGAAACCATGTTCATAACAGTCACCACGGTGGGTTTTAAACTTATTTAACCCAAAGGTCCTGGCATCTGGGATTTTCTTCTTGATTTCGATTCTGGAGTGTGAACACATGATTTTACAACAAAAATTAAAATAATCGCCGGAGCCGTTTTTGATAATAATCAAAACTAATCAATAGTTTCCGAGATAATTGAAAAAATGACATTTTGCACATATTTTTTAATCAAAGTAGCTCAAAATTGCGGGTACCTTCAATTTTTTTGTTGATTTTCAATGTATCATGAAAACATATAATTTGACAACAAAATGGAAATGTATAATAGTTTACATACAATAGTTTACAATAGTTTACATATTTAATTTATCAAAAAAGTTTAATTAAATTTATTATTATAGTTTGATAACATCAAATCAATGTTGTAAAATGTTAAAAAGATGTTAAACAATATTGGTATGCAAATAAAATTAATTATCTCTTTTATCATTTTAAGTATTCCTATTTAATGTGCTTCACCTAAACATTTGTTTTTTGTTAAAATAAACTTCTAAATCGACAATTCTCAAAAAAGGCCTGGGAAAATATTTCCATTTTGTTGGAAAATCATATGTTTACATGATACATTAAAAATCATCAAAAAAATTGAAGGTACCCGCAATTTTGGGTAGTGATTGCCTTCCAGTCTCGGTTTAGTCTCGCTCAGTTTAGTATCGTATCGGAGAAATATCGGAAAACCGAGATATCGCTCAGTATCGTATCGGGATTCTGAGATTTTTGACCACATGTTCACTTTCTCTTGACAACAACAGAAAACTGAAGTGAGACCAACGGTAGAGTTAGGACCTTAGAAATTCTTTTCACTAATATTTGTGTTTTCAAACATTTCTTGCAGATGTATTTGAAAACTTGTATTCTTAAGTTGCTTATACTTTAGAATCAAAAAATTACCTCTTTCTAATTTGCTACAGCTTCATGTTTTCTCTATTTACAATCGGTCTATGTTATTGTGTTTTTAGTAAATAATTAACTTTTTTCCTATCTTAAGTATTTTTACTCTTTAATTAATTATTATTATTATTTAACAATTGTTTAAACAAATTAAATTTTTTTTAAGTAATGTCTAGTAAACTAAATTTTTCAAAGGAATTATTATATTTAAAGAAAATATTAATTGTTTAAACAAATAGAATTTGTGTAAACAATTGTAAACTTTTTGTATAATGTATCAAAATTTTATTGTTATTCAGTAGAATTGATTTCAGTACCTATATAATAAATTAAAAGAAAATTGCAAATTATTATGAATCAAATGTTTAAACAATTGCAGAAATTTTTATGTTATTTCAAATAACTAAATAAATGCAATTTTGACCTTAATTTTAATTAAAACCGTCTTAATACGAAATAATTGTTTAAGCAAAAGTATTTGTTTAAATAAATATGGTTGTTTTGTAAAATGGATCAAAATTGGTCACTTATACAATATTGATTACATTTTAATAAACCATAGCCATAACCATTTTTCTCACATAAATTATAAATTTAATATTAATTTTTCACAAAAAAAGTAAGTTATATTGTAAAAAATTATTTATCCTTATACTATATGTATTATAAAGGTATATCATTATTTATAATTAAAAAATCATCACCGACAAGTATAGAAAATTTTTGTGAGTTTAGCGAAAAATTCAGATACATAAATTAAAAGAAAATTGCAATTATAAACAACTGTAATTTGTTTAAACTATTACTTTTTTAAAAACGCATAAAATTGTTTTACTTAAAGTTGATATAAGACATAAATCTCTTAAAAAAATTAATATTGTTACAAACATTTTTGTAATCGTTTAAAAGTGCAATTAAAAGTACTTTTAATTTCTTGCTGAATCAACTTTTTTTTATTAAAATCATTTAAAACAATGAACTCAGTTCAGAGAAATAAATAAAATTGTTATAAATATTACAAAACATGTACAATAGTTTTAAAAATTTAGTTTTTAAAAAATTCAGAAATGTTTTAATTATTTAAACAAATTCCATTTGTTTAACCAATAACTATTTTTAAAAAGTACGAAACTATATTTAAGATTGTGGTAAAAATTATGACTATTTAGTTAAAGTAAATATTATTACGAATGTTTAAAACTTTTTAAACATTTCATCATAATTATTTGTAACTTCCCGTAGAGTGAAAGTGAACTGATCTTTATAAAAATCATTTTTTATGTCAATGTAATCAATTCTGTTGAATAAATGAAGAGTTTTGATACCTTTTACAAAAATATATACTTATTTAAACAAATTCCACATGATTTAACAATTACACTTTCAAAAGCCTGCAAAAATAATGTCATTTTGATAAACAAAAATGTTTTACTTAAAATGGAAGAAAACATTATATTTATTTGCTTAAATTAAATAATATTAATGTTTCTGTAATTGTTTAAACATTTGGTTCATAATTATTTTTAACATTCTGTTGATTTATCGTAATGTAATCAATTCTACTGAATAACTGAAAAATTTTGATACATTTTACAAAACATTCAGAATTATTTAAACAAATTTTATTTGTTTAAACAATTACAATTATTTTTAACTGCACATACTAATTTCTTTCAAAATTTACGTTACTAGATATTATTTTTAAAATAATTTAATTTGTTTAAACAATTGTTAAATAATAATAATAATAATAATAATAATAATAATTAATAAAAGATTTGAAATACTAAAGATAACCAAAGCAATAATTACCTACTGCAAACAATAAAACTAAAGACCGATTGTTTAAACAATTACAATTATTTTTAAATTCACATACTAATTTCTTTAAAAATTTACATTACTAGATATTATTTTTAAAATAATGTAATTTGTTTAAACAATTGTTAAATAATAATAATAATAATAATTAATGAAAGATTTGAAATACTAAAGATAGCCAAAGCAATAATTACCTACTGCAAACAATAAAACTAAAGACCGATTGTTTAAACAATTACAATTATTTTTAAATTCACATACTAATTTCTTTAAAAATTTACATTACTAGATATTATTTTTAAAATAATGTAATTTGTTTAAACAATTGTTAAATAATAATAATAATAATAGTAATTAATGAAAGATTTGAAATACTAAAGATAGCCAAAGCAATAATTACCTACTGCAAACAATAAAACTAAAGACCAATTGTTTAAAAAAATTTTATTTATTTAAACAATTACAATTATTTTTGAATTCACATACTAATTTCTTTCAAAATTTAATTAGTTTAGATATTATTTTTAAAATAATGTAATTTGTTTAAACAATTGCTAAATAATAATAATAATAATAATAATTAATAAAAGATTTGAAATACTAAAGATATCCAAAGCAATAATTACATACTGCAAACAATAAAACTGAAGACCGATTGTAAATGGAGAAAAAACATGAAGCTTTATCAACTTGAAAAATAGGTATAACTTTTTAATCCTGATAAGTAAGTATCTTAAGAATACAAGTTTTCAAACAGATCTACCAGAAACGTTTGAAACCCTAAATTTTAGTGAAAAGAATTCCTAAGCTCTTAACTCTACCGTGTCTCACTTCAGTTTTCTGTTGTTGTCAAAGAGAAAGTGAACATGTGGTCAAAAATCTCAGAATCCCGATACGATACCGATCGATATCTCGGTTTTCCGATATTTTTTCGATCGAGACTAAACCGATACTGGAGTCTCAGAAACCGAGACCGATACGATATTTTTCCGAGATTTTTCCGATCGATACCGAGACAGTCTCGTATCGGACGGCATCACTAATTTTGGGCTAAATTGATTAAAAAATATGTGTAAAATGTCACTTTTTCAATTATCTCGTAAGCTATTGATTATATGATAAAAAGATTTTAATAAAAAATATTCCTTTTTTTAATATCTAACTTTTATACCAAGAGTTTTTTTTTTTAAATGGAAATTTTATAAGCAAATTTTAATTTTCGTTTTTTTTTTTTTAATAACAATCGATGTTCTCAAAAACGGCTCCGGCGATTATTTTAATTTTTGTTGTAAAATCATGCGCTTACTCTCCAGAATCGAAATCAAGAAGAAAATCCCAGATGCCAGGACCTTTGGGTTAAATGAGTTTAAAACTCACCGTGTCACACATTGAAAGATCAAAATTCTCAATTATTCGAGAAGTTGGCTCTTTTCAAATGAGATGAATTTAGAAAAAAAATAAAAGACGAGAGTTATTCTCATTTTTGATCATTTTTGACATTTCTCGCCCATGCTAATCACTACAGGTGATTCGAAGATATGTTCTCACTTCCATTCAAATTCTATGATCAGGTATTAATCATTGATGTCTAAAATCAATACTAATAACAACAATTTTAATCAGCGACCTTAAAAACTCTTAAATACTATATTTTAATAATATGGAAAGATTTCTTCATTTTTGTCCGCCATATTGGATCTGCCATTTTGAATTTTTTAAATTTAACTTCAAATTCGTAAACATCAACCTCAAAAACTGCTTATAATAAAGTAGTGTAAAATATCATCGAAGCATCTTTGAGCAAATAGCTTTATCCATGTAGAATGGGGTTTAACGACACGCTTTAAACATTAAAATATTAAAATTTGATGATTAAATAGTTCATTATCTGTTTTTAATTAAAGCCATGATTTTTAGAGCAAAATAAACTATGCGTGGCTACGCCAGTTTTAGCATTAATACAGTAATATCATCTTTTTAGTAATTGAATCATACAAGAACGGAAGCTCTATATATAATAGAACATGAAAATAGTAAAAAAAAATTTTTTAAAGAGATCGATTTTCTGACTTTTGTCCACCTAGATTTGGAATTCAGACCACAGTGCGCTATGTGCTAGAAGCAATAATCAGAAAGTGGCCTTAGAAACTCTAGTATGGGTTTCTTTTTTAGCAGATCGGCCAACTTTGCTAATGCCGCGTAACCTTAGAGTCCGATGTCCAAGGTACCTGACAGCAGGTTCTTGACATCCTACAAGAAAAACTAATTTAGAGATTTTGCAAATATGTTATCAACTCAATTTCAAAACCTAACTGTTAAAAAATTCTGTCACTTTATAACAGGGAGTTCCAGAGATAAGGTTTAACAATATAGTAGTATAGTAGGTCTTCCTTAGAGTTGATCGTATTCGGGAATATCATCTGCTGATAGCGGAATGTCCAAAAAATTTTTTTATATTATACTCTAACTCGGCAGAATTCGTTTTAGAGCATAATAATTAACACCAGAGATTTCAAAATATCGTATTATGGTGGGTCTGCGGGTCGATCCTATTAGAACATATTATACGCAGATAGAGTAACTCCAAAAAATATATTTTATATTTTACCTAAACTCTAAAGAATTCTTTCAACGCATAAAAGTGAGTTTCAGAGATAATGTTAAAAAATATAGTAATATGGCGGGTCTAAAGGGTTGCTCGTATTAAGGTATATCATACGCAGATAGTCAAATGTTAAAAAAATATATTATAATTTATTCCCAAACTGTAAAGGTTTTTTTCAGCGCATAATAGAGAACTTCAGAGATAAGGTTTAAAAGTAGGGATACCATCTGACGTCCTTGTTTTCCGGGACACGTCCTGGTTTTTGACAATTTGTGGATCCGCCAGGGTTTTTACCTTAGATGTCCTGGTTTTTTGTTTTGACCATACAGGTATATGTGCAAGAATTGGTTTTAACGAGCGTTTTATCACTATACCATAAGTGTGAAAACAGCAAACATACATCTGCATCTCTTTTACACTCATGATCTAGTGACAAAACGCCCATCAAAACGGTGCAATGGAATTGCGCCTTAAAACTCAATGCAGCCTTTAGATCAGGGTTGGAAAAAGACAATTCTTCCGTTATTTTACGTTAGACTCTAATGACGTGTCACTACTCAACTTTGATATCAGATGGTTTATTGTTAATACTTGTAGAGTATTTATTTTTACGAGTTATTTATTTTTACGTGTTACACTAAAAAAAGTGGATTAGGTGCTACAGCTAAACATCTCGCTGGATTTTGTCGTGATAGAAATTCTAACTGTGTCACCTAAATTTAATAACTGTTATTGTTAAACTTTGCCTGCTAAACAACTGTTTAGCTGATGCAGACAGAATATCTAGCTACGTTGTCTAGAATAGTATAGTTGTTAAAGCTAGACTATTTAGATAACACAGCTCAACTTTCTAGATGTATTACGAAATCCAACGATACGTTTAGCTGTAGCACTTAAACAACTTTTTTCAGTGTATTTATTTTCTTAACCTTTTAATAATAATTCATTTATGTCATACGTTTTTTAAGAAAAACTAAATACTTTAAAAGTAATATATATTATACGTTTTACAATAATAAAAAATACAGTAAAGTTTAAAACATTAACAAAAATATTTAATATATGTTTAACAATTCTTTTACAGTTCTATTTGAAGAGGGTAATTTTTCCATATCAAAATGCCAAAGAGAAAATTCTCATTTACAAATGAGCTTCAAGAAAAGTATCCGTGCTTTCGAAAGTGTGAGAAAGATACGTAAGTATTATGTCAAATTTGTACATGCTTTATTTCAGTGTCAAATAGCGGTTAGTTTTTCTTTCGCGGTTATTGTATAACAATTATATCTTCTTTTAATTTTTCTAGTGCGGTTTCCCATAATTCAATGTCACATCTTTTACGTCAATATTGCTGTCATATGTGTCTGGGATTATACTTTTCTGAAAAAGATTTTTGTTTGTGCAATACAATTTTTCCTAAAGTAGGAACCAACAAATTTCATTAATCTTATATGAATTTTTAATACATATTAGGTGCAACTGCGCTGAAAGATCACATCGAGTCCGAAAAGCATAAAGGGAATATTCGCAATGCATCAGAATCTAAATCAATAGATAATTTTGTTATAAAGACAAATTCCACCTAGGTAGTAAAGACATTAGTTGCAGAAGGAGTGCATGCTTTTTATACTGTAAAATATGGTATGTTTTACAAATCTATGGATTGCACTTCCAATCTTTTGCTAACACTTTTTGACGACTCCAATACTTCGAAAAAGATATGTTGCGCCCGCATAAAAACTGAAGCCATCGTGAATGAAGTACTGTCACCTCATTCACTTGAAAAATTTCGAACAGAATTACTTGAAATTCTATTTATCGGAGTAGGAACTGATTCAAATAATCATGGGGATCATGGGAATCCTAAAAGGTTGTCAGGAAGAAGGATTTCGTGAAATATGATTCGGGAAAATGGGTGGGTACCTAGATATTGTCATTGCTGTTTTATTTATCGATTCCTTAAAATTTTTTGAAGACTATTTTGCGAACTTGAACTCCTAATTGTGCATCGAAGAAGTAGATAACAATTGGAAATAAATTTTTGTGTTTTAGTTCAAAAATATGGAGTCATCAGGTCAAATTCTTAATAAAAAATTAAACATCGACCGTTATGTATATTTAATGTCAAGAGACAGAAAAGAAAAAACGTATTGGAACTGTAATCGATTGCGGAAAAGTGTAAAAGCAGGTCCCAAAAAGAAATGGATTGAAAGAATACAAAAATTCTGGCACTGTTTCCTCATATTTAACGTTATTGGCACACAACATTGCTTTATGATTGACTTCATTTATTTTGATCCATAAAGTTTCTTTTATTATTTAATATTACTAGCTTTCGAGCCCGCCTTCGGCGGGCATCAAATCTAGTGACGTGCCATCAACAGTATTTTTGGGCCAAAAGTATTTTCAGACAGAAAGTATTTTTTGACAAAAATAATTTTCATGCAGGTGTTTGAAAGAAACTTGGGTGTACTTCCGAAAATCTTGCACCTCAAATTTTTTTGATACTTCGTTTGCTTACGTAATTTGATACGCTGTTTACAAAAATCATATTGAAAAATGGTGCAAATTTGAATTTCATGGTAAAAAAGATGTATAAAGAATCATAATAATTTTGGTTGTTTCATTTATCTCTTTAAATATTGCAAATATAAAAAACAAATTTATACAAAAGATGTAGACCTTATTAAAATACACATTTTATGTTTGTTGCATTTTTTACTCAAACCAATTAGTTTACGAAATAATCTAGTGAAAGTAAAACAAATTTTAATGAAGAATGACTATCCTTTGGATTTTATTAATAAACATATAACTAAACGTCTTAAAAATATTAAATTTAAAAACATTAATGCAAATAATTCTAACAATCCACGTGTACTTTTGTATAAACAAATGCCGAAAGTTGGTATACCTTTTAATTATGTTGATTTCACTAGATTATCAAAAATTTTTAAATCTGCCAACATTCAACCAATTCCAATTGTAAAAAAAAATTTTAAAAATATCGTAAAACTGGGCAAAGATACTACAGATAAATAGAATACCACGAATATTGTATACAAAATTGATTGTAAAGATTGCCCTGCGAGCTATATTGGCGAAACAAAACGTACATTAAAAAAACGTACTAATGAACACAAGTCAAATTGCAATAACAATGATCCTATTTTCAGTACACATCAATCTAAGTACAATCATGAATTCGATTGGAATAACTCTCATATTATAGATCGTGAATGAAATTATAAAAAACGTGTTTTTTCTGAAATGTTGCATATTGTCGTCGAAACGTCGTTCTGACTATTAAAAAATAACATTGTTTATGTTATTTATTTGCCTTCCTTCGATCGAATTTACTTTCTCACATAATAAACATTTCGGAAGGGAATCTGTCTTTTAATTAGTTTACGAAATAATTGCACAAAAAATATATCACCATAAATGTGACCAAATACCCACATTATATCAATATTAAATTAAGTAATTACGTATTAAATTACGTAACATACACGTAATGTTACGTTTATTACGTAACATTACATTTATTACGTAATAACGTTAAATTACGTAATTTTCGTGCAGTAATTACGAAAATCATAATTAAAAAATTTTAAACTTAATCATTTTTATGATAAATACTTTAAAAACCAACACAACTATAGGTTTTCCCACGGTTGTCTATAATACACTTCCAGTATGGCACCCCAACCCCCCGGTATTTTGTCTAAAACACGAGGGGGTTAGAAGCTAGCCCTTTCAAACAACAAATCAACTCAAGCGATTACACAAAAATACGTAAATTACGTTATAAATAACGTATTTATGATGATTTCTAGTTTTTTGCATTTTTCTTGAAAACTATGCACATTTAGAAAAAAAATGTAAAAATATAAAATGTGTAGCTATTTTAATGAGACCTACAACTTTTAGCTAAAACATTTTTATATATTTTTTTAATTTACTGAAATAAATGCAAAAAACCATTATTTTTATGGTTTGTTATGGTTTTTACCATAAAGATGAGCTAGTCGACAATTTTTACTATGATTTTCGTAATCAGGGCATTAAATTTCATAAGTAGGGGAGACCAAGGAGGAAAGTAACAAAAATCAGTTTTTTGATGATAGCGTCAAAACTATTTGTCGGATAGGTTCTGTAAACTTGGAAACTTTCGGGGAACTTCCCGGAAACAATTTTTGAAAATTTCTTTAAAACATCCCTTGTAAACTTCCCGGAAACATTCATTATAAACTTCCTGGAAACACCCCTTAAAAACGTCATGGAAACGTTCCTTGGGAACTTATTAGAAACATCTCGGAAACTTCCTTTGGAACATTTCTGAAAATTTCCCGGAAGCTTTCCTTGGAATTTTCCCAGAGGCTAGCTTTGGAAATTTCCCAAAAACATCCCCTGGAATCTTTGCAGAAACTTCCCTTGGAAATTTCAGGGAAAATTTCCGGAAACATTCTTTAGGAACTTCCTAAAATTTTTGCGGAAACTTCCTTTGGAAACTTCCAGAAATTATCCGAGGGAAGTTTCCAGGAAGGTTTCAGGAAGTTTCCAGGGGAATTTTTCAAGGGAATCTTCTCCGAAGTTTCTGAGAAGTTTCCAATTGAAGTTTTTGGGAAGTTCCCAAGGGAAACTTACTATGAGAAACTTTCCGAAAATTAAGGTGCTATTACCAAAAAGAATATTCTCACATGTAACAGAATATTCAACTTTTCTATGACTCAATATTATTCAATAAATAATAGGATATTGTGGAAAGAAAATGGTTTTTAAAAATACATGTTTACTCTTTTTTTAACTTAACCTTAATTTAAACGGATAAAGGATAAGTTGAAGTGTTATAATAAGTTCCATTTTTAATAGGGGTACCGGGGGACTGAGGTGCTATAATAAACTGAATTCTTTTTCAACTGATATAGGGTTAGGGTGTCATAAAAAGTAGAAACAGTTT
Organism: Ganaspis brasiliensis; assembly: GCA_037103525.1. Lineage (NCBI taxonomy): Eukaryota > Metazoa > Arthropoda > Insecta > Hymenoptera > Figitidae > Ganaspis > Ganaspis brasiliensis. Next base: position 344,961 of record JAZKLR010000241.1, on the reverse strand, counting down.
TTAAATCAAAATACATAGATAAAATATATGTTTCGATCATCAGATTATTGTTCATTCTTTAGGAACAATATAGCTAACTATAGACTATTTTCATGGTCTTTAACACGTTTTTTATTTTTGTTTAGAAAACTATTAACCTGAAAGCAGGTTTTTCACATCCTACAAAAAAAAAATCTTAGAGATTTTGTAAATATGTTATGAACTCAATTTCATACCTAACTGTTAAAAAATTCTGTCACTTTATAACAGGGAGTTCCAGTGATAAGGTTTAACAATATAGTAGTATAGTAGGTCTTACATAGAGTTGATCGTATTAGGAAATATCATCTGCTGATAGCGGAATGTCCAAAAAAAAATTTTTGTATTATACTCTAACTCGGCAGAATTCGTTTTAGAGCATAATAATTAACACCAGAGATTTCAAAATATCGTATTATGGTGGGTCTGTGGGTCGATCCTATTAGGATATATTATACGCAGATAGAGTAAATCCAAAAAATATATTTTATATTTTACCTAAACTCTAAAGAATTCTTTCAACGCATAAAAGTGAGTTTCAGAGATAATGTTAAAAAATATAGTAATATGGCGGGTCTAAAGGGTTGCTCGTATTAAGGTATATCATACGCAGATAGTCAAATGTTCAAAAAATATATTATAATTTATTCCCAAACTGTAAAGGTTTTTTTCAGCACATAATAGAGAACTTCAGAGATAAGGTTTAAAAGTAGGGATACCATCAGACGTCCTTGTTTTCCGGGACACGTCCTGGTTTTTGACAATTTGTGGATCCGCCGGGTTTTTTACCTTAGATGTCCTGGTTTTTCGTTTTTCAATAGTGGGGTCCTGAACTACCAGAAAAATTTTTATTTTGCTTTATTCATTGCTCCAAACATTTCTTATCAATAAAATCAAAAAGACACTGCTTACTAAAGGGTTTTTAGGGTCGCTGAATTAGAAAACGTTATTTTGATTTTGGAAACACGTTACTCAGAGATTTTTGGGGCCTCTATATTCGAATATGTTATTACATTTTTAAAATTTAAAATGGCGGATCCAATATGGTGGACGAATTTTTGAAAAGTGACCTGTTTCGATTCAAACTCGTTACTTAAGGGTTTTTGTGGTCACTGAATTCGAATATTTTATTCAATTTTCAAAATCCAAAATAGCGAATTAAAAATAGCTGCAAATAGTATATTAAGCAACAGGGTGTTAAATGCAGCCATTTGTTTGACCGTATGAAAATGCGTCAATTTTTTCCCTAAGGGAAACAAAATACATAAGTCAGCTGTATATTTTTTCCGTAGGGACGAACAGATGGATGCGTTTAGATCCTGTCCACAGGCATCTAAAAGCGCCATGTTTCTGCCTGCTGGACAAAAAAAATTTAACGATATGAATTAGATTTCAAATGTTTACGTGGAAGGTTTTGGGGTCGCTGGATTCAAATATTTTATTCAATTTTCAAATTTTAAAATAGCGGATTAAAAATGTCAGCAGAAAAATTTAAACTAATGAATTAGGTTGAAGATGTAAATTATGGGGTCGGTAACTTTGAGTTAGTCAACAGAATTATGTGATTTAAGTTTAAAATATTTTTTTTTCTTCAATAATACTTTTTTTTTTGTAATCAACTTTTTGGATTTTCTACTTTGAAGTGTGTAAATCATTGAAGCACTTATCCCAAACATTTTGTGGGCAATCATTAGCAAATTTTTCTTTTTCTCAGTCTGTACTTTTCACAGGGGCGATCCAAACAAGATTTTTGTAGGGGGTTATATATGTGATAGAAAGAGACACCTCCCTTCGTAGTTCCGACACTGACTGTTGATTAACAAACATACACGAAACAAATTAGTATCAGAATTTATCTAGAATTTGTTCAAGAACTGTGGGTACGGAAATAATTCAGATGTTTTTCCGAACATGGAATCCATTTCAAATCAGGCAGGCTGACCACCTTTAAGTCATTGATTTTATTGTCAACTAAATATATAATTTTTCAAGTAAAATAAAAAAACAACCATTTTTTCGAATATGAAAGAAACGATTTTCAGCAAAGTTATAAGTATCTCAAATTTTAATGAAAAAATCTGAAAAAAAGTTAAAATTTTTTGATTAAACGATTAAAAGTTTTTCTTTTGAATGGCATTTTTTGTCAAATTAAGATAATCAATTTTTCTTTTTTGATTCTTCTAGATAATGCCTTCCTCTTTAAAAATGCATTTGAATTTTCGAAAACTCTTAAAAATTAACAAAATGACGTCGTATTTTCTGAAAATAAACAAAGTCAATTATCTCAAAAACACCACCTTCAATTTTGTTCAAAATTTTACCACAAATTATTACTAATGTAAGGAAAAACTCAGTATGAGTTCGAACCGGGCTAATCCATTTTTAAGGTCAGGAGAATTTTTTTCTAAAATTAAAAAATGTGTTTATTAATATAATAAATGTTTTTTCCATATCATTTAAATACTTTTATTATAATTTTTAAACATGTTCAAATTTACTAACTTGTGTTAAATAAATGTAAATTTATCGTTTATACAATTCCTTTCCAATCGTGCCTAGCTGTTCGAGACATATAAGAGTTGATCCCCATTTTCATTTTCTTCAACTTTTCAAACGTGACATTTTTGAATGCCAGGAAAACCTTGAACATTTTTCCATTCAGTCATTTTGGTTTTCCGAAAGGTTGTTACATTTTGACTCGTAATCTAAAGTAGCCTAATGTTTATTAACAGGTGATTCGGACAACTCGTGGAATTGATAACGACTTTTAAAGTAAGCTGGGGCACCGTCAGTTATTATTGTAATATCAGGCATCGATTCTAATTTAAATTGCTCTCTAAAACTTTCAATTATCCGATTAGTTGCAAATACCGCATGCGTAGAATCATGCTGTGTGTGATCTGCAACTAATGCAAAACTTTGGGTTTTTTCTTTGCAATAAAAATAGAAACCTGTTTCGTTTTCCAATAAGCGCTTTGTATTTCATTCTGTTTAATCAGATTTAAATTTTCCGCAAAATCACCCTGCAAAATCAGATTTTCTTGTCTTAGCTTCGCTTCTTCCTTAATTTCTTTATTTCTTTCTTTTGAATATTTTTTATAAATTGATGTACTTTTGCCTTCAGAGTACAATCTTTCAATTCACTTACTTCAGCAGTAATGCCTCCTGAACCAAGGCACAGGGCACGTTCTTGAAGAACGCATTGCTAAGTAGAAAGAGGACACATAATAACCAAGAAGAGATCTTTTTGGATTGCTTTAATATTTAGAAAACGTCCTTTTTTAATTTTTTAATTGCAATGAGAAAAAGTTCAAAGTTAGCACTGTAAATGCAGACACAGATTTCTTTCTGTGGTTGAATTAATACCCATTTTGGTCTTAGTGAGTAAAACTTAGATCTACCTATATTTCGAGAAGAATTTTTTTCACTAAAAATTTGAAAAATTTCTTCTGTACTTCGAGTTAAAAAACGTTACATTTGTTTCGCTTTTATTTCATCAATTTAAACATTTATTACGTTATTCTTATTTGGACCTTCTCTAGTGCAATCTAAATCGTCATTAAGATATGTAATATTCTATTTTTACATGCTCTTCGCTTAAAGGATGTCCACTGTAAAGATCAGGTGAATTATATATTTCTTTATTTTGTTTTATTTTTTTCGCTTCGTGAACCATATATTTTGTCATACTTGAAAATTTTGAAATTAAAGTATTTTTTGGAAAATTTTCAGACAAATTTGTCAAAAGGCGTATTTTCAAAGGAAAGCAGTTAAGATCTTCCGATCTTTTCTCTAATAAAATTTCTTTCAATGTCATTGTAGAAATAACTACAAAATTCTAAAATTGTTCCCATATCCACAGACCTTGAGCAAGTTCTAGAATAATTCTGATACTAATTCTTTCCGTGTTTTTAAATCCAGCTACCCTAAAAATCACTGAGTAACTGTTTTCAGCATAATTTATTAATTTAAATTTTTTTGCCGACATATAGGATCATACATTTTAAATAATGAAAATTGAATGAAATTTTCGAATTCAGTGACTCCAAAAACCCCTATGTAACGAGTTTAAGGTAAATCCGATCACTTTTCAAAAAATTCGTCCGCCATATTGAATCTATTTTTAATTTTAAAAATGAAATAACATATTGGAAGTTGGGTAGACGTAGTTCAGGACGACATTTTGCACAATTGGAGAGGGGGGTAGTAAAAGTGTTTTTATACATTTACAGGAAAACTATTGAGTGCACGATTTCCCTTTGAAGTTCCTGTTTTAATTTTAAAAAAACTAAGAAAAAATCACAGAATTAGTCTTTTTTTACTCATTAATATTTAGAAAGTGAAGCTGTATATTTACGTATTTTGAAAAAATATACTGACAATTTAAAATCATTTACGAATATGTAATTACAGTTTATAAAGAAAATATATTTTAATATCTGGGACATTCTATTTCAAACCGTAGCACGGTCAAAAGACGATCGCGCGTAGAGCGCTTTAAAAATATAATTTACTTTATCAAAACTACTCTAAATATAAAATATCCTAATTGCGTTCGAAAGATAACTTCTTAAGCTTTAAAATTGTACTAAGCTCTTTGTAAAATATATTTTTTTTCATGGTGTATTTTATATTTAAAAACTTTAAATCCAAATATCTCAAAACACGTCGACTTCAATTTTGTTGAAAGTTGTATGAAAACGAAGCTTCAATTCTTACTTTTTTACCACCTAAATATTATAATGGCCTTTTCAGTAGTTCTGGAGAAAAAAATTAAAGTACAAAGTCATTTTATTGAATTTGACATAGAGCACGAAGTCAGAACGTAACCCTCTTAACAAAAGTGATGCTTTTGTTTTGTGTTCTATGTCAAATTCAATAACATTACTTCGTATTTTTATTTTTTTAATTCAGAACCAGTGAAATGGTGAAACCAGTGAAATGTTTTGAGATATTTGGATTTGAAGTTTTTAAACACAAAATACACCATGAAAAAAATATATTTTACAAAAAGCTTAGTACGATTTTAAAGCTAAAGAAATTATTATCTTTTCAACGCATTTATTATATTTTATATTTAGAGTACTTTTGATAAAGTAAATTGTATGTTAAAAGAGCTTTATTCACGATCGTCTTTTGACAGTGCTACGGTTTGATATAGAATAGCCCATCTATTACTTAGTAAAATCGTCAGTTTCTTCGCTAAAATAATTTTTTACTCCTAACATATTCACATATTTACCCGAATTTCTTCAAACAGCTTTGGATCTCCGACGCGACATTTCTCTGGACTTTTAGTTTTTTCAGCATGACCCTTTTCCTGTTCGCAGGACTCAAGGTCTTGAGTTGTAGTGTTGCTAAATGGACTGGCGCACAGTGGTCGGAATAGCAAAAAAGCTGGACAAAACCCAATAATGCATTAAAAATTCTTAATAGTAAGAGCATAAAGAGTTTTTGGGTTCCTAAAAACGAATCTGGCGCTAGATTTCAAAAACTAAAAATGTCGGGTCAAATCTGGCGGTGTTTTTTTAAAAATGCTGGATTTTCTTGAAACTTTGTATTTAAAGATTTGTAGGATTGCAGATTGCAAGTTTTTTTTATAAGTCTCACTCAACACAAAAGAATAATAACAACAACAATAATGCTAACTTCTTTAGATTTATTCCGAAAGTCTGTTATTTCAAATTATCAAATATGCTTAATAAATATCAAATTTCAACAATTCCGTTAGTTAAAAAAAATTTAAGTTCTGTTATCAGATTAGGTAAAGATACAGCAAAAAAAAACTGTCCGCACAAATATTGTTTATAAATTCGATTGCAAATTTTGTCCAATGTCATACATAGGAAAAACAAAACGTACGCTTATTGGTTATCATCGAGTAGAATTGGGACATGAGTTTGACTGGGAAAATGTTCAGATTTTAGATTATGAAGAAAACTGAAAAAAGGAGAATTGCGGAAATGATACATGTAAATTTAAACGACAATACTATAAACAAAAATGAAGACTTTTTTTTAATAAATAAAATTCTCTGCTCTTTACTTAGAAAGATAAACTCACGATCAGCTTTATTTCTGTTTGTAATTTAGCCTGATGAGGTTGGCAAACCTGAGCCAACGAAACGTAGCTACTTGATATAAAAAATGAATCTCTTTTAAATTTTTATTTTTTTATTAACCTTTCTAAGATCATGTAAATCTCCATTTGTTATCCACGTTTCTTGCACTTTTGTACTCACCCATAGCCGCCGATGTTCTTAAGCGGTGGTCAAGAACGTTGTTGGATGCTTTTTTAGAGCTACTGAAAAAGATCTTATAATGAACAGTACTGACGAACCAGATTCAGAGAGTTCGGAAGAACAGCTTTTTGCATGCAAACCGCCAACGTATCATCCTGGCGCTTGCAGCCAGGAATCTTCTTCAATTGGCTTACAAATGAAGCTTTATCCCTCCTAAACAACCGATTATTAGAACATTTAATAGGACCTTATAACCTAGATGCATTCGACTTAATTCAAACATGTGATTTTGATACTTGGTCCGCTTCTCATCCTACTTTTTGTAGATATTGATCTCGGATAGGGCCAAGAAGTCTATTACACAAATGATCTTACTTTCATGATCTTGGAGTACTATATCAGGCTTATTAACACTGATACGATGAGTGTCAGTACTACTGAAACTTTATTTTTGAGTAATATTATTTTTTTATTATTTTTTTTTTACAAAACAAGTTTAGGAGAGGAAGCAATGCATTTACGCACTAGTTCTTGTGGGACTCGACCACGTGCTGTGGTAATACCTCACTAAGACAACATCTCCCATTCTTGCCTTACGTACTCTTATCCGCTTTTGCTCCTTTCGTCCTGAAAGGTAAGCAAGAGCGCGATTCTTTTGCTCGAGGTGTTTTCAGTTCACTATTCTGTAGGTGTTCTTGTCCTTTGCCGCTGTTGTTCTTACGCGGTAGCGAGGAACGCTATTGGACGATTTTTTAGAGCTACTTTCGAGATATTATATTATGAAGAACAGTGCTGTCAGACCAGATTAAGTAAACTCAGAAGGACAGCCTTTTGCATACAAACCGTCAATGCTTCAGCTTGACGTTCGCAATTTGGTATCTTTTTTAATTGGCTTACACATGAAGCTTTAATCCCTCCCAAACAGCCTAGTATGAGAATAATTAATCGGATTTTATACCCTGGATACATTCGGCTCAGTTCAGACATAAGATCTTGATATTTCGCCCGTTTCTCATCCTCCTTTTAAATGATGTTGCCCTTTGCAGGAGCCGAAAACTCTATCACACAAATGATCTTACTTTTATGATCCTGGAGTACAATATCAGGTAGCTCTGATACGATAAGTTGTAGGAAAAGAAAAATTCCAGTAGATCTTACACTGTTCATTTTCCACAACGGATTCCTGATCCCCTTGGGCATACGGCAAGATGGGTTCCTTATCAATAGCATACTTGTGTCGAAGGTGATAATACAGCACCTTAAGAGCAGCATTGTGTCTTTCTACATACCTGTAACATGCATACTTCGGACACGCACTTAGAATGTGACCAAGTGTTTCCGGGTATTGCTTACATGCTCGACAGTTGTTATTGTCGACAGGCATATACATCACACGACTGCGGTACACCAGAGTATTAATTACACCATCCTGACAAGCGAACAAAAATCCCTCAGTCTCCGATCTTGTTCGCTTGTTCTGCCTCCTTGACACACTTTTAAGCATCAATGGTGTTAACGACGCTAACCCGTGCTCCATATCACTGGTTTCAAATGGGAGACTAAGTTCACCTGCAGCTCTTTCTGCCGCACGGTATAAAAACGCCCCAACATTTGCAATTTCATGATGGTTGACAAATTGCATAAGGGGATCTCTACTGTTCATCACTAAACATGCTGCAGCCAGTACAATTTTTCGATGAAGACACTCTAAATTTAATAGACCTCTTCCTCCTTGGTCTCGTGGAAGGTAAATTCGTTGCACGGAAGACCTTGGATGATGACTACGATGGATTGACATCATCTTGCGGGTTTCTCTATCTAGTATTTTCAATTCATTCACATTTCACTTAACAGCTCCAAAGGTATAGAGAAGTAAAGGAATGGCTAATGTATTTGTGGCCTGTATTTTGTTCTTCCCAGACAATTCGGAAAACAAAATTTTTCTGAGAAGCCCACGATACTTTGTTTGGAGTTGCTGTTTAAGCCCACACACATCTTGAGTCTCCAACTGTGGAAGTCCAAGATATGTGTTAGTCTCTCCACCACCAAGATGTTGAATGGTGTTGCCACCAATAAGTTGAATATCCTCAGAGTCCCTCGGAATTTTAGATGTTCAATTTCTTTTTTTAATCAGATGGATAACGGCACATTTATCCAATCCAAAATCCATTCCTATGGCTCTGGAATACTCGGCCACTGCAAACACCAAAATTCTAAGCGAATCCTTACTTGATGCATAGAGCTTAAGATCGTCCATATAGAAAAGATGTTTGATCTTATAGACTCTATTTCTTGGTTTGCCACACATGTTTCCAGAGTGTTTTTCTCGAAGTGCAATATACAGAGGTAAGAGGAAGATACAAAAAAGAAGAGGACTGAGGGACTCAGCTCGTGACTTGTGGAGTGGAATGCTTTGCGGTAATCAATCCAAGCCATTGACAGGTGACGTCGATAAAATATCGAATCTTGGGTAACACACCTATCTATTAATAGGTTCTCCCTACAACCTGACAGGCCTCTCTTACATCATCGTTGTTCACCTACCGCACTCCAGACTGGTTCTATAGATGACAATATCCTCTCCTTGAGGACCCCAGTAAATAGCTTGTAGCAGGTGTTAAGACGAGCAATTGGTCTGTAATTTTTTGGATTGGATAAATCTTTTGATTTCGGTAGAAGTACTGTTCGTCCTTCTACCAACCACTGTGGTATTGGATGTTCCCCGTTGAGGTAGGTAGTGAATATACGGGCCAAATGTTGGTTAGTTAAAGTAAACTTCTTCCACCATAGATTATTAATCTTATCTGGCCCGGGTGCTGAAAAGTTCTTAGTTTTAGCTACTGCATTTCTTACCTTTTCTTCAGTAATTGGTGGACACATCTCTGCAAATTGGTCAAGCCCCTGTCTGATACAGAAGCTGCGAAAGAGTGACAAATATAACCCTTTATTGAATGGGATGTCCCATAGATGTTGCTTCAGAAAATTTCAATCTCTTCGCGACATGGAGGCCTTTCAACGGTTGTTGATGGTACACTGAACAGGCGGGAAGGATTAGTAGCAAAGATATTATTTTGCTTTATCCATTTCATCCTCCGTTCAAAACGTTCCCTTATGACTACAAGAGAACGTATCTTCTCAATCCAGTGTTGCTTGATGGTCTGCAACTTTGACTTTTTAAAGTGTGACGCAATCTTTTAAGAGTTTGGGCTGTTTCCAAAACTCTTGGCGTAAACCTTCTTTTTGATTCTAGATATGGAATCACACTCTGCAATGGAGAAGCATGTCGTCGAGCTATCCCGATCTTGATCTGCACTTGTTTGATTCGCTGGCAGGTCTTAGCAACGCGTTCCGCAACAGATTTTCTGTTACTTTTGCGAAGTAAGAACACAGCTTTTTCATACACAGCACAGTTCAATGTCCAGAGATCTACACTCTCTGAGAGTAATGAGAGTTCATTGTTCCCTTCAGACATTTTATCCATTTTAATGGAAACGTTAAGATGAATTTTGGTTTACCTCGATCTCATGTTTTCATCTTCGGCTGCTGGCGTTGGTGTTCACACAAAATTTGTGTGTTCTCTGAGTGGTCTTCCTGGTCTTGGAAAAGAGCTTCATATCCCTTTTTTCTCAGAGAGGATACCTGATCCCTTAAGTACTGAGGCGTCATTTCCGCGTATTGGGGATGCATATTGACCCATCGCGCAAGTAACCTCTGCATGTATCCTCTTCTGTTAGAGGAACTATTTTGCCAACACAATAAAATGTCTTTTCAAAGTTGGTCCGTCCATTTTAACCTTAATCGAGCTTGTCCCTGGTCGTTCCTTAGTCGTCGCCTGGGTTTTATCCTATTGCCACGCCCAACTGAACCCTGATCTCCATCCGAGAGAGACCTATTGTGGGTGGCACTGCGCGTTACAGTCGTCCTAACCGCAAATACTCTGTGTGGGAGGTTATCTCAACACAGAGTGGATAATTATATCGGGTGCCCACCCCTATCTGACTTTAGGTCCGCCACGGGTATTTTAATTTCCTCGGTACCTCCCATATCTGAGAGGCCTTCACCTATCCGCCACCTGGGGAGGCGCTCGATTGAAGTGTCAAAAACCCCATCTCAAACGCCATTCAAGTACTTGACCCAGTCGGCTCTGAAATTCTGTGATATCCAGTAAAGGGTATCACAATTCTCTTACCAACCCGATCGAATACCTATACGATGTTCTGTAATGGTCATCTTAGTACTGAGCCAAGTAGGACCAGTATCTTTGAGCTGCTTGATAACGGAGACCAAGTAAACATATGTTACGTAACGCTTTTTCTGATATTTTGGACCCCCACTACCCTCTTATAATGGAGCTTTACATCCAAAAGTTTTTTTTTCGACCCCCCTCCCCCATTAAGCGTTACTTAATATACGGACGACCCCAAACATCCGTGTCCTGTGAGGGCTTGGGTTAGGTAGTAGGAAACTACTCCTTGTTTCCGTGTAGTAAGAAACTACTCCGTGTTTCCTACTTATCCACTGTTCGGCCTTCTGACATGATATGGATATGTGACGTTTGAAATTCAAAACTTTGTCCAATTCTACACCTAAGTATTTTATATGGTATCTCCACTGGACCTCTAATCCGTCTATCTGGATACCTGGAGCTGTATAACCACGTCTGTCTGGGACTAGAAGCGCTTCGATCTTTTCCAGAGCTATTTGGAGGCCTCTGACTTTCAGCCAGCGCTTTGCCCGTCTCAGACATTCGTACACCAATACGCCCAGGGCTTCTGCAGTTTCGGCAGTGCATAAAATCAACGCGCCTTTAGATAGACCCATTCTTTAGATAGTCATCGTAAGAAACATGTCATACGAATGGTCCTATCCTGGAGCCTTGAGGGGCATCTCGTTGCATGTCTGCCTTCAGAGTGCAGGTTGACGTATATAACCCACCTGTCGCTAAGATAATTATCCATTAACCGCAACAGGTAGGGCGGTATTCCTTTGTTTCTCATCGACTGGAATTTTCACTTTACTTTTAATATTCACTTTCAATATAAAAATTCTTCCAGTTATTTTCCCTTGGAATTGTCAATCACTTTATGGCATTCAAACACACGTTTGACTTTTGTTTTTATCTTTCATGGCACAAATATGACGTTCGACTTTTTAAATAAAAAAATGTTTTTAACTTAAATTTATACGAAATCTATAGATATCTTTAAATATAAACCAACTGTTTAATTAATCTCTTTTTTTGGTTGCAAAAAATTTGTTGTCAATACCTTGTGAAGCAAACTGTTTATCAAAACAATATAATTCTTCAGGGGTATTGGAGGTTCTTATGGACATTAATGCGTCTTTATATATATTAATATAATATAATTCTTTCAGAATTATACCCCGGTACGTCCCTAGAGATAACCCTAAAGAATAATATTATATTGTTACATAAAACATGTATTCTGATGAGGCCTACAATTTTTGTACAAAATATTTTTATATATTTTTAATACTTTCTAAGATAAATGCAAAAAACTGATTTTTATGGCTTATTCTGAAGTACATCTAGTATTTTAAACAATTTTAATAATAACAATAATATATTCGTCTTGTTTTAGTTTTAAAAGCAAAATTATTTTTAAACTTATTCAAAATATCAAAAATTTACACATTTATTGAACAACATTTAATTTTGCAGAAGCTGCTCGTGGTTTTTATTTGTGAGTTGAAATGTGGTGGTCGAGAAACTCAACAAATTGCTGAAATTGTCGTTTGCTTGAAAAAAACAGTTTAGTTGTGGGTTAGATAGTATTGCACTGGAGGACTTCAGACCTTGCCAAACCGTAGTCTTTTCAATTCTCGCGCTAAAATCACTTACGCTGTGGATGAAGAAGCAATAAGAGATTTTTCTGGTTGACAATCCATTTGGTTCTTCGGTAACTATGGTGAATATAGCTCATGATGCAATTTCAGCCTTCACCATAAAAAGAAGATTGCACGAAATGAGTATTCTCTCCCATATATTAGGACTATTGCGATAGCAAGCAGCATATGAGTGTATTTTCGTATTGTATTATCTATCGTATCTTGGCACGCTATTTGTAACCCCTCATTTTGAATTCGACGATAAAGGAATTGCCCTAATTAAATAAAACAGCAAGCTGTTAAAGTGTCTGCAAACTATGCAGAACTCGCGTTTATGATAACCAGTTCTAAATCGAAAACTATTCGTTGAGGTATGCGGTGACGTAATCCAAAAGTGTCAGCTGCAGTTGTTATTGTTTCAAACACTGCTTCATATTGCGACGATACTTCTGAATATAAAAATGCATAAGGCGACCATGCGCGTCGACCAGGCCTCGTAATTATTCCATAAACAGTGAAAACCTAAAGGAAATGTAATAATCAAATGTTTTATGTATTATTAATATTTGTTTGTTTTTTTATTACTAATTTGCAATAATGATAATTGAACCTGTGCAAATATATCTGGACAAACAGAGAATGTACCGTCCAGATACCACGAAGTACTGTTTGCCAATAACTCTTAATTCCTCCTTGATCCAAAGGCTACAACTCTTCCAAAAGCATTAGGGGCCATGCATTAATTACGTAAGCATGATTTTAGCTAATTTTGACCCCTCCCTCCCCCATGTAAGCATATATAAGATTTGTCGGACCCCCCTATTCTTACCTAAGACTTTTGTATAACTACCCTTAAATTCGTTTAAAAGTATGTTTTCATCAGAAAAAGTCCAATTGCACTGAAACACATCATTATATGATATAATTTAAAGATTTTTATTTTTTTTAAAATAATAATTCAGTCTTTGCAAAATAAATAGCATAATTAAACGTAAGATTTCTAAAAATCTTAAAATGGAATACTTTGCGTAATCCAATAAATTGAATAAACGATTATATTGAAAACGATCTTAAAGTAGGTAATTTAACGAATCAATGAAAAAACTACAAAAGAGAATTACTTTAGGTAACATCAAATAAACGACGAAATTTGAAACAATATTAACTTTCGCGCTACCAAAATTTTTGAATACGCGCGCGGACTTTCATTTCTATGTAGCAAAAAAAATTAAGTTTATAAACATTTTTTACTGTTATTGTTGTTTATCAACAAATATTATATTTTACGAATGTTCTTTTGCGAAGAATAAAAATGTGTTTACATTGATTGTCTTAAAAGAAATCGTACTTATGCTTGATAAAGAAATCTTTCTGGTCGTTAAGATTTTCGATTTTCCGAAAATAGTCTAAATCGACTATCTAAAATTATATAAAAAGCGTAAATTATCATTGCAAAGCAAATGTCTACATGTATGTGTGTGTATAGCGTTTTTTGTTGCCAGGATATCTCGAAAACGCTTCAGCGGATTTCAATAAAATTTGGATGACTTATTAAACTCATGAATATCTAAATTTGGACTAAGAGATTTTTGAAAATACCCCATTAAATTTTTTTGAGCACCTCTTTTTTTTGGAAAAAATCGTTTTTTGCCGAAATTTTTTTCCAGTCAAAACATACAACATGAGGGCGTTCCAAAGCGACGTCAAAGTATACTTAATCTTTGTTTCAAACATCTGCTTTTATTGAAACCGAATTTTCTAACACACATTGTCGCCTTGTTCGGGAATAAAATAAAATAGTTCCAAGTGATTTAGAAACTACAAATATGTAAAATTTCTCGTTGATGTTGCGTTTTTATGCCAAGTATTGTGTTGTGCCAAAAATTTATGTGTAAAAATTGACGTTTGGTATATATCATCTGTCTTTGTCATGTCTTAGCTTAGCTTTGGAACACCCTTAATGAATACAAAAATTAAATTTCTTATCTAACAACTAATCAATTGACCTATATAACTTTTATAATTAATCAAAAATTCGTAAAATAATTCATATTTTTTCATTTTTTTGGATTTAAAATTCTCTTTTTTTTAAATAACTTTCCCAATTAACTTATATATTATTATTAATTTATTGCTTCATCTATGAGAAAGCAAATTATTTTGCTTACTTTGAAGCGAAATGTCCATAAAATGGACATAATTTTTTCCTAGTTTTTGTTTTTGTTAGTAATAAATTAAATAACATATTTAGTAAAACAAATAATAACAATTATTAAAACATTGTTTAAACAAATAAATAATGTTCACCAAATTTCTACACAAAGCACATACAAATATGCAGTTTTTTTTCCTAATTTTGCAATTAACTAATTTTTATGCGATTATACGGGTAAGGAATAAAAATTAAATTAGTATTTAAACATTTTTAAGCAAATTATTTTTGTTTGCTATAGCAACTTTGTTTACATGGAACCTACAAATATGCAGTCTTCTCCTAACTTGGCAATTTTTCGAGCTTTATCTAATTACGGAAAAATAATACAAATTAAATTATTACTCTATAGTTTTTAAATAAAGTATTATTGTTAAATACCAACTTTTTTCACATAGAACCTACAAATATGCAATTTTTTTCATAACTTTGCAATTTATCGATCTTCAACTAACTATATAAGAGAAATACAAAATTAAATTATTATTTAAATATATTTTAATCAAATTATTATTGTTAAATTCTTTGTCGATAATCATACAAAGATCGATTAATTACTACATGAGGAACAACTGCATATCTGTAGATTCAATGTGAACAAAGTTGCTAGTTAATAATATTAATGTTAAAAAAAATTTTAAAAATAATTTATTACTTATTTTTTAGCCGTAATCATATAAAGATCGGTTAATGCCTATTTGTAGGTTCAATGTAAAAAATGTTGGTGGTTAACACTATTAATTTGTTTAAAGATTGTTTCAATAATAATTTCATTTTTATTCCTGATCCGTAATCGCATTTAATTACGATTACAGTCAATTTTCTTTTGGCCTTAAACATGTTAAGGTGTGTAAATTCACCTTAACTTTATATCGTGCTCCCAGGTGAATTTCCATACATAGTTAAATCTTACGTAAGATTTGCTTTTACACCCCCCTCACCCCGACGTAAGCATATGTAGATATTTTTGAAACCCCCCCCTCCCCCCGAGATGCTTACGTAATTAATGAATGGCCCTTTACCTCCTTCGATTTTTCGGCTGATCGAGATCTGATGCTGGTCTGAGAAATCTATGGGTATGGGTGGAGTTAACACTCGGCAATGTAGTAATCTCTTCTCTGATTTCGGTTCCTACACACGGGGAGCATCCTCTTTAAATGATGTTTGCATATATATAGGTGTTTTTATTTACAAAATTTACTTAAATTTCAAGACACTATATAAAAAAAAGTGATCTTTGGTCTCAATCTAATAAGTTATGATTTTAATTTCAATGTTTGAATTAAGAAAATTAGATACAGTAAATAATAATTTTTATATTTTATGTAAAGTTCTTTTCATGATTTTACGTTAATTTTAATTTTTCTTTGAAATAATTTATAACAAATTTGTAATTTGTTTTGAAATTTAAAAATATTAAAAGGTCGCTCATGTTAATAAACATAGGTTCAAAAAGTTGATTTTAGAAAAACTGATTTTGTGTCATTAACAACAATGATAACCAGTGCATCAATAAGCATCCATGTTGGACTTTCTTTTAAATCTTGAACTACCTAATTAAGCTTTTATGATATGTAATTTAAAAAAAAAGTCCCTAATGTTTTTATAACACCGGCACACAATAAAAAATTCATTTGGATTGCCAAAGACTAGACTAGTCAATTCTTACGTATTTTGGATAGCTGAATCCGAAACCGGGGTCGGTTTTCAAAAGTTAGCTTTCATTTGCTTTCTAACCCCAAAAAACCACAAATTTAAGTTTAACCTGTTGTAGTACGGATAAAAGCTGTTGAAAAAATATGAATATCAAACTATTGTAAACTGTAAAGTATCACCTTTAATTTAAGCCCAGAAAACTTAAAAAATATTCAGTAGTTGCCGAGATATGATTTAAAACGTGAAAGCATTTTTTCCTTAAAAGTCAAACAAATTGTGATTTAACCTGAAAATTATGGTTTTTCAGAAAAATATGCTTTAACGTTTTGACTCGTATCTCGGAAACTACTAAATATTTTTTAAGTTTTCTGGGCTTAAATTAAAGGTGATACTTCACAGTTTACAGTAGTTTGAGACTCATATTTTTTCAACAGCTTTTATGCATACTACAACAGGTTATGTATTTTGATGCGCTAAATCCGAATCCGTCAGCAGAATTGGCCTATCAAATCAAGTTTTGACCCTAACCTCAAAATCAATAAAATGGCACTTTTTGTTAATTAGAATTTGAACCCGACTTAACTTTGATACATGCCTAGAACCAATGAAAAGCTTGAATTATGACCTTGAAAACGCTTTTTTAGAAATTGTTCTACAATGATTTTTAACGAAGTTATGATGTTTTACTTAAAATTATTTGTTTCCATTACACAATAACACATCAATAATTGATGTGTTTTTAACATATAGAAAAGTCATATTTTAAGTAAAACATCATAACTTCGTTAAAAACCATCGTAAAACAATGTTTAAAAAAGCGTTTTAAAGGTAATAATTCAAGCTTTCTATTGGCCATAGGCATGTATTAAAGTTAAGTCGAGTTCAAATTCTAATGTTAAAAAGTGTCATTTTATTAATTTTGAGGTTAGGGTCAACACTTGATCTGATGGACCAATTCTGATGACGGATTCTGATTTAGCGCTTCAAAATACATAGAAAAATGTGTGTCTCTCACCCAGGAAAGGGAACTTAATTTTTTTTGTGTGGCTGTGTAATGTACACAATTTTTAGATTGTCAAATTTTTAATGAGTTTTGGTTAACGAAGAACAAATAAAATAAATTTTTGTTTATTTTAACATTAATTTTCTAATTAATGACAAACAACTTTAGAAATACAGTGCCGTGCAGTAGGATTTGCTTATCTATTAGAATTTTTGTCTTTACAAAAAGTTTTATATTTATTGGTTATTTACCAAGATATAGGTAATTGTTTAAAAAACAGCACTTTTATTAAATCATGCTTAAGTTCAGAACGGTTAATTTTGGAAAAAAATTATTAGGAACAAAAATGTGCCTTCTTATGTGTAGAATCAGAAAAAAATATTTAGAATTAAAAGAAAGAAAGATTTTTTTTACCATATTTTGAGTTTATTAAAATGTTTGTTAATTAGGCAGAAGTCCAGAACGGTTGATTTTAGAACAAAATTATATGGAACAAAAAGGTGCCTTTTTATGTCTAGAATCAGAAAAAAATACCTAATATTAAAAAAAAATGTTTACCAAATTTTTAAAAAACTTAAAATATGGTCACAAACATTTTTAGCCAATTTTTAAAAGTAAAACTTTATCTTAATACAATTTAACTAGATTTCAAACATCCTTTAACTTAAAAAAAAACTTAATATGGTGACTGTAAATTATTACTTTTTAAAACAAGTCAAGTGTTGTATTTTCCTAAAATTAAACACCTAGTGAGATGTCGCCAACATATGTATGTATTCTTCCTGATACAGGAATATTATAACAAGCCATCCAGCAACGAACCAAATTGAAGTCACATGCGCATGCTTCAGGAACCAGCGGAATAGTCCAATGAAAATGCTTTCCAATGCAAACAAGTATCTGATTGGTCTATTCTATTCCTTGAAGATCTCTATAAATTACGTAAAGGAAATCTTTCTAACACTGACGGTGCGGAACGTTATTTTGGAACTTTAAATATATATATAGTTATATAATTTAACAAGTTCTATAAGTTTCATTATTATAAGTCAGTAATTGATATTATGATATAATTAATTCCAAACAAATATTAATTGTGTATTTTATATAAAATAAAAATAGGCATAAAATAATGTTTATTTTGTATTTTAATATATATTTTTAACTTTAAATACTTTAATTTATAGCTATTGACGATATTTATAATGGTTTATTTATTGGTTATCAATGGTTTATTAATCGTTATAACAATTATATTGGATATAATTATTTCATATTTTGTATTAAAAATGTTTATAATATATTTTTATTAATTTTACTTACCATAATTTTTAGATGAATAAAATAAAATATATATTAAAAAGGAAATAAATTGTTTGAAAACTTGTTTAGATGAACTTAAACTAAGGCTTTCCTATTTTATTTTGAAGATAATCTCAATGATTTCAAAGATTTTCTCTATCTGAAAATCCACTTTGGGAGCCATTTAAATTATTTAATCTAAAAAAAATTATGCGTCAAAAAGATGACTTTAGTTTTGCTAATGCCTTGAATAATGTGGCAACAGGTATGATGTCCTCCCTTCAAATTGATCTACTACAATCTCGTTGCTTTACAATAAATCTTCTACCACCCGAAGCAGAAGGAGCAATTCATTTATTCGTAAGCAACAAAGAAGTAGACGACTTTAATAACAAGATTTTACCTAAAATAAATTTAGATGGTGCAATAATAAAAGCTATCGATATATTTTCAGGAGCACCTAATGCTCAAGCAAAACGAACAGCTTTAAAGTCAATCACAAACTTATCTAGAATGCAAACTTATGGATTACAGAAATCGCTTATGATAAAAATTTGGCTAGATTCATGATAACAGTTAATATTGACACATCTGACGGTATAGTGAACGGCAATACTGGTATTTTAAAAGCTGTAGATTTTGGTAACAATAAAGACTCAGGAGAAAAACTTCCATTAAAGCCATGTCCCAGAAGTGCCATGTCCCATCAGAAGAACACATTTTTTACACGTACTTATGGCTAAACTAATGAAGATATCTTGTAAAACCTTTGGGAATCATCTCAAAAAGTCCTAAAGTGTGTCATGAATGTCTGACTTTTTAATTATTTTGAAAAAAATTAATTGTCGGTAAGTAGAGATCATTCGGTAGAGATTTCAGCTGCGCGCTCGAACAACCAAGCTCGAACCAATCAGATTGCTTCTCTGCCTGCCAAGCTTCTATGCACTGTTTTCTCAACGACTTTTTCCTACTTTTTAATCCGACAAGTTCTTAAATTCCGAAAAAAAATAATTATATTTATGTAAATAAACAAACTGGACATATATAATATGCTTTTCAATATAAAAAATAAGAAATAAAAGCACTAGTCACTTTCGCGCTCGGACAATCGAGCTCGACCCAATGAGATTGCTTCTCTGCCTGTCGAGTTTCTTGACGGTTCTACACGGAGAGAAATCTCTTACTCAAATTGCATGATGGACTGTTGCCATTTTTGCTTGGTTGTTTACGATGTAAGAAACGTATATGATAGTAACTATTTTTCCACGAAAACCATACCTTTCTGGTATTAGGTTATTCGGTGCGTGAATTTCAAACCACTCTTACAATATCTCCACGTCTATGGTCTTGCGAAAAGCGCACGGGCTCGGCGCAATTCTGGTACCCAAAATTGACGTGCGCTATCAGCGCCACTGTACAACGATATTAGTAATGAGGCGTTTACTATTTCTGTACAGAACTTTGCCTTACTATTAATTCATGAATTTGTGGAATAAAAGCAAGGCACTTCAGTTGCGATTAGCGAAGGTTAGGTTTCCATGCGTTAAAGGTAACAGATTTCCCTCCGTGTATCATCGACTTGTTCTTACTTTTTCATCTAATAAGTTATTGAATTGTAAAAAGCATAATTATATTCATGTAAATAATCAAACTGGACACAAACAATACTATGCTTTTCGAAATGTAATAAGAAAAAAAAGCATTAGTTAGTTGCGCGCTCGAACAACCGAAGTCGAACCAATCAGATGTCACAATTTTTCTTAACAGTTCGCAGTTTTACATGTCGAGAATTAAACCGTTCAAAATCTTTTTTTCTTAAGGAAAACATTGTTTTCTACATAAAATTTATATCAAATTGTTGTTTCTTCTAAGCAAACTTTAGATAAACAATATTATGACACACAAAATGTTAACTAAATTTACGGTATGAAAGAAAATGTTCGAACACGTCAAACGTTGTTCATTTAATCACAATTCTTATTTTTATATTCATCTTTCATAAGAAATCGTACATTTTGGGCCCAAAATATCTTCCAAGTATAATTTAAACTTTATGTGATCGCACTTTATTTGAACATGAACTCTGAAAATCTATTAAGATTAACTTATTAGAGAAAAAAGGAAGAAAAAGTAGTTGAGAACAGTGCAAAGAAATTCGACAGGCAGAGAAGCAATCTGATTGGCTCGAGCTCGGTTGTCCAAGCGCGCAACTAACAATTGCTTTTTCTTCTTATTACATTTCGAAAAGCATCGTATTGTTTATGTCCAATTTGATTATTTGCATGAATATAATTATACTTTTTTGAATTCAATGACTTATTAGATGAAAAAGTAAGAAAAAGTCCATAACAGAACAGTGCAAAGAAACTCGATAGGCAGAGAAGCAATCTCATTGGGTCGAGCTCGATTGTCCGAGCGCGAAAGTGACTAGTGCTTTTATTTCTTATTTTTTATATTGAAAAGCATATTATATATGTCCAGTTTGTTTATTTGCATAAATATAATTTTCTTTTTTCGGAATTTAAGAACTTGTCGGATTAAAAAGTAGGAAAAAGTCGTTGAGAAAACAGTGCATAGAAGCTTGGCAGGCAGAGGAGCAATCTGATTGGTTCGAGCTTGGTTGTTTGAGCGCATAGCTGAAATCTCTACCGAATGATCTCTATTTACCGACAATTAATTTTTTTCAAAATAATTAAAAAGTCAGACATTCATGACACACTTTAGGACTTTTTGAGATAATTCCCAAAGTTTCAACAAGATATCTTCATTAGTTTAGCCATAAGTACGTGTAAAAAATGTGTTCTTCTGATTGGACATTGCACTTCTAGGACATGGCCTTAAGGTTGTGGATGGATTTTGATAATGAAAATATAGGAAAATATACCAGTCATTATGAATATATTAAGAAGAAACGGACACCCCTGGAATCAGCCACATATATAATAAAAAGATAGAAATCTTCTAATTAATTATACAACGAACGCAATTTCCTATAATCGCCTCGGAAGGAATCACTATTCATAAAAGCCAAGGGGCAACCATATATAAGTAATTAATATGTGATGATTTACTAAAAAACTATTTCACTTTAAAGAAAACAACAAAAAATGAAAAATTTAGATTTGCCATAACCCAGGTGGTAAATTTTTTATGAAATTAAATTCGCAAACGTTTCTCAGTCACAAATTTTCGTACAATTAAAACAGTTTTTTTAATTTTGTGAAATTCGCCTTTATATTTGAAATATAATGTTAAACTTAAAATTTAAAATTAGCTTATTTTTATGATCTTTTCAATTATGTTTGAAGCTTAAAAAGTTCTATTATTATGAAATATTAAAATTTAAATTTTTGAAAACTGAGAGATTTGTACAATAATTTATCATAAACTGTTAAAAAAAATAACGTATTCTAATTCCATTTAAGACTTAAAAAAGAAATTATGTTTCGATAAAGTTTACACGGAATTTCTAGATCCACGAAGAAATTCTCGGTTTAGGGTCTTTTCACGTCAGAAATATCAGAGTTGTCAAAGGGTTCATCGATTTTCTTGAAACTTCGTTGTATTATACTGCTATATGAGAAACTTTTTCCCTCCAAATGATTTTTAAAAAAATTCAAAATTTTAGAAGATACGCCATTTTGAATATCAACATTAATTTAACAAAATTGTTAATATCTCAAAATATTATAAAGATATTTTGATGAAACTTACACATGTTTTAGTTAAAAATATGTACTTTTAAATGAAAATAAAGTCAATAGAAAAAAAAGAATTTCATGTAAAAAAATTAAAAAACCATTTTTAATTCAATTTTTTATTTACTTACTCCTCTCTGACAGAAATTTCATTACTATTTTTAAATTCCTTATGAATTTACCTTTAATTTAAAAAAAAAATTGATGGAGACTTTATTAGGTCCCGAGATATTAGACTTTTTGTACAATTTTTTCATGTAAAAAAATTAAAAAACAATTTTTAACTCAATTTTTTATTTATTTACTCCTCTGTGCCAGGCAATGCGACGCGACAGCGTAGAAGCTTAGCAATGCAGCGCACCACGCCGCGTTTTGCTGTCGCAACCACGCGCGGTAGTACAAAAAGTCTAATATCTCGGGACCTAATAAAGTCTCCATCAATTTTTTTTTTTTAAATTAAAGGTAAATTCATAAGGAATTTAAAAATAGTAATGAAATTTCTGTCAGAGAGGAGTAAGTAAATAAAAAATTGAATTAAAAATGGTTTTTTAATTTTTTTACATGAAATTTTTTTTTTTTTATTGACTTTATTTTCATTTAAAAGTACATATTTTTAATTAAAACATGTGTAAGTTTTATCAAAATATCTTTATAATATTTTGAGATATTAACAATTTTGTTAAATTAATGTTGATATTCAAAATAGCGTATCTTCTAAAATTTTGAATTTTTTAAAAATCATTTGGAGGGAAAAAGTTTCTCATATAGCTGTATTATACCACGAAGTTTCAAGAAAATCGATGAACCCTTTGACAACTCTGATATTTCTGACGTGAAAAGGCCCTTTAGTAACAAATTTTTTAGTCATTTTCCATTTTCTAGGATAAGTGTTTACCCTGATTACATTAATTATTAACAAAATTTGTTTTCATTTTTGTTTTATATAGTAGTAAGGTTCAAGAAGTGTGATTTCAAATGAGACCTTTTCAAGTTTCGTAACTTTAATAATAAAAAAAATGCAGAATTTTTTGTAAATCCTTTCATTGTTGATAGTGGGCAATAGTCGTTGAGCCGTACTGCAATGTAAAAATTGCAGGGACAATATGTCTCAAAATAAGACATTTTGAGACGCATATGTCTCAGAGTGAGACACAACATGTGTCTTGTGTCCCCATATTTGAGGCATTTGATGCATTTGTTTTTGCAGTGTGTAAGCTGTACTTTGCCTTATTTGTCAGAAAAGGAAAATTTTTCATTAAGAGACTGTTTCATTTAAAAATTTCACGGTGTAGGGAACGTGGGCATAAGGTAAAAATTCAATATTTTAACGGGCAGGCAACCAAACAAATTTTCAGGGGCGGTAACTAGAAAAAGAAGGTAACGAGCAAGAATATAGGTCTTTTCTAGGGGTTGGTAACAGCAAAAGCAAAGCGAGTAACGGACAAAATAAAATATATTTTTATGGGGTTGGTAACAAATAAATAAAGGGGTTAACGTCTGATAAATAATTGTTCTATAAAATGGGGTCGGTAACAATATAGATAGGAAGGTAACGCATTATAACAGATTAAATATCACTTTTAGGGGACGGTAACAACATAAGTAAAAATGGTAACATCTTATAAATAATTTTAAGTATTCCTTTAGGGGTAATTAACGATAAAAGAAAGAGGGTAATAGAGCGAATCTAGGGTAACTTAAGAAAAGAAGTTAATTATAATACAAAAAAGGTACAAGAATTCTCAGAGATATTCCAGCACATGTTCAAACGAGGTCCACTTTAAAATCAATACTAGAATTGACTACACAAATTAAATTCATTTCGATGGAATGTAGTTGGATCTTTACAGGTTCTTGATGACAAACAAAAATAAGAACCGAACAAAATTTTAATACTTTATAATACAAAACACTATAAAAAGGTTTCCAAACTTGCTTGCTGAGTTGAAAGAGAGCAATGGTTTTTCTCCCCTTAGGCACACTAAGCCGCGTCGCTTTCCCCTCTCCTCACAGGTATCCGCCGACTATCTTGTATTCCTACGCCGGCAAGAGCGTAGTCGCTGAAGAAAGTCGCTGGCCAGAGACGAACTTTGCTGCAGGTTTCAGCTTCCTGTTTTGGGCAATTTTTAACCCTTGACTCTTTCGGCGTCAACCTCCGAGAAATTGGTAACAAAATAGACTCTCTCAATCGTTATTTCCGGGAAATCGGAAGTGCGATTTGAGATTGAGTTCTAAGTGCCTAATAGCTCGGGCCTGAGCAACAGATAGTCTCTACTACGTTAGAGAAATGACAAATAAATTCGCCTATAAAATATGTTCTTCCAACAACTTTCGAGTTTTCGGGATCTCGAAAAATAGTAAACAACTACTATTTAGCGTAAGGTTGCTTTAGTAGACGATTATTTTACAGGTTGAGTATTAAAAATTTGTAACGAAAATTAACATGTGGGGATATTTTGGGTATCTTTGTAATTTCCTATAGCGGGAAGGACGGAAGAGGCGAAATGGCGCAGGCGCAGTCAACTTTGGTGCGTTCAAACAACAAGCGGGAAACTCGTTATTCCTTGAGCAGCTCAATAGAAAATATTACAAGAATTCGAAAAACAAAAATTATTAGAAAAATTCTTATTTACTAAATTGAGACATTGACCTGAGAATTTTTGCGACCACCGGCAACTTGGCAAAATTTAATAATAAAATACCTATTTATTTATCAAAAAAGATTAATTTGTCAACTAGAAAAATTGCAGCGTCACAGTACATTTGTGTCGTTCAGTAGTTGCACTGATTCGCTGTTAAACTCCACTATCTGAATTATCAGGGCCAAGTTCTCAGAGTATCTTACTAATTGAAATCAGTGAATTTATTACTTCTCCTAATTTTAATTAATAAGTTTTAACTGAAAATTGGTGTAATTTTACTACGAATCAGTGAACTTATTTAGAAACTAAAATCATTAGCTAATTTTACACAAATTTGTAACTGAAATTTCAGTGATTGAAATTCTAAAGAAAAGAAATTAAGAGTAATTGTGCCCTAAGATTATTTATGTGTGCGTTGCATTAATAATAATGTTGATCCTTAGAACTGAAGTTTTTCATCAATGTCGATAATGCTTTCATAAACTTTGTGTTATCTGCAGTATTATGAACGATTAAGGCTTGCAATTTACTCTCAAGATTATACTTTTTTAAAACTTAAAAAAACGTTTCTGCAATGTCGTATCCAGTATGGAATACATTTGAAGGTACAAAGTCTACAATAAAAGATTATACGGAAGTCCAGCCGTCTAAGAAAAGTGTAGCGAGTCAACCGCCGACCAGGATCGTCGTGGAGACCAGCAACCTCAAAGAGAAGACAGTGTTTGTCCGAATTTTCCAGAAACAGACGTTCGAGTCGGTTCTTGGCAAACTTAAAAAGGAAGTTGACCCTGGCGTCTGCCAATCGACTGCCGTGAGCGCAAGGCCCACGAAGGAAGCGAACCTTTTCCTAAAATTTGGAAACGGTTCGGATCAAAAAAAATATACTGACAAGGTCTCCGAGGCAGCTAGTGGAATGAGTACCGTCAGGCGACCAGAATACCAAAGGGTAACCATGGAAATCCGTGACCTTGACTGTTTGGTCACGGATCACGAAGAAGCAGAACGCTTAGAAAGACTGTAGAGATTAAAACTAAGTTTCCTTAGTTGACCAATTAGGAGGAGACTGATAGTCACAAGGTGATACAAATGCCTTGGTTATGGCCGTAAAAAATCAGAGTGAAAGGGTGTGGACAGATCCTCCGCTTGTTTCAAGTGTAGAGAATCTGGACACTCTTGCAGAATGCAGAAAGGAAGCGTTCTGCTTCCTCAGTGCTGCCAAGCCTGACAATGAGGCTGGACTGTCACATATTGCAGGCTCTGGAAAATGTGCCTGTCTCAGGAAAGTCCTGGAAATTTATTATTAAATCCTGTCAATAATTTAGAAACACATTTTTTTTCAAAGAACAATTTTTTTGTTTTAAATTAAATTTTTTTTTGTTAAATTAACTTAGAAATTAGAAAAAAAAGTTGTAATGCAAAGATCTTTTCGTCTCTTCTCTGCCAGTCTCTTTGGGGCCATTCATTAATTACGTAAGCATCTCGGCGGGAGGGGGGGGGTTTCAAAAATCTCTACATATGCTTAAGTCGGGGGGAGGGGGGTGTAAAAGCAAATCTTATGTAAGATTTAACTATGTATGGAAATTCACCTGGGAGCACGATAAAAAGTTAGGGTGAATTTACTCGACGACCAACAGATTCTGCAGTAGAGTAAGAAAGACAGACAGTATATGAGTCTCTTTTACTCCAATGTAATTTCTGTCGGTCAACGACCCACCAACAGAGCTGTAAATGCTCCTTTAGCCGTCACTTTTGGCCAAAAGAAAATTAACTGTAATCGTAATTAAATACGATAACGGATAAGGAATAAAAATTAAATTATTATTGAAACAATCTTTAAACAAATTAATAGTGTTAACCACCAACATTTTTTACATTGAACCTACAAATATGCAGCTTTTTCCTAATTTTGCAATTAACCGATCTTTATATGATTACGGACAAAAAATAAGTAATAAATTATTATTTAAACTTTTTTTAAACATATTAATATTGTTAACTAGAAACTTTGTTCACATTGAACCTACAGATATGCAGTTGTTCCTTATTTTGTAATTAATCAATTTTTGTATCATTATCGACAAAGAATTTAACAATAATAATTTGTTTAAAAAATATTTAAATAATAATTTAATTTTGTATTTCTCTTATATAATTAGTTGAAGATCGATAAATTGCAAAGTTAGGAAATAAATTGCATATTCGTAGGTTCAATGTGAAAAAAGTTGGTATTTAACAATAATACTTTATTTAAAAACTTTAGAGTAATAATTTAATTTGTATTATTTTTCCGTAATTAGATAAAGCTTGAAAAATTGCAGAATTAGGAAAGGCTGCATATTTGTAGGTTCCATGTGAACAAACTTGTTATAGCTAACAAAAATAATTCGCTTAAAAATGTTTAAATACTAATTTAATTTTTATTCCTTACCCGAATAATCGCATAAAAATTAGTTAATTGCAAAATTAGGAACATGAACTGCATATTTATATGTGCTTTGTGTAGAAAATTGGTGAACAATATTTATTTGTTCAAACAAAGTTTTAATAATTGTTATTATCCGTTTCACTAAATATATTATTTAATTTATTACTAACAAAAACAAAAACTAGGAGACAATTATTATGTTCATTTCATGGACATTTCGCTTCCAAGTAAGCAAAATAATTTGCTTCCTCATAGATAAAGCAATAAATTAATAATAATATATAAGTTAATTGGGAAAGTTATTTAAAAAAAAAAGAATTTGAAATCCAAAAAAATGTAAAAATATTAATTATTTTACGAATTTTTAATTGATCATGAAGGTTATACAGGTCAATTGATTAGTTGTTAGATAAGAAATTTAATTTTTGTATTCATTAAGGGTGTTCCAAAGCTAAGCTAAGTTCTCGAGAGATCCTGGCAACAAAAAACGCTATACACACACATACATGTAGACATTTGCTTTAAAATGATATACGCTCTTTAGATAATTTTAGATAGTCGATTTAGACTATTTTCGGAAAATCGAAAATCTTAACGACCACAAAGATTCCTTTATGAGGAAGCAAAATTCGACAATTTTTTTTTAATTTCTTCCTATTTTAGTTTATTTGCAAATGCTACAATTTTTCAACAATAAACTATTTAAACAAATTAAAAATTCATCATAACATTGAGAAAAAACTTTTCGTCGGTCCTAGTATAAAATAGTATAGACTCAAGAATTTGAAATTATGATAAACTGTTTTGCGCATGACAGAAGTCAAGCAGACCCGAGTTTACCCCAAATAATATCTTATTCTTGGATCAAGCATAAGTACGATTTCTTTCAAGACAATCAATGTAAACACATTTTTATTCTTCGCAAAAGAAATCCTTTTTTCTCTGTGAACATTCGTAAAATATAATATTTGTTGATAAACAACAATAACAGTAAAAAATGGTTATAAACTTAATTTTTTGTTGCTACATACAAATAAAAGTCCGCGCGCGTTTACAAACATTTTCGGTAGCGCAAAAGTTAATATTGTTTTAAATGTCGTCGTTTATTTGATGTTACCTCAAGTAATTCTCTTTTGTAGTTTTTGGATAGATTCGTTAAATTACGTACTTTAAGATCGTTTTCAATATAATCGTTTATTCAGTTTATTGGATTACGCAAAGTATTCCATATTTTAAGATTTTTAGAAATCTTACGTTTAATTATGCTATCTATTTTGCAAAGACTGAATTATTATTTTTAAAAAAATAAAAATCTTTAAATTATATCATCTTATGATGTGTTTCAGTGCAATTGAACTTTTTCTGATGAAAGCATACTTTTAAACGAATTTAAGGGTAGTTATACAAAAATCTTACGTAAGAATAGGGGGAGGGGGTCCGACAAATCTTATGTATGCATACAGGGGGGAGGGGGGGTCAAAATTAGCTAAAATCATGCTTACTTAATTAATGAATGGCCCCTTTTCGTTCTCTTCTCTGTCTCACCGAACGGTCTTTGAAAATCAAAAGACTTCTAGCTCTTGTTGCAGTAGACTAGTTTTGAGCTCCACTGCCTAACTAACACAAAGTAGTAGAACATTGAAAAAAAAATTTCATTTATTATTTAAAAATGAAAAACTCTTAAATTGCACAATGTTTAATATCAAAAAATAGCAAATTTGTTTCCTTGAAGTTCGACTTTATTTTGAAATTTGTGCGCGTAGATTTATATCTTGGTCAAACTTAGATATTCATTTGTTTATAACCTTTACATTGGAAAAAGTTTTGATAAAATTGAATACAAACAGTTGTTTAAGTGGGATATTTTCACTAGAAATAATAGGTATTCATCACATTAAAAGTTGATTAATTACATTTATTATCAAGAAATTAATTTTTTCCATGAATCGAAAAAATTAATTTCTTGTACAACCGAAAAAGAAAAAACCTGGTAAATATATTACAAACTTTTAAACTTTGTGGTTAAAAGACGAAAATTTTAAAAATTGGCTAAAACAGAAGAAAAAAAACACGAAAAAAGCTTTTTCATCCCACATGCACGAACTCGACGCTATGTTATGCCTCGAAGTCGGGTCGAATCGGAGCTCATTTCTCCTGAGCGGTCTAAAATAATTTCTTGTTGACGCTTGGGCCAACAAGAAATTCATTTTAGCCCACTCAGAAGAAATGAGCTCCTCTCGCCCCTCCTTCTCAGCCTAACATGCGTCTTGTTCGTGCATTATGAATGAAAAGCATCGTAAGCTACACGGTTGAAATTTGCCATTGTTAACTGCACGACTGAGCTTCGGCAACTGTCATGTCAGTTGCCTCAGCTCAGTTGCGCAGTTAACATGGCAAGCTTTCAACCCTTGTAGCTTAATATACTAATTATGCTTTTTGTAACGTAAATATAATTGCAAACAAAAAAATTCTTTTAGAACATTGTAATCGCGCAAAGCATAAAGGATATGTTCTTGCTGCTGATAAAAAACTCAAAAGTTGTGTAATATCCAAGACGTCAAAAATCTCTATAAAGTACGAAGAGTTCCAAAATGATATAAAAACTGCTTAATTAAATTCATCATCTCTTATTGCATCTCATAATATACCAGTTCAAATGATTGACACAGTCGTTCGCGTTTTCAAAAATATTTTTAAAGATTCAAAAATTGCAAATGGAATTAATTTAAACCGGACAAAATGTACTTAAATTATCAAAAATGTTTTAAATAAGCGGGAAGAAGAAAAACTAGTAGAAAATTTAAAAGAGACCGATTTTTCAATTTTAGCTGATGGAAGTTCAACCAACAATGAAAAACTTCTATGCATTTTGGTTCAATATTTTTCTTCGACAGAAAATAAAGTAGTAATAGATATGTTAGATTTAATAGACTTGTATGGTAAAGTTTGTTCAGCAGAGAAAATTTATGATGCTTAACAATGTTTTTAATTTAAAAAGGTATTCCTTTAAAAAATATTGTCAGTGTCGCATGTGACAATGCTTTTGTTATGGTCGGTTGTAAAAATTCTTTTTTTACTAGATTTAAATCAGACGTCCTGGCTGTTATTTTGATGAACTGCATTTGCCATTCTTCAACTTTAATTGCAAAAGAAAGTTGTGCTAGTTGTTTACTGGGCTACTGAACTAAATTGATAACGATGGTTTCAAACTATTTCTCGAAGAGTCCAAAACGTGTTGCTAACCTCTCTGAAATTCAAGAATTTTATTCCGATAACGTACAAAAATTTTAAAATTAGAAGCCACGAGATGTCTTTCTCATCAACATTGCATAGTTAGATTACTGGATAATTGGACAGCACTGACAGAATTTTTTACTTTAGAAGTTTTTGACATAAAATGCAAAGCTGAAAAAGCAAAATCAAAAAATAAAAAATTTAATAAACCTGAAACAAATAAAGTTCAAAAAATAGAAGAGATTTTAGAATTTCTTGAAAACGACACAGTAAAGGCACACATGCTTTCTTTGAAATAGAATAGATGAAAAAACCTCGAAAAAAATAAAATCGTTACTAGAAGTAAAAGTTTAAAATATAGTCGAACTTCAAGGAAACAAATTTGTAAATTTTTTGATATTAAATATTGTGCAATTTAAGAGTTTTTCATTTTTAAATAGGGTAAGTGCACCAATTACCGAGGGTGCACCAATTGTCGAGGATCATAATTTTATTTTTCAGATAAATAGTATAATATAGAATATTTAAAGACCAAAAAGATTTCTAAATAATCTTTATATTTTCAACTTTATACTTATATATTCTAATTTCATATGAATGCTACTAAAATAATTATTTAATTAAAATTATAATTCACTGCTGTCAAATTTACTCGAATCGACATTTTCTTAATACTTTAGGTTGATTGAAAGAGAATTTTAGAAATACAAATTAAACGTATTTCTAATTACTTTTTGTGTACGAAATTATTATTATATTATACATGAACTACATTAAGTTTCTATGTTTGCTTTTTTTTTTTAAAAAATATTTAATATTTTTTAAAAGGAAATCTTCGGTATTTGGTTCCATATTTTATGTCAATTTCATTTTTCAAGGTAATGACTCGAAAATTGGTGTATTCAATTTTTTCGCCAATGCATCATTTGTCAATGGTTAGAACAAAAAATAAGTAAAAATATAATGTAGGTTAAGTGTTTGTTTATTAAACGTCAAACATAAATGCCAAACTTTTAAAGGTAATTTACTTTTTATATTAAAAATTAGAAGAAACATATTTCAAATGTAATTTATAATAATTAATCTTGAAATACTTATTTTTCATTATATTATATTTATAGATAAAAATTTTGTACTATTTCGTTTAATTAATTAACATTATATACACTTTGTAATAAAAGTTCTTTCATACGTTTACAAATTTAAAGTGACTTAAATTTATTTATTTTTTCAATATATGTCTAATTAATACATTTGATTTAATTCAATTAACTTATTTTAAAAGTTTAAAAATTGTTAAATACTTTTCTGTCCCCTATTATCTACTATAAAAAAGTTTTTATATCAATAGTATGAATTATTCATGTATAG
This sequence comes from Ganaspis brasiliensis, assembly GCA_037103525.1. Lineage (NCBI taxonomy): Eukaryota > Metazoa > Arthropoda > Insecta > Hymenoptera > Figitidae > Ganaspis > Ganaspis brasiliensis. The sequence goes on along the minus strand of JAZKLR010000241.1, from coordinate 313,309 downwards.
TTAAATAAATATATTTGTTTACTGTTAATGTTCAATAATATTTTTGTCTAAAAAGTAAATATCTACTCGATTTTTTAAATATCAGTAGAGGTTAATTGTTAGGTTATATGTTTAAATATGTCATATATATATATATACCTACGACAATTGGAACAGATCCTCGAGAAGTTGGTATAAGACCATCGACAAATGGTGCTTTTGCTCAATTGACTTTTAAATATAATTTTTGCTTAATATTTTAGTTTATGTGTCAAAAATAAATATAAATATTAAACGTTATTAAATTCTTCTTGCAAATATACAAAAATCAAATTTTGAAGTGCATTTACTTCCGAGAAAAAAAATGTCAAAGTCACATGTTGCCAAAACCCTCGACAATTGGTACAGTTACCCTAATAAATAAATTTTTTTTAATGTTCTACTACAATTTCATTTGTTACTGATATTTATATAAATATATAAGGAATAATTAAATATGTAGGGGAGAGTCGCTAGTTGTGAGACGGGTTTTATTTTTGACCTATAAATTGGAAATAGGTAAACGAAATCGTAAATAAAATACACCGTTCAAAAAGTAACTTAAATACGCAACTATCAGTTTTCTTCATCGAAATCGCTGTCGCAATGTAGGGAAATGAAATAACTTGTGCTCATGTTCCCACACTTTAAATAATTGTTCTGTTATCAAATGTACGTAACGAACTAAACTGAACAGAGCGCTTTATGCTGCATAACGAAAAATATAGGCTATTCCAGATGGGCGGCGCCACCGTCTCACAACTGGTGACTTGCTGTGTCTCACAACCGGAAATTGGCGCTATTATAAAAAGGAAAAAAAAAATATTTCCAACTGTAGATTGAAACAATGCAATATTGCATTACAAAATAGAAGGTAAATACTAAACAAAAATGCATAACATTTAGCTTTTCCAATTAATTAACTTAAAAAAAAAAGTACTTTGCACATATTGAAAAAAAGTTTTTTAGTCGATTTTCACACACAGTGTTGTCATCTAACACAAACAATACATATATCCGCTTCGGTGTACACGCAAAAGTTGGCTCGTATAAAAAGAAATGTTTTTATGTATACCAATCAGCCTTTTTATATTTCGTGTTAAAAAAAATGGACTGTCTCACAACTGGAGCCGTCTCACAACTGGCGACTCTCCCCTATATATCACTGTTATATACCTACTCTAGCATAAGCGCTTCTTAAACAGAAATGTCTCATCTATTGCGTTATTATAAGTGAAAAAACTGCTTGCAACTGTTTGAAAAACAAAAGACAACCACTTTTGGAGAACAAAAACCTACTGCGTTATTGTAAGTAAACGAAATAGTTTTCGAACTGCCATCAAAACAAAAGATATACACTTATTAAAAACAAAAAACCTACTCCGTTATTTCTAAGTAAACAAACTGTTTTGGAACTCTAAGAAAAAAAAAAGCGCTTCATAAATTCAAACATCTTTTGCGTTAATAATATAAGTTTACCAACTGTTATTGAACTGTCAGCAAAACAAAAGACATACGCTTCTTAAATACAAACATCAATTGTGTTATTAAAAGTCAACAAACTCCTTTAGGTCTGTCAGCAAAACAAAAGACAAGCGCTTCTCAAATACAAACGCCTATTGCTTTATTACAAATCAACAAACTATTTAGAACTGTCAGCAAAACAAAAGACAAACGCTTTTTAAAAACAAAAACCTACTGAGTTATTGTAAGTAAAAAAAGTGTTCTAGAACTGTTAGCAAAACAAAAGACAAACGCTTTTTAAATACAAAACTTACTGCGTTATTGCAAGTAAACGGATTGGTTTCAAAATATTACCAAAACAAAAACCTACTACGTTATTGTAAGTAAACAAACTGTTTTAAAACTGGCAGCCAAACAAAAGATAATCACTTCTCAAATACTATTGCGTTATTGAAATTAATCAAAATGTTTGCAACGGTCAACAAAACTAAGGACAAACGCATTTTAAATTCAAAAACCTATTGCGTTATTGCAATTATTGTAATTAAAACAACTATGATTAAACTGTCGTCAAAACAAAAGACAAGCGCTTTTTAAATACAAAAACCTATTGCATTATTGCAAGTAATCGAACTGAGGTTCTATCACAAAATTTTTAATATGAAACCAACAACGAAAACGCAAGTTCGAATTTCAAATTTTTTTGTTTTGTCTTTGTGATAATTGTGATCGTTGTTTTAAATTGTTTTGCAAACACTGTAAAGGATTAATAATATTTTTGATTAATATAAATATTTTTTTATTTTTAATTTTACACTTGTCTATTGTCCTTTCGCACTTACATGTGTTTACTGAGGAAATTTTCCGTTTAAATAGTCCTATATAAGAAATCAGTTAGTTATAGATATAGAGGTATACTGCTATGCTTTTCAGAAAGTAAGAGAGAATAAGTTATAGAATTTACCTGGGATAGATAAAGACAAGAATAGAGTGAGAAACGCAAGGAGAGTTCACAGTTGTGGTTCTAAAAGTAAGAGAGAATAAGGTTACCTGGGATAGATAAAGACAACAATAGCGTACGCAAAGCAAGGAGAGTTCACAGTTGTGGTTCTAGAAGCAAGAGAGAATAAGGTTAACTGGGATAGATAAAGACAACAAAAGCGTGCGCAACGCAAGGAGAGTTCACAGTTTGTAGTCCTAAAAGCAAGAGAGAATAAGTAAATTATTTAAATTTTGAAATCTGTGAAAAAATATCGGACATTTAGCTCCGCCGGGATTCAAACTCGGGTCTTTCAATTAGCGCTTAACTGCTCTAACTACTAAGCTACAGAGGTCCTTAGTGGTTAGAGCAGTCAAGCGCCAATTGAAAGACCCGAGCTCGAATCCCGGCGGAGCTAAATTGCAGATATTTTTTCAGAGATTTCAAAATTTAAATAATTTAATCATTTCAACTTGATTTAAAAAGATCATTTAATATTCCTTGAATTGTCAAAATAAAAGTCGGTATAGTAGGTTTCGTCACACAAACCAAGTGGACAACTTACTTACGGTTGAAAAATGTTTGAGGTCATAATTCAGGGAAAATTTGAATAAGTGAGAATAAGGTTACCTGGGATAAACAAGAAAACAATAGCGTGCGAAATTTGAAAGAGGAAAAGGTATAACAGGTGTCTGTGATAGATAAAGGCAGAGTAGAGAAGTAGGAGTACTTTGAAGTAGGAGTACTCGCATTTGCCTGGGCCTCCCATTGGGTTTGGTCGCCAGTGGCGAGGGAAAACTGTAGAAAGACCTCTCCTGAGTACAACCGGTTTATCGACAGTCGAGTTCTAATAGTCTGCACAAGTCAGTTACCTACAGTGCAAATCATTATACCTCAACGTCACTCGACGTGAAACCTACCACTGAAGTTAACTCACGGGCTGGAAAAAATCTTAGGCTCCCCGGGGCGCGAACCAAGCAAGCTTGACTTGGCGCGGCCGCAGAGTTCAGAACCTTAACCAACTGAGCTAACTCCGTGGTCATTAATATGAATATTGTTGATTTTACTGGATTTTTCAAAATAATAAGTGTTTAAATTTTTCGTTTGATTAGCCTAGTTAAATTCAATCAATAAATATGATGTGTTTGGAATAAAGAAAAAAATTAATAGAAAATATAAATTTAAGTTACTGTAAATTAGTGAAAAAAACTGTAATTTTGAATTTAATTTTTAAATTCTATTTTTTGATACTAATTTTTAAAAATTAACTATTTTATAATTAAGAAAGTTTAAATTAATTTATATTAATAATGTGTTTAGTATCTTAAGCTTTCCTTTAAATTTACATTTTTATTCGGACAAGTTGAATTAAATAAATAAATATGGTTTATTTTGAACAATCTGCAATTTCGAATTTAATTTTTAGATTTTAATTTTGATACTGATTCTTATAAATTAAGTATTTTATAATTAAGAGAGGTTAAATTAATTTATATTAACTATATATTTAGTAGGAACTTATATTTATTGAATCATTACAGAATTTATTTCGGCATTTTGTTTCCAGCATATTGACTAGAATAAATACACATTTAAAGAAACAAATTTTTATTTATAATTTTTGTATTTACAGACAGTATTGAAGCCTTAATAATAATTAAATTTGTAACGTAATAGAAATTGATAAGATTAAAATTTTGATGAATAAAGAATTAAATTGTGTGCTACTTAAAAATTACATGAACAAAAATCTATATTATGTAAAAAATTAATTAAATTCTGAAATAGAACAACTGTAAACGAAAACCGAGATATCCATATTTTAATTATATTTTCTATATTTCCTTTCTATTAGTAAGTCCTTTTATGTGTGCAGATGTCTATTAATTTTGACAGAATATGTTTTTAAAATATAGATATCTCGATTTCAGATTATAGATTTTTTTCGTTATTTATAAGAATTTTATTATTTTATTTAAAATTAAAAATTAAACAAGTATTGAAATAGAGAAAAAAAAACATTAGATTAATTATATATAGTAAGGTCAATTGGCAAGTAGTCAGCATACGAGTGTCGCAATGACACTCTAAAGGCAGCACTATTTAACTTCCATTAAGCGGACCGGGTTCGACTTTCTGCCTTTCTTTATACTGGCGCTAGTGAGCAGTAGCCCTACTTTAGCATTGAATTGTTTTATGAAATTAAAAAAAAATAATAAGTCATAATGTTTATCCAGGAGGCAGTGGACCTAGCCAGGGAAGGAAAGGACAAATTGGGTCCAAAAAAGAAAAAGAGCTTCTGCGCGTTGGTAGCTATCTCCATACGCAACGCGTTTAATACCGTGCGATAGCAAGATCTCATCAAGTCGATGAGAAACGAAGAAATACCGCCCTACCTGTTGCGGATAATGGATAATTATCTTAGCGACAGGTGGGTAATATACGAGAGAGACACCTGCACTCTGAAGGAAGAGATGCAAAAATGTGCCCCTCAACGCTCAAGGATAGGTCCATTTGTATGAAACGTCTCTTATGATGACTTCTTGCGAATGGGTCTACCTAAAGGTGCGGTGATCTTCGGCTTCTAAAACGACGCGTTGATCGTATGCACTGCCCAGTCTGCAGAAGCTCTTGGATTATTGATGAACAAATGTTTGCGACTGTGGAGCATGTACATTAAGTATTTAGAAGTGGAACTGGACAAGTTCCTAAATTTCAAACGCGACATCGCTGTGGCATCTAATAAAGCCGCCGAATGTGCCCTAAGCTTAGCCCGATTAATGCTGAATATCGGTGGGCCGTCCGAAAAGAAAAAGAGATTAGTGGCAAGTGTTTTCCACTCAAAGCTGCTTTATGCAGCACCAGTGTGGGCTCCAACCCTGCGAACAGACAGAAGCAAGACCATCTTCAACAAGATGCTGTCCGTGCAAAGAATTATAACCATTCGTATAATCTCTGACTATAGGACAGTATCTGCGAGTGCTGCTCAAATCCTTGCCAGCGTCCCGCCGGCAGACCTTTTGGCGCAAGAAAGGGAGAAAATTTTCCTCATTTTCAAAGACAGAATTTCCACCCGTTATACGGATGACAATAGACCCAGCAAGGACCAAATCCGCCGAGATACGAGAAGCAGACTCGTCGAAAGATGGCAAGCAAGATGAAGCGGGGAGGAAAAAGGTCTTTAGACACATCGGCTCATACCAACACTCACCACTTGGATTAACCGAAAGCGTGGGATAGTCTCATACTACCTAACGCAAGCGCTTTCAGGTCATGGGTGTCTTAACTCGTACCTAGATCGATTTAAAAGAAAAGAAAGTGCAGAGTGTGCGTACTGTCAATCCCTAAAGGACGACGCAGAGCATGCGTTCTTTATGTGCAGACGATGGAGCCTTCAAAGGCAGGTCATGTTTGCCGGTTTAAACGGCGAAGTTACACCGGAGAACATGGTCCTGTTAATGACTAGCTCGAAAGAGAATTGGCGGCACATTGAAACCTTTATACTACATGTTATGAAGGTTAAAGATCTCGATGGCCGCCAAGAAAGGTAGTTCCCGTAAGTCGAGGCAAGACATCGCCTAGGCGATAACGAAGGGGTATAAGACCACTCAACGAAGGCGATACGTCAGCTAACAAAGGCTAGTCGGGAGTGGTCTTAATGCGCCAAATAAGGGTGTGTTTTTAGCGGGTCGGCAGAACATCGCCACCCCCGCATAACTCTGTAGTACGGGCTACAAGGTAACTGAAGGCAGGTTTTCACATCTTACGCAATAAAAAAAAGTCATAATGTTTAAATTAATGAATTGTCTTCCCACCAAGCATTTTATTATTATAATAGCTTAAATTAACTAAATGATCTATGTAGGTACTTGAAACAAGTACAAAATTAAGTTCTAAATTTTGCAGGAAATCTTCTAAGTGTTCCTATCCTGTCCATTAAATTAGTGATGAAAATCTGAAAAAAATCGGAAAATTTTAGAAAAGTTAGAAAATTTAAGATAATATAATAACAAAAAATCGAACACATGTCAGTTAAATTAGTACAAAATCCTAGGATTCCGTAAACGCTAAAGGGAGTAACAGTTTAGCAATCTTTTAGTATTGCTCTTCTAGCGCTTACACTTACAAATAAAAGTTTTTGTCAGACCCTACATAATTTTTTTTGATGATTTTTTTCAGTCCCTACAGCAAATTCCTTAAACGGTACCTATATAGGATCCTATGTAGGGACCTGCAAAAAATCAGATAGGTGTTACCTATATGCAATGACACACATATTTTAATTCAACCAGTCAGAAGAAAAATGTAAATTTAGAGGGAAGCTTGATACTAAATACATTATTATTATAAATTAAGTTAACCTTCCTTAATTATAAAATAGTTAATTTATAAAAATTAGTATCCAAAAATAGAATCTAGAAATTAAATTCAAAATTACAGACTTTTTTCACAAATTTACAGTAACTTAAATTTATACATTCTATTTATTTTTTTCTTTTCTTTATTCCAAATACGTCATATTTATTGATTTAATTTAACTAGGCTGATCAAACGAAAACTGTAAACACTTATTATTTTGAAAAATCTAGTTAAATTAACATATTTATATTAATCAAAAATATTATTAATCCTTTTACAGTGTTTGCAAAATAATAAATAATAATTTTTATTTGGGCTATTCTATTTCAAACCGTTTCTATTAGAGTCAAACCTTTATATTTCAACTAAGTCGGTCGCGCCCTCTTTTTTGAAAATTTTTATTTTGTAATATATAAAAGATTAATGTTTTAGTAACTTATTTCTGACATTAACTTCAAAAAATATCTAATAGATTAATAGAAAATTAGTTTTTTACCTTTGAAGGTTCAGAAAAATGTCACTTTTATGCACATTTTCATTATAGATTTAAATTGATTAGACTTTGAAGAATTTTAATTTAATTTATACTACAAAGTTAAAAATTCTTTAAATTTTTATTTTTAATTAATAAAAGTAACTTTAATAATGAAATATATAAAAAAAACATTGTTTGCAGAAGATGGTAAAAGTGACTATTACTCATTATTTTGAAAACCTTATTTAGAGCAATTTTTTAGTTTTTTTAAATTGACTCTTACCTCATTAGACGTGTTTTTTGTTTGAGTCTTGAGATTTCTCGGGTTTTCTTTCAAATTGTAGCCGAAACGAATAAATCTTGGATTAAAAACCCATTCATTTGGAGGTTTTCTTAATTTTTGAATTTAAATATCATCCAGGGAAGACCACAGAAAAATATAATTCTTCTTGTAAAAATTAAATTATTTATTTCACGACTCACTTTTTAATTTTCACTCGGGTTCTAAAGTTAGTTTTAAAGATAAACTGATTTAAAATTTTCTACTTTAATAATATTTTTGAAAGGTTAAAGCTTTTACTTGTTTCCAAACAGAAATTAGCTTTTATATATTCGATCTATTTTGAAGTAAATTTAAAAAAAGTAGTTTTAACATTTTAATTAAATATGTTTTTAATTTAATGAAAAAAACATTTTTTAGAAGTAAATGCACAATCAATGATTTAAAGAGTAACGAACAAATATTTATTTTTTGAATGAACAAGTAATATTTAATGGTAAAATTTTAAAAGTTTAATTTAATTTTTCATTGAAACATCCTCAAATAAAGTAGAATTTGAAACTTTTTTCATAAGAAGAATGGAATCTGTTATTGGTGTGAAACTGTGATTGCTCCTTATTCCTGAGATGGTGCCAACTGAATTAAATCTTTGATTTAAATGACTGGTTCTTTTTTACTTCTTTTACAGTAACTTTTATAAAAGGTATTTGTACCATGAGATGTTCCGAAAAAGTTCGATGAAGCTTCAACTTTAAAATCTTTTTTATGAAATGCTAGATATTGACTAGCAGTTCCGTCTGAACTTTCTTCTTTGTAATATGTCACGAAAGGGTGTAAGGTAGCTTGACCGTTCACCCAGTGTCGGGATTGAATTTCATCATGAATAAGAAAAGTATAATTTTGTGCAAAATCTAAAAGTACGATGATATGATTATCTTCTAGATTTTCTTTTAGGCATTTAAGTTATGCCGTTTGGGATTTTGAAATGTAATGATGTTCTTTTAATGAGAGAAGTTGTTGCATTAAAGATTCGATATATTCGAAACGTGATTGAACAACTGTCACCAAGTCAGCTCTATCTACTGTTACCCATTGCTTATATTTTAATTCCTTTTCCTCACTTATTGACGATTCTATCATATTAACAACATCTTCAAATCCAGGACAAATTTCACATTTTCCAAGCATACACTTTTCGTCTTCAACATTACATACGCCCCGTTTCAATAAATCCTCTATCATAACTTTTTCCTTTAATGCGGTCAACATTAATTTTACATTTTCATGTTTTACACAAACACAAACAGAATGGGTATTATTGGGACCAGCCAATATGCACCATTTTGGTCTTAATTCTGAAAATTTTGAAACTTCTATTTTCCCATCTGGCTCTGTTTCTTTAAATCGAATATATAACTCCTTTAAATTTAGTAGAACTAGTCGCTTCTGTTTCTTCTCTTTCTCTCCATTTTCATTTCGGATAGACACATAATCTTTTGCCCCCGGACAAAGCCTACTATTTTCATCGCTTTGATAGAAGACAATTACTTTAGATTTTAAGTGTTCCTCTATTCCACTGCGGTTTTTATACGAAACGTCTGGCAAAACACCATAGTCTTGCGTCGCTTTTATAGCTTTCTTAGCTTCGTATTCATTGATATTAAATTCATCGCACAAACGATTCATTGTCCAAAATTTAGGTGTTAAGCTTAATATTTCTATTCTTTCTTCTATTCTAATACGTACACTAAATTTCTTCTTTAAATCTGCTATTAAATCTTTGTAGCTTTTCGACAGTAAACTTTCCTCTGAATCCACTTCCGATATTTCCAAATCTAATGATTTACTTAATTTTTCTTTTATTTCTAATGATGCGATATTTATTGCTTTCTCAATAACTTTCTCTCTTTTATTCAAATTCATTTTTCGTACTTTAGGCAAACTTAATCCCAACGATGATAAAATTTGATACTGACCAGTATTATCTGGTGGTTCGTACTCAGGATCACTTATGTTTTGTAATTCGAAGTGTCTTTCATTTAATTTAGAATAAATTTTACTTCTACATCTGGCAAATAAGCTTTTACCAGGAATCAATTTAATAAAATTTGCACTGTTTGAAAATGATAAACTTATCTCTCTAAGACATTTCGTTACAACCTGAGCATGAGAATCGAAAGGATCACAACATTTTTGTCCAAAATACTGGTGGTATTTTTTAAGATATTTGTATTCATCACAGATTGCACTAATATTTTCGTCGGTTCTTAATTCAAAAATTAATTGGTCATCTACGCTAAAATCTTTTATTGACTTTATTGAAAGCTTAGATAAACCTTTACAGGCATCATTAAGATAAATACCAACTGAACACTGCATTTTTTAAAAGTAGACAATTATTTAAGCTACATTTAAAACTTCATACTCAAACTAAATTTACTACTGTCACAAAGAATAAAACAAAAGAAGAAGGAAAACACTTTACAATTTTTTTCAACCGTAGTATATTTCCTTTAAAAAAGTAAAGGAAATAAATTACAATGGAAATCAGCAGATAGAATTAACATTAGAAATTTATACATACTATTTAATCATTTTTTACACTTTGATATTATTTTCTGGAAAAATACTATTTCCCTTTACTTTTTCGACGAAACGTTTTATCCGAGAGCATTTTTTTAAAACACAACTTTATTTTTAAAGTATAAGAAAATTTAAATATAAAATCATTTCTTTTAAAAAATGTTTTTTCTATTAAATTAAAAACATTTTTAATTAAAATGTTAAAATTACTATTTTTAAATTTATTTCAAAACTTCAAAATAGATCGAATATATAAAAGCTAATTTCTGTTTGGAAACAAGTAAAAGCTTTAACCTTTCAAAAATATTATTAAAGTAGAAAATTTTAAATCAGTTTATCTTTAAAACTAACTTTAGAACCCGAGTGAAAATTAAAAAGTGAGTCGTGAAATAAATAATTTAATTTTTACAAGAAAAATTATATTTTTCCGTGGTCTTCCCTGGATGATATTTAAATTCAAAAATTAAGAAAACCTCCAAATGAATGGGTTTTTAATCCAAGATTTATTCGTTTCGGTTACAATTTGAAAGAAAAACCCGAGAAATCTCAAGACTCCAAAAAAAAACACGTCTAATGAGGTAAGAGTCAATTTAAAAAAATCGGGCAAGTTCGAGTTACACTCGCACTAAAATGGAGGGTTCCGTACACAAAACAAAATAATTTTTGATATATTTGGTACTATTAAATATATAATATATAAATATATTATACATATTACATATAATATAATAAATAAAATAGAATATATAATGAATTTTTTATAAAAAATGGACCACCCTCCCACCCTATCTTCCAAAATATTTTACTTAGAGAGTTCAAATTTTGTATAGAAATGTATAGTCAGGTGTAAATAACATAAAAATTATAGAGAACGTGATCGTGATTGCATTTTTAACAAAAAATCCAGAGATTTTAGCAAATATCCATAAAAAATACTCAAAAATCATTTTATTTCCTTAACAACGCTATGATCAACTTCTACAATCATGTTCTCTACCATTTTTCTGTAATCTACACGTGAAAATACATTTGTGTACCAAATTTGAACTCTCTAAGTCAAATTGTTTAGAAGTTATGAGAGGGGGGATACGGTCATTTTTTAGCATTTTTTTTAAATCGTTGGTTTTTGCTTAAAAACACTATGATAACGATCTGCAACAAAGTTCTCTACAGTTTTTCTGTAATCTATATGGCAAACTACATATGTATACCAAATTTCAGCACTCTAAGTACAATAGTTTGGCAGATATGGAGGTGGCATTGTACACATTTAGTGCATTTTTGCTAAAAAAAATGACCGTATCCCCCCCCCCCCCTTATCATCCAAACTATTTGACTTAGGATGCTGAAATTTGGTACACGTATGTAGATTTACGTGTAGATTACAGGAAAATTATAGAGAAAGTCATGATTATAGCGCTGTCAAAGTTATAACACTAAACTATGGCCCATATGTTAAAAAAATGCTCAAAAATATTGTTATTTCCTTGGCAACGCTATGTTCAACACATACAATCATGTTCTCTATAATTTTCCTGTAATCTACACGTGAAAATACATTTGTGTACCAAATTTGAACTCTCTAAGTCCAATAGTTTGAAAGTTCAGGGGGGGGGGGGATACGACCATTTTTTAGCATTTTTAAAAAAAATCGTTTTTTTTTGCTGAAAAACGCTACGATAACAGCCTGCAATAAGGTTTTCTATAGTTTTTCTGTAATCTACACGTCAAACTACATATGTGTACCAAATTTCAGCACTCTAAGTACAATAATTTGGCAGATAAAGGGCAGGAATGGTACAAATTATACGCATTTTTTCGAAAAAATGACCGTATTCCCCTCTTATCTGCCAAAATATTTGACTTAGAGAGTTCAAATTTGGTACAAAAATGTAGTATCATATGTAGATTACAGAAAAATTATAGAGATTGTTGTGGTGATAGCGCTGTCAAAGAAATGGCAAAAGTTATCAGCCAAAAAACATCAAAATTTCTCAAAAATCTTGTTATTTTCTTGACAACGCACAGTGGGGCAGAATCGTGAAAACATGCCGAAAACCTCAAAATATTCTTCGATTTATATAAAACATGGTAATCACATGTTTTTGAGGTCGCTTATTACGAATCTGAAGTCAGTTTTTAAAAAGTCAAAATGGCGGATTCAATATGGGGGATCAATTTCTTAAAAAGTTAACGGATTTTCATGAAAGTTAGTTATAGGGGGTTTTTGAGGTCACTGATTATGAATCTGAAATAATTTGGACATTTTCATTATACATATTAACCATTTCAGATCTGCTTCGAGACCAATTATTCGATTTTGTATCTTTGAAACAAAAATAATAAATAAACCTATAAACAATCCAAACATGACTTTTTCTACTGTTTATTATCTAATTGAATTAAATACATTATGACACAAACAACTATTCACACTTTACATAAATTCCAAATACAATTTTCCATATTTAAAGAAATCTACATTTTTCCATTTTGGCATATTTTATAACTATTTTTTAAGTGAACTGATGTAATTATTATATTTTTTACCTGAACTTGAAGCTTCCATGATCGTGAAAAAAAGTAATCCCAAAATCAGACAATAATTCAATCAATTATAACATATTTTATATTTTTATTGAATTTTTAAATTACGATAACATCAATAAAATATAAACATTTCACAGAATATACTATTAAATGTCACTTCAGGTAATAGCATAACCAACAAAATTTGTTATTATTTTATAAAAGCACCTGATTGGTCAAAATCATGGAAGTTTATTTTGAATTTTTCATTTGAAAAATTAATTATATTTTTAATTAAAGGATAAAAGATTCTATTGCATTATGTAATAATGCAACAGAAGTAGTTGAGTAAAAATACATATAAAATAGAAAGGGGCAAATTCGGGCAAGTTTTGCTTATAAGATTTGTTTAAGGGATCCTTAATGATTAATTTAAAAAAAAGAACTAAGCCGGATTTTGCTGAATTCATAACTTTTTCAACTGCTTTTAAGAAAAATGCATATACCACTTTTTACAAGTTTTTATTGACTTCTTCATTTAATAGTTCTTTTTCTTGTTGATATAACGAATTATAAAACATGGAAGAGTGTTCTAGAACTTATCATGAGACGACTCCAATTTAGAGACTGAAAATATGATTAAATTTGAGCTTTTTATAGTATTTTTACGAACGCGAAGTATTTCTAATTTTAGTTTGTTAGTTTTGAAAAATACGAAGGCTACTTTTCAGCAAACTGTAGAAGAAGAATATTGCCTTCAGGATCACGAAAAGATACGTCATTTTACTTGTCAAAGGTCACAGATTAATGCTAAGTATATCAAACACCCTTAAAAAATAATTTAATTTCAGGGTTTTCGGCACGTTTTCACGATTCTGCCCCACTGTGCAACGCTATGATCAACCCGTAGAATCATGTTTTCTATATAATTTTCCTTTCATCTACACGTGAAAATACATATGTGGGTCAAATTTGAACTTTCTAAGTCAAATAGTTTGGCGGCTAGGGGGGGGGGGGGGATACGATTTTCGACAAAGTCTTTCCAATAGGGTTCCGTGCGTACACTTGTGGTGTACGGAACCCTAAAAACTAAAAAATTGCTCTAAATACGGTTTTCAAAATAATGAGTAATAGTCACTTTTACCATCTTCTGCAAACAATGTTTTTTTTATATATTTCATTATTAAAGTTACTTTTATTAATTAAAAATAAAAATTTAAAGAATTTTTAACTTGGTAGTATAAATTAAATTAAAATTCTTCAAAGTCTAATCAATTTAAATCTATAATGAAAATGTGCATAAAAGTGACATTTTTCTGAACCTTCAAAGGTAAAAAACTAATTTTCTATTAATCTATTAGATATTTTTTGAAGTTAATGTCAGAAATAAGTTACTAAAACATTAATCTTTAATATATTACAAAATAAAATTTTCAAAAAATAGGGCGCGACCGACTTAGTTGAAATATAATGGTTTGACCCATTACGAAATGGAACATTTTGTAGACATTATTCCAGAAGATATTATTGAGGATAGAAAAATTATTAATGCGTTTACTGTTTTCTAGAATAGAAGGAATTTCTGTCACAAAAAACATTTCAATTATATTCTGCTGCATGAAATAGAAAATCATTTTAGAATAAAATAGAATGAATTTTATGAACATTCTTTTCTCTTTTCAGAACAGAAAGCAATGAAGCAAAGCAGAAAGCATAGACGCACACATGCACGCAAAGTTTCTAGCTTGAACGTAAGATTATCGCATTGTGATATTTAACCTAAAGGTTTCTTGTGCCGTTGATTTAAAACATAAATGTTTAATAATTTATTAAAAGTATATTAAACAACAAGGGGTCAAAGGCAGCCATTTGTTTACGAGTATACAAACATCATTGTAAACAAATTGGACTGACTTTAAACCTGTGTTGCTTACGATACTTTTTATTCCAAAGGCACAATCGAGGTGCTTTTAAATGCTTGTAGGTTACGGTCGAAATGCGTTCATTTGTTTGACCATATGAACATGGCGTCCGTTTTTTCCCTATGGTGAAAAAAATGCATGGATCAGCTGTTCATTTTTCCCCTAGGGAAAAAGTAGACGCCATTTTCACATGGTCCAATAAATGAATACGTTTAGATCTTGCCTACAGGCATCTAAAAGCGCCATGTTTGTGACTGTGGAATAAATAATCTGTTTTTAACTCTTTTTAAAATTGATGAGTTAATTTTGAGAATATTTTTAAATCAAAATATTATTTAACCATTTTACATAGTTTTTTGCAATTAAAAGTTGTTTGTCAGCTGGAACGTTGTTAAATTGTTTTTAATAAGTTTAGGTGGATTTTGAAACGTGCTTTCGACCGGATGTTAAGAAAAATAGTATATGCTACAGGGGCAGAAGTACGAAGGCCTTGAAATACGCTATATGATGCCCTCGGCTTCGCCTCGGGCAATTTGTCGCGCAATGCAGGAATTTCGAACTTTCTGCCCTTATAAAGTAATATACTGTAGTTATACATGATACTCTGAGAACTTGAGTTTTTTTAGATCCAGCCTTCTAGTCAGAATAGGAGGTGCAAAAAGAAAACGATTACGCACCGGAAATCGTTGGATATCTTGCTAGTCGTGGGGCAGATATAACTGCTGTGGATTCTGACAGTGTGATTGCTTTGTATATCTGTGCTTGGTGCTCAAATTGTCCAGATATAATGGAGAGTTTGTCAGAATTTGACGCAAAGGATAAAATACGATCTTAGTTCCAGACCAGTTTTCGTCCAATATCCTGGCAGCAGCATTGGTCCATTAAAAGGAGGTGAAGAATCACATCATGGTCATCTACCTAACCGGGAGGAGTGTAAGTCTAAAATTGTGAAAGCGCGATTCAAATAAAAAGCAGAGGATAACCCTGAACAATCCCATGCAAAAATTTTGAGAAGGTAATTAATTACCAAGTATTTCCAGATGCAACGATCTCTTGTTTTTTCCATTTGGATCAGTCGATGTATCGCCGCGTTCAAGCGGAAGAGCTACAGGAGGCATACAGTCATCCAGTTTATCGCGACCTCAAAATATTTACACATATGATGTTAGCTTTAGCGTTTGTTCCTCCTCAAGACGTCAAATCTTCTTTTCTGAATCTCCTACGTGATGAACCTAAGGAACTTAGTCCAGTTTTGAATTGCTTCGGAGAAAACTATGTCATAGGAAAACCCGCACGAGGTCAAAAAAAAAACAACTTTTGCCTCGATATCCGATACCCTTATGGAATCAACATGAGACAGTTTTGCGTGGAAGTCACAAAACGAACAACGTGAGTGAAGGCTGGCACAACAGGTTCGCTTTGTTGGTTTGCAAGCATCACCCCGATCTCTACACCATATTGATAGAAAGGTGTAGAAAAATTGGTCAAATCAGGACCAAAAAAAGTGGTTGTTCGCATAGAAGAGGTTGCAAGGAATAGGCGCAAATTATGAAGACTGCAAATCAAATAATGATGTATCCTTTTTACGTGCAATTGTTTTTATTTAATTTTATTTCAATTTTTAAAAATTTTTACTTATTCATTTTGTTTTTATAATTTTATATTTTTATTTTTGTATTTCTATATTTGTATGTCTCTGTAATACACACAGAAAATTGTACAACACTTATTTACATATATACTTTACAATATATCTTCTTATATTAATAGAAAAAGTTTTGTTAATTTTCGAGCACATAGACCATCGGGAAAAAGGTTCTCGGGAAAAAAGTATTCGGGAAATTAGACATTCGGGAAATAAAATATTCGGGATACTAACTTTCGGGAAGTTGGATTCGGAAAAATGTCCGGGAATGGATCAAAGTTACAGATTTTTAGTTATTTGCTTCATTTCTGCTTATTTTTTCAAACGAAAACAATGTAATCGTATAAATTTTATAATTTTTAACGATAGTACATTTAATTACAAAAATTTTAAGCCTCTTCTGACCGGAAACGAAAGAGAAATGACAACTCTACTTTAAATCATATTGAAATAGCATTATATGAATTTTTCAAATTATCGACTTTATTTGCCTTTGTTTTTTTCAGTTTGAATCTAAGTTAAGTAAAGCATTTAATTAAACTAATTTAATTAAACAGTTTTTATTCTTTTAATTAGATTCTTACCACTTTTAGCTTCTGCGAATCGTCTTTCTTGTTTGATTCTCGGTGACTGTGTTGTTGAAAAAAATTCGATTTCAACTTTTACGCTTTTTCTGTATCAGATTTATCAGTAATATTCCATCATAGATTTCTCATAAAAAAATTTGCATTGATCTTCAAATTTGTTCACGTTTTGGTAGAAGCGTTCACCTTGTTCATCGCTCTCGGCAGCTAGGTTCTTTGGGAAGAACTTCAAATGGCTGAACAGAAACTGCATTTTGAATAGATTCGCTTCTAAAAGTCGAAATTAAATAACTCAAGATCGTGAGGTTTTACTGGCATCTTTATTTTCATTTCCCATACGAGAGTTTCCATACCAAAAAGATCAAAGTTGCAGGTCAAGTTTTTGATTTTGATCAAAGTTGGTCAATTTATAGTATTTAGGGGTAGTAATAACTTAGTCAAGTATTTTTGAAAATTTTCCAAAATTTTAGGAAGTACGTCACTTTGAATTTTTTACCCTTTATTTTGTCAAATTCTTGTCATTTAAAGAGTTTTTAACCGATTTCAATGAAATTTATAGGGTGAATATAGAAAACTATAAGGTTTTAAATACATTTGAAGTAGATTTAAAAACTTCAAAAATTCATGTAGAAAAACACAAAAAAAAATTTAAACCTTTTTTTCTATGTGTGCTAATTCATACTTTTTATTTTCGTCACAGTATAATGAAAGCTTTTTACTTTACCTTTATTTTAAAAAAAAAATTGATGGAGGGTCTCTTAGTTCTCGAGATATCGGCAAAAGAGTATTACGCTTCACGTCTTCTATCCTATGAGCATAACGATTTTTGAGTTTCAGGGTAATGGCACCAGTGAAAGAACTGCCACCAGTGAAAGAACAAATTGAACATTTTCCATAATAATTTAAAAATTATAGTTTTTATTCTGTTAATTATTATGTTTTTAGGGACTTAATTACTTCTAAACCTTGTATATAACATAGCATCAGATTTAAAATGCAGATTACTTTCAAAAATAATTATTTAAAAATTTAGTAGGTTACGTACACCTTGTACTAAAAGAACATCGCTCTGAACACGTCATTTTAATTTTTATATTTCTTCTATAAAAACTGCTTTAATTGATGTCTTTTTTTTCTAAATTAACTTAAGAATGTCTCTAAATTATTTTCTTTGGTAAAAAAACTCAATTATTTATCAAATATTATTATTAAATGCAAATTCCTTTACTGGGTTTGCATTTGATCACTTTCCAGTGAAAGAATTTCATTTATTTGCATGCAAAAGAACAGTCCGAAGTAGCTGACAAATGATATAATATTTGACATTGCAAGTAATCAAAACATAAACAAAGAAATTGGTTAGAAGTGGTTAAACACTTAAAACACTATTTTAGGGTACTTAGTCCAGAAAATATTCATAATAGTAAGTTTTGAACTTAATTTTACAACATTTGTGAATTTTTTTCTACCACAATCTGTATTTTTATGCATTAATTTAACATAAATAATATTTCTTCTTACACTGGAGGGATCCAAATTCTTTTACTGGTGAACGTGTTCCTTTACTGGTGAAATAGGTATGTTTTACTTATTAATTAAAATTTTTAATTATGATTCACATTTATATAATTTAAATTTGACCGTCATATTCTACACTTAAGAAATTATTGAAAAAAAATTTACCAGACCATTTTCGGTATTTGCATTCAAAAAGAATTAATGATAAAAGTATACAATTCCTTAAATGTTCTTTCACTGGTTCCGTTACCCTATTTGTTTTTTAAAATATTGTAAATGAATAAACTACAATGATTTATTCCTGACTACTATCTATGAATATTCTAAGAATTAAATAAATATTTATGAATAAATAACTAATGGTAGTGTCAAAAAGTTTAAAAGTAGTTTTCATTCAATTAATTTTACCGCAAACAAGACAGAAATTTAAATGCAATGGAAGGTGATAAATTTGACGATCTGAATTAATAGTCTAACAATTGTGAAACAATGAATAATGTATAGAACAAATTTTTCTTTGTCGACAGTAACAGGTGCGTAGCTAGGGAGGGCCTACCCCGAAAATTTTTTTACTAGTTGACATTTTTTTTTCTGAGAAAAATTTTTTTGCTATGGGAGCTGCGGGCATGGAATTTTGCCTTCCCCCCCGACAAAAATTTCTGGCTACGCGCCTGGACAGTAACTCAAAAAACTGTAAGGCATAAAATAGCGTTGCAGATTAATTTAATTTTACTTTACTACTAAACTCCAACCATTGGTTTTTTGTGACTTACACTTTAAGCCTAGTAGTTATTCCTATTAATTTATTTTTAAAAATTGAAAAAAGTAAAAAGAAAAAACTGAAACAATTTTCTGGTTTCGCTATTGTTGAAGCTCATCAGTACTACGTAAATTATTGTTAAAAACAGACCAAAACGTATTTACAACTATACATTTTATATACATATTTACAAGATTATTCGACTTCATGTGGTTGTCGGGACTATTTCATTGTTTTGCTTTTCGAGTAAACTTCTTTTATAGAGCAGATTTCTGTATATCTACAGAGTTTGTGTCAATGAAAGCAGAAAATCGTTTGCAGAGTATCTTGGAAATTTTTTTGCAATTAATTTTCTGCTTCCATTGATTCAGAAACTGTAGATATCCAGAAATCTGCTCTAAAAAGAAGGTTGCTTGAAAAGCAAAACGTTAAAATGGTCCTGGTAAACACATTAAGTCGAATGATTTTGTAAATAAGTATATAGTTATAAATGTATAGTTGTAAACATTTTCTGGTCTACTGCTAACAGTTATTTAGGGGAAACTGCCCTATGTTGGATAGCCATTCCAACAGTAGATAACTATAAATATATTAAAAATTATTCATTTTACCGAAACAAATCTTAGAACATAGAAGTAAATTTAGACATAATTAATCTGCAACACTTTTTCATACTTCACTGACAGAAACAGATCTTCAAACTTACTGTCCACGATATTAAAATATACTAATTTTAACATCTGGGTATTATGTTTAAATATTTAAATACTAAGTTTCAATATGCGGATGCTAAATTTAAATATCCACGAATATCCATATTTTCATGCCTTACAGTTTTTTGTGTTACTGTCGACAAAGAAAAATTTGTTTTATACATTATTCATTGTTTCACAATTGTTAGACTATTAATTCAGATCGTCAAATTTATCACCTTCCATTGCATTTAAATTTCTGTCTTGTTTGCGGTAAAATTAATTGAATGAAAACTACTTTTAAACTTTTTGACACTACCATTGGTTATTTATTCATAAATATTTATTTAATTCTTAGAATATTCATAGATAGTAGTCAGGAATAAATCATTGTAGTTTATTCATTTACAATATTTTAAAAAACAAATAAAACTCAAAAATCGTTATGCTCATAGGATAGAAGACGTGAAGCGTCCCTAATAGCACTGACCGTTCCGTCAACGTGACGGGAACGGTCTAGTGGGCCCTTCGGTACGTTCCACCGGACTGTTCCCAAAAGGGGACCAGACCGTTCCGGATTTCACTAGGCCAGGAACGTTCCCTCGGAACGTTCCAGAACGTTATTTTAGGAATCTTAATACACATTCAAAAAATTAATAATGTTAATATTGTGCGCAGTAGTTTTCTATCGCATTTAGAGCTGCGCAGTTGATTTTAGTGATCACTGTTCTATAGAAGCAATCATATTAGCAACAATGAATAATAATAATAAAAAAAATTTCAGTTTTTTCCGCATAATTTTTGCGCAATCCACACTGCGATTTTTCAAATGCGTATGAACGTTTCTAAAATAACGTTCTGGAACGTTCCGAGGGAACGTTCCTAGCCTAGTGAAATCCGGAACAGTCTTGTCCCCTTCTGGGAACAGTCCAGTGGAACGTACCGAAGGGCCCACTGGACCGTTCCCGCCACGTTGACGGAACGGTCGGTGCTATTAGGGGTAATACTCTTTTGCCGATATCTCGAGAACTAAGAGACCCTCCATCAATTTTTTTTTTAAAATTTTTTTAGAAAAAAAGGTTTAAAATTTTTTTGTGTATTTTTCTATATGAATTTTTGAAGTTTTTAAATCTACTTCAAATGTATTTAAAACCTTATAGTTTTCTACATACACCCTATAAATTTCATTGAAATCGGTTAAAAACACTTTAAATGACAAGAATTTCAAAAAATAAAGGGTAAAAAATTCAAAGTGACATAATTCCTAAAATTTTGGAAATTTTTCAAAAATACTTGACTAAGTTATTACTACCCCTAAATACTATAAATTGACCAACTTTGATCAAAATCAAAAACTTGACTTGCAACTTTGATCTTTTTGGTATGGACACTCTCATACTCGTTTATTTACCTTTACCTCTACCTCTACCTCTCCCTGGTCCTCTTTCTTTTCTGATTTCCATCTGATCATCTTTACCTACTACCAAATTTTGAATTGACATTCGACCAAATGTCATTTAATCGAATTTTCAGGTTTCAGGATGGAAACTAAATCGTGGTTACATAACTTGGACCTGCCCTTAAAATGCAAAAATATTCATGAATTTTAAAATTTTAAGCAACGCATAGATAACAGGTTAATTCTATTTTTCTATAAAAATAACTTTGTCCTACATTTTTTATGATATATACAAGCAGCATAAGTTTAAATTGTAGACCACATTGCACGAAATTCCAAATATTTCAACCCCCACAACTTTTTCAATTTTTAAAAAAATTGTGTGACAATATTACTACTAGATATGCCAATAACTAAACACAGTTTCACTTTGATCCGAGATACTGACTTTTTGACTTGGGACATTACAGAAAAAATGGTATAAGTAAAGATTCACTTATTAAAATTTAATAAGTAAAATTCAAATTTAATTTTAATTATTTAACTATTAAATTTAAATAAGTGAAAATTTACATATTGAAAATTAGAGAGCAGAAAGTTAACCTTGATAAGTTCGGAACTAAGCACTGTTAGCTTTCTGTTAACTTTAAATGCCCTTTATAAGGAAGAAGTACTTTAGATTCTGTACTGGGTTAAGTACCTGGGATAAATACTGGTTTAAGTAATAGAACTCCAGTAATTTCGGCGCATGCATGGTTAAAAATTTTTTCATGTTGCGCATTAAATTTCTATGGTTCCTACGGTTTTTTTCCTACGGTTTTTTGTTGTAAATTAAATAGAAAGAAATACATGGAACGAAAAATAATAAGTGCATATACACTTACAAATAAGTAACATTTCACTTTAAATAAGTGCAATTTTTACTTACTGTAAGTGCATATACACTTATTGAAAAAGTGGAAGACTTTTGACTTATTGAGATTTAGATAGCAGTACTCAGGCCCGTGCGCAGTATTTGCTTCTGGGGGGGGGTTTTCAAAAAATAAATTGTGTAAACATTGTTATTTATTAAAAATAATTTTTTAATCAAAAAAGTTGAAAATTTTTAAAGCAAGTTCAGACCTCTCTGGGGGGGGTTTAAACCCCCAAAACCCCCCCCTTGCGCACGGGCCTGGCAGTACTTCTTCCCAGTACTTTTTTTTGTAAGGAGTCCTCTGAAATAAAGTTGTAAATGATAACTTCCTGGAAATGTGCAGTATACTTTTCGAATAAGATTTTTGTTCTCTCAAGACGTATGAATTGTCTACTACATGCGTACCTGACCCACAGTGGTCTTCAAGAGTCAAAAAGTTTTACAAAAATGTCAAAGAAAACTACTAATGACATCTTATTCTACGCATCTCACATTTTATAACTCTCTTTTTATAGAAATTCTACACTAGCATTTACACTCTACTAAATTTTTCCTTTGGTAAATGTTACATATAGTTCATAATTTCTTTTACACTCCGGAGTGTTATACTAATGAGTCAGATTTTCAATTGTATAATATGCGATTCTAACCAAATTTTCAATGATAAATGAATAAAGATAAATAAAATTTGTCAGTTTGATGGATAAAAATGTAAATAAGTAGGTAAATTAATTTTTTTTAACCTCGTAACGACCGATGGCATCGATATTTTCAATCAAATTTTTGTTATGGCATTAAGGGGTTGATATTAAAACATTTAAATAATAATTTCATAGTTCTAGTCAACTGCACAAAAAGAATTTCTTTCTATGAATTTTATTTTATAAAATAATAAATTTAAAAAAAAAATTATTATTAAAATAAATTATAATTTAATTATAATTATAATTTATTATTTTATATTTTTCAAATAATTTTTAGACTAATATCGTTATTGAAACTAAATATCATTAGATCATATAAATTAAATATTTTTTAATTATTTTTCTTTACAAAAAGAACTTTATTTTTAATATTTTTCTGCAACAACGATAGAAATTTCTTAAGCCTTTTTAATAACTTTAAGACATGATACAAAAGTTAGAAAACATTAATGAGTTAATAGTATTAGAAACCTAAATATTTGTGATGATTAATTATTTTTACCATTTAAATTAAATATTTCCAAATTTTTAAATTTATTCTTTCTAAAAATGATCATTCTATTTCAAAAAATTAAGTTTAACCTATAAAACATAGTTCTACACGGAAAATAGAATAAACCCGTGTTGCTTACGTTACTTTTTATTCCAAAGGCACAAACGGGCTGCTTTTAAATGCCTGTAGGTTAAAGTCTAAATGCGTTCATCTGTTTGACCGTATGAAAATGACGTCTATTTTTTCCCTAAGGTGGAAAAATGCATGGATCAGCTGTTCATTTTTTTCCTAGGGAAAAAACGGACGCCTTTTTCAAAAGGTCGAACAAATGAATGCGTTTAGACACTGCCTACAGCCATCTAACCCTATGGGAAATTTGCCGATGCTCAAGATCGGCCCAAGTTTGTGCTAATATTGGTCCAATATTGGCCAAGCATGGGCCAAGCTCTAGCCGATTGTCATTTCCCATTGGGAAAAGCGCTATGTTTGTGCCTGTGGGATAAAAAAATAATTTTTCGAATCTTACAGAACTTTTTCGTACTCTTGGATAAAGCCATTTACAAAACTAAGTTTTCAGTGATATGTAGAACAGTTTTGTAAAATGTTTGAAACTTTCAGCACAACACTGCTAAAACTGCTGTCTTCTAAGTGTCTTATTTTGAGACATTTTGGTGTATTTATTGTATCAAAGACGCCATAAGTGTCTTAAAATGAGACATTTTATGCGTCTTAGACACCAAAATGTCTTAAAATAAGACACTTAGAAAACAGCAGTTTTTGCAGTGAAGTTACGGAATTCTTTACAGTAACTACAAATAATTATGCACTCTGTACTGAAATTTCAGTATATTTTACAAAACCGTTCTGCACATCACTAGAAACTGACTCTTGTAAATGGCTTTATCCAAGAGTGCAAAAAAGTTTTGTAAAATTCAAGAAATTTTTTTTCCGTGTATACCCTTTTGGACCTTCTATCTTGGTTTGACACTCCATAAATAATAACCTACTTACTACAGAGTGTTGTCCTATAATTAATATTAATAATTGATGACATATTGGTGTATGTCGAGTTTGTTATATTGACCCTCACAAAATTATATAATGTTGCAGGAGCAACTTAAATATTTTATTGGCTTAGAGGTCAGTACCTGAAAAGTAAGAAATTAAACAATTTTTCGCAGAAAGATGGCAAACGTTTCGGCCACAAATGCGGGCCCTCTTCAGTGCAAATAAGTAAAAAGTTAAAAAATAAGAATGTTGGAAATAATATGTATAGAAGCGTATTTACAACTTAAAGTAAATTATCATGCATATAAACTATAAATTGTATAAAAAATATATATATATGTTTTTTTTTTTTTTTGTTTTGTGGAAAATGAGATGAAATGAAATTTTTATGATGATATGAATAAATAATTAAATCAAATAAAACTCAGAAATATGTAGCGTTTGGTTGTAGTCCGTGTGCACCAGCAGGTGGTCCACCTCGATGACGCAGAAACTTGCACTCAAACCGAGCACTTGAATCCTCGCACCCAGGTTGAAAGAATTTTCAGAACGCAACAAAGCTGTGTTTAAATTTCAATGACGGAATGAAGTTAAAGAGTGAATTGATAATATTAATATTACTATAATTTTTTTTTTTTGAAATTATTATTATTATTATTGTTATTTTTATCAGTATTATACACGCGTATAGAAACACAATTCACAAAACAAACTGCACTTTAATTTAAAATACACGGACAGGAACACTATTCCCAACACGAAACTGCACTTTAATTGAAATGACACAAGAAAGCGTTTTTATTATTATTATTATTATTATTATTATTATTATTATACGTGAACAGAAACACAATTTGCAACACACAACTGCACTTTAATTGAAATGACCAAAAAAGAAAATAAACTGTTATTATCAATATTTTTAATACTATTAATATTGTTTGTTTGTTGTTATTATTATTATTATTATTATTATTATTATACGTGAACAGAAACACAATTTGCAACACAAAACTGCACATTAATTAAAAAGACCAAAAAAGAAAGAATGAACTGTTATTATCAATATTTTTAATATTATTAATATTGTTTATTTGTTGTGATTATTATTATTGTTATTATTGTACACGAACAGAAACACAAGTCGCAACACAAAACTGCACTTTAATTAAAAAGACACAAGGAAGGGAAACTGTTGTTATTATTATTATTATTATTATTATTATTATTATTATTATTATTATTATTATTATTATTATTATGACACACGAACAGAAACACAACTCGTAACACAGAACTGCACTTGAATGGAAATGAAACAAGGAGCAAAACGGTTATAATATTTTTATTGCTGGTGCACACGGACTACAACCAAACGCTACATATTTCTGAGTTTTATTTGATTTAATTATTTATTCATATCATCATAAAAATTTCATTTCATCTCATTTTCCACAAAACAAAAAAAAAAAAACATATATATATATTTTTTATACAATTTATAGTTTATATGCATGATAATTTACTTTAAGTTGTAAATACGCTTCTATACATATTATTTCCAACATTCTTATTTTTTAACTTTTTACTTATTTGCACTGAAGAGGGCCCGCATTTGTGGCCGAAACGTTTGCCATCTTTCTGCGAAAAATTGTTTAATTTCTTACTTTTCAGGTACTGACCTCTAAGCCAATAAAATATTTAAGTTGCTCCTGCAACATTATATAATTAATATTGATATACTGTTACTTTTGACACTCCTCAACAGGGCCGTGTCTAGGAAAAATGTCACCCGGGGCAAAACTTTCAATCGGCGTCCCCCCCCCCCCCCCTCCTAATCTATTTTCCCAATTCGAATAAAATTTTGTTTTTAAATTTTTACATTTACTCACCTTATTAAAAACATAAATATATTATTTTATTTAGATAAAACTGTACACTGTACAATACGAAAAGTTGTACAATAAATTTTGCATTAAAATAATTTAGAGCCGGGATATCTTTACATTTTTGTGAGAGATACATGTTTTAAATAGTATCTAATATTCTAGATTGAAAATATGCAGTCTATACAAATTAGAATTTCTTTTTTTTTATTTGTAAAACTTAAGAATGCATTTAATTTAAATGTTTTTTTATAAATCGAAGCTTTAATAGCGTTTTCTTAGTCTATGGGGCAAAATTTCTCAAGTGTAGGGGAGACCAAGGTGAGTTGAAACGATTTTTACATTATCGCGTATAACTCAGCCAAAAATAGTCTTATTTTTATGAGCTTTATAATTGAAGATAGCTGTTTTTATATGGTATGTAAATCAAAAATAAAAAAGTTGAAAAGTTATAAGGGTCTATAAAAAAATTGCAAAATCTAAAACAGTTTACCGCATTTCAACTCACCTAGTACCGAGGGGAGTTGATACACAATCCGAGGTCAGTTGGAACAGTTGTGAATTTTAGGATTTTAAAAAAGAAAATTTAATTTAAATAATTCTATTAGTTAGTAAAGAAATTTTATTTTTTACGATAAATTTTGTAATTGTTTAAACTATTTATTATTGCAAATTTATAACATTTCCAAAGCTAATAACAGTGTGAGTATCAGACTTCAAAAAACTTGTGAAGTTTTAAGCATTACTCTGTACTAAATCATTAAATTATTTAAAATATTGAATTAAAATAGTTATCAAAATAAATAAAAAGTTGTTTAAACAAATTATTATTGTTATTTACCAATTTTTTATTCAGTGCTCCTAGAGTAGAGAGATGCAGTTTTTTTTCAATTTTGCAGATAATTTAACATTACACAATAACAGTTAAAGATAACAAATGAAATTATTATTTAAACAATCTTTTTAAACAAATTATTATTGCTACCTGCCAAATTTTTATTCAGTGCGTCTAGAAAGATGCAGTTTTTTTTTGTAATTTTGCAACTAACTAAACATTATACAATTTCATTATACAAATAAAATTGTTATTTAAACAAGTTTTAAACAAATTATTGTTATTTAAAAACTTTTTTTTACTCAGTACATTTAGAAAGATGCCGTTTTTGTCAAATTTTGCAATTTACCAAACTTCTTATAACTACGGAAGATTATATATATAACAATAAAAATTTGTTTATAAGTTGTTTAAATAATAACATCAGTTGTATTCTTTATCGACCATTGTATAACGTTCGGTTAATTGCAAAATTTAGAAAAAAAACTGCGTTTTTCTAGATTTAGTGTGTAGGAAGATAGTAAATACAACAATAATGTGTTTAAACAAATGTAAATTCATCGTAATTTTTTTAAAAATATATTACTTGTTGATACAGATCAAAAACTTCGATGATTTTAATCTTTATTTCACAATACATACAATGCTCCATTTTGTGCAAATATTAAAATATTATATTTTTATGTTCCAAATTAAAATTTTTTTTCTACCACACATGCACGAAAACCTCGTGTTTTCGTTCGCCTTAAGCGGGGCAGAACACGAGATTTTCGTACATCTGTGATAGAAAATAGCATATGCACCTCGGGAGGCATAATATACTATTCTTTAAAATTGTGTAGTTCCAAATTTAGCGCCCCTAAAATCATGGCGCCCGGGGCGGTCGCCCCCTTGCCCCCCCCCCCTCGAAACGGCCCTGCTCCTCAAGGTAATTTTAATTATCCTTTTTTCTCAGTGTATATTTCATCGCGTTCTTAAAATAGTCCAAAAACAGTTTTTAATAATGTTCAGACATTTAGTTAACCCATTAAATACCAAAACGAAACTAACTATATTCGGTTTAAACTGAACATGGGATTCATAGGTAAATAAAAAAAAGTTATTTTTTGTTTTCCATTTTCAATTGTTTAAACAAATTATTAAACAATTTAATTTTTTTAAAACTATTTACGGCAATTGATTCTATGAGAAAATCAGTGAATATTTTGTATAGTACATTTTTTATACCAGTCGTTCTTTGTTTATGAAATCGTTATAAACAAAAAAGTATTATTTTTGAAAAAAATTAAAGATTATTTTTTAAAAAAATATATTCATGACAATCGATTCTATAAAAAAAATTATGAAGATTTCATGTGTATCAGTTTTTTTGTACCAGTAGTACTTTATTCATAAAATCGTCATAAATAATTAACTATTATTTGTTTATAAGGATTTTATAAACAAAGTACAACTAGTGCAAAAAAAAATGATTCATTCAAAAATTTTACAGTTTTTCTCATAGAATCGTTGCCCCCACAGCACCTAAACTTGCCTCAACTTTGCCAACCTTTCCTCAAGTATCGTTAACTTTCAGTAACTTTGCTGCAAGTTTAGAAACTTGAGGCAAGTTTGGCCAGATTGAGGCAAGTTTAGGTGCTATGGGGGTGGAGTTAAAAGTTTTAAAAAAATGAAGTTTTTTACTAATTTAGTTAACAATTGGAAAATGAAAACAAAAAATTAGGGGTATCTTTTTTTTTTATTGGTCTTGATCACATATGGAATCATCACAAAGTAAACTCGTTGGAAGATCCTTCGTACTCTAAAAGATTGCATAAGACCGTCGTCGAATTTGTTCTTTATGCCGTTGATGTAAATTTTATTAATTTATAAATGTTTTGTTATAATTAAAAATAAAGAAATAACAATCTGCTAAAGTGTATTAACTGCGTTGTTAGTAAACTGTTAACACTGTTTTTTTAATTATTTAGAAAATGCAATCAAGTAGGATTTCAATAAAAAATTAGTTTTAAAGTGTGAGATGCATAGAATAAGATGGCATTAGCAGTTTTCTTTGACATTTTTGTAAAACTTGTTGGCTCTTGATGACCACTATGCATAACTATATACACTAATGTTTCTATATACGCTTTTCATCGTGAATCATTTGTTTTAATGATTTTCAGTGAAAAACAAATGAATCGTGAGACCGAATGTTTTTATTTTTATCAAAGTATTCCGATATTCATCTAAAGCTTAAAATTCATTTGTTTTGAAATTTCAATTGTTTCAAAAGAAAACAAATTAATTTCGAGAACAAGGCATTTATGAATACACCCATATTATGAATTTCATGAAATTTGCATTTCAGTAAAAATTTTAGTTTTCTGTTTATTGATAACATTTTAGATAACAAAACCTAAAATTTGACAATCATTTTCAATAAATAGAAAATTTTACTTTTTAAGAAATTGATCAAAATTGGAAATAAATTTTTTTTAAGCTTCCAGTAAATTGCTCTTTTAAAAAATAGTCAATAAAAGTAATGAAAATATATATATAAATAAAGTGCTTATAAAATGCATACAAAAATTCATACTTTAACTTGGCAGCGTTTTTAAATTTAATTTTTTCCTGCGTGTGGTTTCTGTAACAATTTCGATAGGAATGATTAGTAGAGCGGCGGATACCTATAAATTATAAATTCAAAGAAGAAAAGAACAAAAAAAGACAATCGTTCAGAGTTACGACTTTATGTTAAACATAAAATATTGCGACCCACGTCGGCGTACGCACAATATTAAGTAGCTATTTAGCATATTTTAATTGACGCATTAAAATTCAAATTATCAACGAAATAGGTATTATCGCCCACATCGTATACGACAGAATCACTTCAGGTAATATATTTAAAGCGGTCTAATTTTTTACATTTCTTCACTTGAGGATTAGTATGACAGCTTGTAAAGTTAACTAATATTGGTCTAAATTTTCAAATTTAATAGTACTGCTTTTTGTACTTGGCACAGCAGCTTATTGTTTAGTTAATAATATTAATTAAATAATTAATGGGTGACATTTTTTTAAAATTCGTATTTTTAATATTTTTTTAAATCTTTGAAGTTTTGTTGAAAATAATTCTACAAAAGTTTTATTGTTATAACTTTTTAGGTATCAACCTGAAACATTGTTTCGGTTTCTTATTATTAAATTCAACTTCAAAACATTCAAATTTTTAAATGTTTTTTGTTTCAGACTTTTAGTATTGATTTTTTTGTTACACTGAGAAAATAAGTTGTCCAAATATAACAAATTTTTATTAAATGTAGCCACAAGAGGTTGTTGATATAGCCCCTGCAAAGCACTATGTTTACTGTAGCTGAATAAATCCTACTGTTAACTTAGAAATACAGTTGTGATCGCCGGTATCTTGTTTGTTTTGTTCCAAAGCTGCTTGGCAAGAAGCTTATTTTCTGTGTAGCCCAAAATAAAATTATTTTATTGAATCGTCAAGAGTTCTGATAAACTATTATTATTATGAAAAAATAAATTTACTTTATCATCTCAGAATTTATAAGGATTTTATCTTTTCAGTACAAATTCTAAATGATTTCATGTGTAAAAATTAAAGATCGTTAAAATATTATCCTGAATAAATAACACTTTAGTTGTTAAAATTACAGGGGCATGATTTTTTCTACTTGACACTACGATTTAATTTAATTTATTTTGTGTTCAAGCAGGTTTACAATCTATAAATTAATCAAAAATGTCATCGTGTCCCATATGTTTCTATTTACATTTTAAAAGATTTAAAAATCGTTAATTGGATTTTTCAAAAATAACATTATAGTTTTTCAGAATGTACGTGTTCCTTAGTGTTTAAAGTATATGTAGGGAAAGTGGTAACTATTTTTATAATACCAAATACAAAATACCGAAAACTTTTCATGCGTCCCCAATTTTAAATTTATGAAATGTCATCGTGTCCTCATACATATTATGTGCAAATCTCCGGAACCGTGCGTTTTCGTTTAATTCGTGATTTAAACTTTTACATTAAACTATTATAAATAGTTTTAAAGTATCAATGTATTTTTAAGACTAAATTAGCAAATTGAATCGTAATATTTAAAATTTTTCAAGTAAAATAACAAATAAAATATCGTATATGACCTTCAAAAATTAAGTTTTACTTGTTACTTTCAGTATTTTTTATACTTTTATAGCTATAATTTTTTCAGCATAAGACGAAATTGTTTAAAACTTATGACATATGGTAGATTTGACTCTGAAAAATGTATTGCACGTCAAAAAAATGTGTGCTCTTAAATATAAACCAAGTGTCAACTATTTGAAAAATGTCACTCTCATTTTCGAATAAACAAAAAGCGATAACGCAATTCTCTTCTTTTAACGAGAATTATGCTGCTGAATTAAAGAATAAGTTAAATCGCGTGCCTTTAAAACTGAAGATAGTATAATAATATTCTCTTTATGTTTGAGACTGAATGACTTGAAATTTGAGTTTTTTAATAGATCAATCACACATCGAAGCATAAAGGATTAAAGTTTTCCTCGTGAAAGATAGCTCTTATTATTGAAAATCTTATTTCTAAATGTCAACACCCAGAGAAATAATATATTTGTCTCACAGCCAAGTAACTTTTTATTTGTTTCAAATAAATTTTTATTTGAATCAAATAAATTTTTATTTGAATCAAATAAATTTTTATTTGTGTCAAATAAAATTTTATTTGAAACAAATAAAAAAGTTACTAGGCTGTGAGACAAATATATTTTTATTTGGCACAAATAACATATCTTTGAGTCAAATATATCACTTCTCTGGGTGAAGTTTTGACTAAAATTAAAACATTAAGGGGTCTACCCTATTTAGAAACGCCAAGAAAAAGGCCTTTTATAAAGAATTTTTTTTTATAGGTTTATGTTATAAATATTTATATATAAATTGTTTCACTTAACAAATATACTCCGGAAATACACACCCAGAAAAGTGATATATTTGACTCAAAGATATGTTATTTGTGCCAAATAAAAATATATTTGTCTCACAGCCTAGTAACTTTTTTATTTGTTTCAAATAAAAAAATTTATTTGAATCAAATAAAAGTTTATTTGACACAAATAAAAATTTATTTGATTCAAATAAAATATTATTTGAAACAAATAAAAAGTTACTTGGCTGTGAGACAAATATATTATTTCTCTGGGTGCAGTACCGGCGAAATTTGTCAGTCCACATATTTTTTAAGAATTGAAAAACTTATTTCAGCGAACAAAGTATAATTATTAAAATTGTTTTATTTTTATTTTCTAAAAGTAGAGGAAATTCTGAAGAAAATATCTGAGTGAAGTCATTGAGTCCATTTTTCATTGAAATATATTTAAAAAAGTGGCATTTTTACAGTTTCACAAAAATTCAAATTTCTGACGAAATAACGATGATAGCTTCAAGTTCCTATGGTTGTTTTCAAGGTAATTTTTTAAGAAATAGAACAATTATATAAAGGCTATTCTATTTCAATCTGTTCCACTAGCAAAAGACTATCACGTGAAAAGGATTTTTTAAATCGGTTTAATTTGATTAAAACTAAATTAAAAATAAATTGTAATAGGCGAATTTGAAAGAGAATTTCTCAAGCTTTAAAATAATACTAAACTTTTTTTTAAAAAATTTCAATTTCATGTAAAATTTTTTGTTAAAAAATTTCAAACATTAATATCTCAAAACACCCCCTCTTGAAAATTCGATGTAACTTATACTAAAATAAGGTTTAAAATTTCTATTTTTTACTATGTAAAGACCATAATCGACTTTTAATGGAGTTTGTAGAATAGTATATTATGCATCAAGGGAGGCGCATTGCGCCGCAATGCGCCTGCGCGATGAGAGTTTTTTTCACTGTTCGGAAGTTTTTTTATCTCTAACGTCACTAACCTGAAAACTGCGAGTGCTGACCCGCTAACGCGAACGAAACACGAGATTTTCGTACATATGTGATAGAAAATAACATATGCACCTCAGGAGGCCGATTTTTTGTCTAGCACAATGTTCTCCGAACTCGTTTCGCACTCGCTACGCTCGTGCTACACCCAGAGAAGTGATATATTTGACTCAAAGATATGTTATTTGTGCCAAATAAAAATATATTTGTCTCACAGCCTAGTAACTTTTTTATTTGTTTCAAATAAAAAAATTTATTTGAATCAAATAAACTTTTATTTGACACAAATAAAAATTTATTTGGTTCAAATGAAAATTTATTTGAAACAAATAAAAAGTTACTCGGCTGTGAGACAAATATATTATTTCTCTGGGTGTACACTCGTTCTTCGAACATTTCCCAATCGATAATCCTACATTCCGTGGAGTTGTCTAAAAAGTTTTATTGAGGTGTTAAGATAACCATTAGAGAATTGTAAGATAACACACAGGTAGCTGTGACAAGCTTTCAGGAAGCCTGTTATGGTCGATTTTTCGGTTCATGCAAAAGTCTGCAAATTAGGAAAATTAAACATTTTTAAAACTGCAATTAAAGTCTTCAGATAGCTTTGACTAAGTTGAAAAAAATTTCACAGAATTTTATGGTAAATTTCCCGAAGCAACCACAAAGTAAAATGTAACATAAATCCAACCTTACTTATATTATTTTTATTAATACCTAATATTAACTAAATAAAAGTTTATTGATCGGTAATAAATTTTATTACAAATTTTAAGTTAAAAAAAGAAATTTCACAATTAAAATTGTAAATAAATAGTAATATTTTAAGTTCCGCATTGAAAGACAGCATATAAACAAAAAAAAATTTTTTTTGTATTTATACAATTAAATTGCACACTGTTTAACTATTTGGGACAGACCTGTATGCAATTTAATTTTACAAAATATTCTTAATAAACTGTATAGAAAACATATTTCTCTTTATAAAAATATTGGTTTATATACTTTGTCAAAAATAGCAGAGGTTAGTTAATTTCCATAAGATTTTTTACAAAGTATTGAATGGACAGCAAAAGAATATTTTTCGTACTTACGACTCTACCTCGAAAAACTTTAGTAAAGTTTAAATTGAAATTTTGGTGATTTAGATACTATAAAATTAAAAATGTTTATATAAAAAGGAAATAAGGTATTTTTTTATTGCTTCTAATCACCAGTAAAATTATGTCACAATTTGAAGCAACGTTTTGAAATTTGCTCTTCAGTTTTTGTAGTGTTAGTTTATCATAATAATCAGCGATTTTGAAGCTTTTGTCCACTCAACACTTCGCAAAAAAATCCATATAACCATGTTTCATTAACCTTGCATTTGACAGTATATAAACAAAGGATATAATTTGAAGGTTGTCGCTTGCAAAGAAAACAAGTCCTAAGGAAGCTTTAGAAAATAATAAACAAGCAAGCAACAAATAGTGAGCGAGCAAAATTGAAAAAATCATAGAACAAGCTTACAGATAGCTGTGGGAATAAATTAAAAGCTTCAAAATGGTTATTTATAAACTCTCTGGATGCTCCATCGAAGTTCTGAATTTTCGATTGTGTTGTGCTTGACAAAAAAACACGGACTTCTCCCTTGATGCATAATATACTATTTTTGTAAATCTACATTTTTTGTGAAATTTTAGTGTTTTTACTTTCAAATTAGTTCAACAATTCCTAGAAAGAAAATATTTCTGGCTTTGTTTTTCTTTATTGTACTCTAGAATATCTAGAAATAATACTTCATACAGCAAAAACGTTCAAAAAAATTTTTTACACAACTTTATAAATAAGCAAATTTGATACACAAAATAGCCCCACCATGGGGTTTATTTTGTGCACAACTTTGAGTTTCTATAACTCAGACAAAAAATATTTTCTGGTCGTATTACTCATTGGACACCTTTAGAAGGATGTCTACAAAGTAATCGAAAATTTAAAAATGTTAACAGGAATCTTTTGAATAAAATATTTTGAAAATTTTTCCTGCACTGAAAAAAATGTTCGGTAAATACCTAAATACTAAATACCTGTAAGGCCCTATTTAACATGACTTTACAGTGCCTTTAACCGGAATTCTGGGGTAAAATTAGCTGAACATCTGGTTAAATTAATCAGAATTCTGGTTAAAATAACCGTAATAAGGGTACCCGCCCATTTTCCCGAATACCAAATCCCTAGTGGTTATTTTCCCGAATGGCACATTTCCCGAAACCCATTTTCCCGAATCTATTTTCCCGAATGACCATTTTCCTGAATACCTTTTCTCCCGAAATTCATTTTCCCGAATACCTCTTCTCCCGAAATTCATTTTTTCAATTTAATAACCGATTACACAAATCACTTTTATATAACTCAGGCTTTTAAGCGTATGTTTTGGCGCCTATTTTTTGTACGTAAAATTCCAGGGGGAAAAATCGGTGCTGCGCCAATGCTTACAACTGGCGCAGCACTGTGGCAATGGTAACGACAGGCCAGCGCTAGTACTGCCGGGCAGTACACAACCAAGCGTCGGTGAACCACTGGCGCAGCACTGGTCCAGCACTGATGCGGCATAGTTATTGGAAACTAAAATTTAGTTAGATATTTTATGATTTACTTTAATAATTATATTAAATACATAATATATTATCATCTGAAGCTCTTTGGAACACTCGGTACAAAGTCTCTCATACTTTAAGAAAAAATAAACTTAAACAAACTTTACACTATAAAAAAATAAGCCCGGTTCAAATAATCTGAATTTTGATTATTTTAACCGGAAAAAATCTTAAATGAGGTCTTACGAAACATTCTGGTTAAAAGTGTTAGAAAATTCTGGTTAAAATTTTCCAGCTATTTTAACAAATTATTTTGGTATCTTTCATTTAAAATAACAAAATATTTTCTGGTTATTTAACTCTGGTTTTTTTATTAGTGAATTCTGGTAAATGAAATTAGAATTCCTAGTAGATTTAACCGGAAAGATATTTAACAGAATATTTTAATCACAAAAATGTAATCGAATTTTCTAATGAGTTTAACGGAATTTATTTAATTAACATAGTCTATAGCGCAAAAGCTACTGTTTCCAACGTTGCGAGTTCAATTCTCGGAAGAGCAAATTTTTTTTTACATATTTTTATCTATTATTCATGTTTCTGTATTTTTCAACGAAAATAACAATTTTTTACATTTTATATTTTTTAAAAATAATCAAAAAAAAATTTACTTTTTTTATTTTTATAAATATTTTCTCAAATCATTGTAATTAAAAAGGATGTAATATTGTATAATTATTAATAATACGATTATATTATATTTTACTTGTATAAAGTTTATTCTCCCTTTTACGGGCTCGAAGGGCTCCCGTTCCCTTTACATAACCTTAACCTAATTACATTTTTGCTTAACTAATTTATTCTACATCCTTACTCACTAACTAATATTACGCCATCTACCTCACTACCTCCAGTGCCAGGGCTTTCGTTTCCTAAACCTCTGCTCTCATTGTCGAACTTACGAATCTACACTACATGACTCTATTTCATTTCTTTCGCCAATCCCTATTCTCATTCTCTCCCTACGCTCCTCCAACTCTCTCATCCACCTCTCCCCTTTCCCATTCTCATATAAAATCCAACACACACATTCTCCTACCCCCTACTTGTCCTCATTTTCTCCCGTACACCTATCCAACACATGCCTCCAGTCTTCTAATTCAAACTCACACACTATGCACAACTTTTCCTGCTCATCCATCCAGTACATGCATTCTCTCATTCTCTCCCTTATTCTGAACCTCAGCACCCTATTCCACTTTTTTTTCCTTCTTAAACTCCCATAAATATCTCGGCAGTCCTTCCCCTCTTACCATCCCATACCATCTGTTATACTTCGAATCCTTTATTTTAGCCCATCTTTCTGCTTTTTCTTTCTCTTTCATGTACTTTTCTATTTCTGTCCAACTCTCCACTCCTTTCCCTTTTTCCTCCTTCCTCACCATCCATCTTTCCTTCTCCTATCCAAACTTACTCTCTGTCCCATTTTTCTCTCTTTCCTTTGCTGCTCTCTAACACATCTGTGCTAACTTGCTCCCTTTTACTTGTCTCATCTTCTCTTCAAAGCCCCATACTCTTTTCCTCTGCCTTACTTTCATCTTGTCCCTTTCCAACTCCTCTCTAATCATATACCCTGGACATTTGCCACTCACTCCTATCACCCATCTTATAAACCTATCATGCAATCTCTCCACATCCTCTCTTTCCTTCCATCCCCACACTTCTACCCCATAACACAGCACCGACCATACCAACATATCAAACATCCACACTCTCCTTTTTCAATCATTCTTAAACCTTCTTTTCCCTATCCCCCACACTTGTCCCATTATCTTACTTGCTTTCTCTACCCTCTTCCCAACATTTAACTCACTCGTTCCATTCCTTGCAAACCAATAACCCAAGTAACAAGACTCATTCACTTCTTCCACCTCTTTCCCATTCAGTCTCATTATCTCTTGCACGTCATTCTTTCTTTTCCTAAACCTTACCACTTTCGTTTTATCCACATTCACTCTTAAATCTCTTTCCCTCACATAAACTTCAAACTCTCTCAATAACAGTCTCATTCCACATTCTTCTTCCGCTATCAACACCAAATCATCCGCATATACCAGTGTATAGATTCTAGTTTTACCTAATACTACTCCTCCCTTTCCTTTCCGGTATAATCTTTCCTCCATATCCGCGATCAGCAG
The DNA here is from genome assembly GCA_037103525.1 of Ganaspis brasiliensis. Classification (NCBI taxonomy): domain Eukaryota; kingdom Metazoa; phylum Arthropoda; class Insecta; order Hymenoptera; family Figitidae; genus Ganaspis; species Ganaspis brasiliensis. Next base: position 275,538 of record JAZKLR010000241.1, on the reverse strand, counting down.
GTTAAAGAGCAACGGGCTGAGCGGGCACCCCTGCATTAACCCACTTCCTAGCCAGAATTCTTTTCTCACTCTCCCCCCTACTCTTACTCTCACTCTTGGTTCCTCATATATTTCCTTAATCTTTTCTATAATTCCTTCTTCCACTCCCCTCTCTTTCAATATCCTCCATAGAATTCCCCTGTTTACCTATGGAAATGCGGCTTTGAAATATACGAATACTGACACTAATTTCCCCTTCTTCTTTTCTAAATTTCTACTTACTAAATAATTTAGCACATATATATTATCCATCGTACCCACCCCCTTCCTAAATCCAGTTTGATTATGTGGTATACAACCTATTTCTTCTACCTGCTTCTATAATCTCCTCCGTATCATCTCCGCATATATTTTGTACCGTACTGGCATTAGAGTAATACCCCTATAATCCTCTACCTCTTTCCCATCCCCCTTTTTTAGTATAGGGACAATCACTCCTGTCTTCCACTCCTCCGGCCAACCTTCCCCTTTCCATACTCCATTCACTATTCTCCACAACTCCTCCCTAACCCTTTCTCCTCCATACTTCAGCTCTTCATTCTCCATCCCATCCAACCCTGCCGCTTTATTTCTCTTGAGTCTCTCTATTGCCTTATTCACCTCTTTCCTACTAACTGTTATAACAACCTTTAATGGCACAGTTGGTTACTGCCTCGCTTGCTATGCGCAAGGGCGCGGGTTCCAATCCTCTTACCTCCAAATTTTTGTTATAAATTATTTGAGTATATCTCATGAAGTGGAAATTTGGATAGCCTGGGGATGTCCCTAGAATATCCTTTGTGTCCCAGGGATGTCCCTAGAATATTCCAAATTTTAGCAGGATATCCCAGGGATATCCCTTTGTTATGAGGGAAATCTCGTATCTGGTAAATGCTTTTTTTGTGAAAAAAATACTGTTTAGTAATTTTAAAATTATTTTCAGCTATTTGGCTAGTGTCACGAAGAATTCCGAATCTTTGTATCATTACTGCAAACCACATTAAATAATATTGCAAAATATAATTGAGCAAATATTCTATAAATTCTGGACAGCAATGATAATTTCTTTTCTTTTTCAAGAATTTCTTCAACTTTACTTATTGATTCATTTACTTTATTGATTTATCACAGTAAATTCATTTAAACACTCGTCATAATCAAATCGCTTGGTTTCAAATCCAAATACTATAATGATTTTTTTAAAGATTCGTAAAGCATCATTCAATGAAACACTGTGTATTAATTTAGCGATTGTAAGGAGAACTTCACAATCTTGTTTTTCATTGTTCATGATTGAATTGGTCCAATTCAGGTAAGCTGTTAAAGATAAAGCGTTAAAAGCCATTATCGCAGCTTGTATAATTGCTATTCCAAAATCAGTTTCTAACTTGGAGACTAAACGCCTGATTGTGCACATAGTTCGTAATTCTTTGCATAGCATTTGTAAATATAATGAAATAAATTCTATTGTCTGCACTGATGACATAAATTCAGCTATAGGAATGGGCCTTTTTCTCCTGGTAAGCATAATGCATAATAATATATTTGCTTAACCACTCCAGGGGGTGGAATGACTAAGGTTCCCGTGGCATCCAAGTAAAGGAAGATACGTTTTCCTTCTCTGAGAAGTTTGAGAAGGTACTCTAATTGTCTTTCTGCAAACAGAATGAGATAAAATATTTCGCAGGAAAAAGCTTGTATGTATCCATTAAAGTGATTTCCTAACCAGGCTGCATCTGTTTTATCAACTAACTTGGCCATGAAATAATAAAAATGTTTATTGAGCTGAGTTTTTAAATTATGTTTACTAAAAATCTTTTGTAAAATTCCTTTACTTAAGGCATTAAATTTGGTTTCCATAACCTAAGATCTCTTTATTTACTGATGGCAACATCATTAGTTCCATTTTGCAATGATAATGTATTTCTAATTCTTTAGCAACTGCTTTCCGCTTTTCATCTGTTACAAACCGACTATCTACTTGACCGACAATGTGACAAATTGTATCAGAACTGGTATTAACGCTGAGACTCATATGGCGGTGGGGATATTGAATTTTATCTTTTGTTATAAAAACGAACTTTACGCACTATGGCAGTTTAAAATACCCAACAGTGCGCAGTGATGCAGAACTTTGACGCGGATTTTTACAAGCTATAGGTTTTTTAACTGATAAAATACATTTGGGAAATTGTATAGCAAAATGATTATTAAATTTAGAAGTCCAACCGAAATCCAAAGTAGAGTTACCTGTTCCACAATCTTGATAAAAAAAAGCAGGGAGTATAATTCTTTTATTCCCTGTTAGTTTACAAGAAAAATGTTCTTCTTTATCTGGGGTTTGTTTTTGTATTGAACTGTATTTTTCAAATTCTTCTTTATTATTTTTCTCAATTTCGTAGTTTGGTATAGACTTAGTTTCAATCATTTCAAAATTAATTTGATCCTTATCAAAGCAAGCTGACGTTGACTTTGATTCAATTACTTTAAAATCATTTTTTTACTCATCTAAACAGGTTTCACTTGACGTATTGGTTAATTTATCTTTGTCAAATTCACATAAGTTCTTATACTGACATAAGTTTGATGACTCTGATCCAGTCTGCTTATCTAAAATTCCATTAAGAAGTCTCACTTTTCGATTTTCACACTTCTTGTTATCATTATTCTGATTACTGTGATTTGAACAGTCCGTCATTGGTTGTATTTCAAAATCACTTTCATTGTTACCAGAAAAAGTTTTAGACAAGGCTTCTCTAAGTTTTTGTTTTTCATTTTGAATTAACTGCTGGCACAAGTTTGGTGACTTTAATTCTTCCTTGTGTTGCGAAAATTAGCTAAGATCTTTATCTCTTTCTTTTTCTAATTCCTTATCAATTTTCTGCGGTAATGTAATTCGAACAGTTAACCGTGACTTCAGTTCTGGTATTGAATCAATTAATTTCTGTACAGTTGATAGGACTTCACAGTCGGTAGTGGCGGAACACATTTCATTTCTTTATTCTAACACTCATATTTTCAAGAATATCAAGTCTGCATCTATACTGGTGGACAGATGGAACTATCCACTTTAAATTTACTTCATATTTTATAGTATAGGTCTTCAAAGAAAAAAGTTATCGACGATTTACGAAAATGTCCCGCGACTACCGACAAGAAAAAACGTCGGTAGTGGCGGGACACTATCTTAATTCACAATTTTTATGGTCTAAACTTTACAAAAATGAAGGAAACAAAGTAAAAACATGTAATTTATGTTTTTAATTCATAAAAGTACAATAAAATTTTCTTCTAAGATATACATTAAAAAACTACCAAGCCCGTTATGAAATGTATTATTTTATCAGATATAAGAAATACAGTCTGATAGGGTATCTAGTACTTTTGCAAAATGAAATTTCAGAGCTTTTCCAGGTCTTTGAAAACTCTGAATCAGTGTCCTTACACTGCCAATATAGAATGTCCCGCCACTGCCGAAACAAGACATCACGATAATGATAATTTTACATTCGTGTCCATCGCACAATCTGGCATAGTGTTTTGAAAATTTCGAAGAAAATGTAAATACTAATAAATCAAAGCACTAATTGTTAACAGAATTCCAAAAATTTGTGTTATTTAATTACTTTTGCGTCAAGGGAATAATACTTTAAAAGTACCTTCAAACTATTATTATCAATATAGTGATCCATCGTACGTCAAAAACGTGTGAATCATATAGAAAAGGTTAAGCGCAATAAAACACTACTTTTACACCATAAAAGGCACCATTGTGAATTCTGCAGCCAAAAATATGGCACTGTCCCGCCATACCCGCCGTCCCGCCACTACCGACAGCGCCCTACTAATAAAAACTGTTGAATATTTCTTTAGAATAAAAGAAAAAAATTGTTTATCTTTTAAATACTTTTAAGAAAAAAGTCTGATCTTTTAATTACAGTAACTATTGGAATGCGGTACTAATAAACCTGTTAAAGATTTTTTTTCAATTAAAGGCAAACATTGAAATTTTTTTGAACCTTTCAACAAAAGCTTTTAACACTAATAATATGTCTCAATTTTTAAGCAGTTCAAATACCTATTCAAACAATATGACTACACTGAACAAAAAATTAATAGATTTAACTTCTTTTCAATTACCTAAAGTAGTTCAATAGATTCTCAATAAAGTTTGAAAAATTGTATTAATTATGAAGAAGTTAAAAGAAGCACAAAATTAGTTGATAAAATGAGATTTTATAGTTATTTTTAAAATTTTTTAAATTTACTCTCTAAATTTAAATCAGTGAAATGTCACTGGCGAATCAGTGCGAAATAAACCACTGATTTTAATTAGTGAGATTTTGACTGAAAATCAATCAAATTTAACTGATTCTCAGTGAAATAGCTTACTGATTGAAGCAGTAACCTCACTGATTCAATCAGTTATATTTTGACTGAGAATCAGTGAAATTCCATTGAAAGTTTCACTGATTCAAATCAGTGGCTTATTTCGCACTGGTTCACCAGTGATATTTCACTGATTCAAATTTAGAGAGTACTACTTTAAGTAGTAAATGGAGCCACTAATGTTCAACTATATGGAAAACAGTAACATTAACAACATGAACACGATCAGATAAACTAAAAAACTTATTATTTTAACTACTTTGCACTCAACTATAGTTGAATTTCTCAGCTAAATTTTTTTCAGTGTAATAAAAACTGCCAAACACTTTTTTAATAAAGAAGAACAAGATTTTTAAATATCAAAACTAGAAATAAATCTTAAATTTTAGAATCACACTTTTTCTTAATTAAAGAAAACTTTTTGAAAAAGCAAAACATTTCAAACTGCTAAATATGAAATTGAGTAAAACACATACGGGACATTCTATTTCAAACCGTAGCACATTCAAAAGACGATCGCGCATAGAGCTATTTAAAAATACAGTTTACTTTATCAAAAGTGTTTTAAATATAAAATATAAAAAATGCATTGGAAAGATAATTTTTTGAGCTTTAAAATGGTGTTAAGCTTTTTGTAAAGAATATTTTTTTTTCATAATATATTTTGTATTTAAAAACTTCAAATCCAAACATCTCAAAACAAGTAAACTTTAATTTTTTTGAAAGTTGTATAACAAGTAACAACAAAGCTTAAATTCTTTATTTTTTACCACCTAAATGTTATAATGGTCTTTTCAGAGGTTCTGAAGAAAAAAATTAAAATACAGAGTCATTTTAGTCAAAAAAGACAGAAAATTCCCTTCCAAATTGTATATAGTAAGGAAACAAATTCGATCTTAGGAAGGTAAAAAATACAAAAACAGAATTTATTTTTATTGAATTTTTTCAATTTTTATTGAATCTGACATAGAACACAAAACAAAAGCAGCACTTTTGTTAAGAGGGTTACGTTCTGACTTCGTGTTCTATGTCAAATTCAATAAAGTGACTTTGTACTTTAATTTTTTTCTCTAGAATCACTGAAAAGGCCATTATAACATTTAAGTGGTAAAAAATAAAGAATTAAACCTTTGTTTTCATACAACTTTTAACGAAATTAAAGTCAACGTGTTTTGAGTTATTTGGATTTAAAGTTTTTAAATACAAAATACACTATGAAACAAAATATTTTTTACAAAAAGATTAGTACCATTTTAAAGCTTAAGAAATTATCTTTCCAACGTATTTATTATATTTTATATTTAAAACACTTTTGATAAAGTAAACTGTATTCTAAAATAGCTCTATGCGCGATCGTCTTTTGACACTGCTTTGGTTTGAAGTAGAATGTCCCATACATTTAAATAAGTTTCTAACTTTGAGAAAATAAACTTTATTTTAAAATTGTTATTCTCTCTATTCGAAAGAATGAATCGCAAACACTTAAATTAAGACAACTGAAATAAAAACTCAACTGAAACTCAACTTCGGGTCAGGTTCACTGACTTTGAAATCTAGAAGTTTATTCTCTGTGCCATGAATTAAAGAAATGTACAAATTTCAATTTTATAAAACAACGCCGGTGAATGCCGACACGCCAATAGACTATCGGCGGCGCACTGGTGTACGTAGAAAATAAGCAGCGGCGCCGGCGTGACGTGGCAGCGCAAGGTTATGGGAAAAATAAGAAGTTTCTTGAAAATTATGGATAATTACAAATTTAATTTATTATTTTTAAATATAAAAACGTAAACATTTTTTCAAATATATTTTGGAGTCAAAAAATAAATGTCCAAATTTTTATTTAAAAATCTCGAGTATTTCAAAATTTATGATTAATTGAAGTAAACTTGAATGAAACAGAGCTTTTTGAAGTCTGTCCTTAAAAATTTGTTGTTTTTTTCCAGAATGGTCTTTTTCCCGAATGTATTTACAACCTGAGTTATATAAAAGTGATTTGTGTAACCGGTTATTAAATTGAAAAAAATGAATTTCGGGAGATGAGATATTCGGGAAAATGAATTTCGGGAGATGAGATATTCGGGAAAATGAATTTCGGGAGATGAGATATTCGGGAAAATGAATTTCGGGAGAAAAGGTATTCGGGAAAATGATCATTTGGGAAAATAGATTCGGGAAAATATGTTTCGGGAAAAGTGTCATTCGGGAAAATGACTATTCGGGATTTGGTAATTGGTAAAATGGGCAGGTACCCAAAGTTCTCATTAGTTACAGACCATCGACCTTTAGTATGGTTACACAACATTAAAGATCCAGCTTCAAGATTAGCTAGATGGAAAATTAAACTAAGTGAATATGATTATAAAATAGTATACAAACCAGGTAACATTAATTCAAATGCGGATGCATTATCCCGTAATCCACATTCCCAGAATCCAAGTGCAGACAGTCCGTCCATTGGAGCCATACACTCCTTGTTAATGAACAATCATCAAAGTAATCCGAATTTTGAATTGGTGAAAGACAATTCAAAATCTCAATTTTTTCCTGGAGAAGAAGTTAGAATGATTGATGGTAAAGATATTGTGCATAAAATCTTTTAGAATTATGACACCGTGATGACTCACGCCGATTCGATGTGCATCCTGGAAGACGAAAAAACCTTCCTAATGTTATTCGGCGGCACCGGACATGTGAATGTAGCTTCTATTCAAAAGAGTCAGACTTGTCCGATTGATATAAATAACGGGGGTGTCGAAGCTTCGTCTGTTCAAGGAAATGGAGACATCACTTCTTCTGAAAAAGGTCAGAAAATAGACAATTAAAATTTATTAACTACAGACAACGCTATTTTAATAAATAGTAAAGATTTTATTACAATCAGAAAAGGACATATAGTTAATTTTATGTCAGCAGATTACAAAACAGATTCACAAATAATCAAAGAATCGTTAGAAAAAAACCTTTTTAATTAACAATTCGTGGAAAATGAAAATCCAAAAATTGGACAAGTAATAGTATTCAATTCAGAAAATCGTTACATATTTCATTTTATTGTTAAAGAAAAAGCTGAAGATGTTTTTCTTAATAATTTATCAAAAATCAATTATTGCTTTAAAAAATTCTTTGCATATTTTAAATGCTAAATTTATCAAATTATCAAGTAAGGATAATGATTTAAAAGGAATATCTTGGATAAATGTTGAAAGATTATTTTTAAAACACTTTAAAGATGAAAATATCAAAGTTACGGTTTGTAGCGGAGGGATTAAATTTCCAATATCAGAAGAAAGATATAAAATTATAAAAGAATTTCACGAATCGATAGTAGGCGGACACAAAGGTGTTAGTAAAATATACTGGAGAATTAGATAAATTTATTACTGGTTCGGTATGAAACCAGATATTCAAAAATTTATAAAAATTTGTAAAAATTGTCTAAGACTTCAAATCACAAGATTACAAACCAAACAACCCATGAGAATTACGGACACTCCAAAAGAACCATTCGATAAGATCCAAGTAGATATCGTCGGACTCTTACCAATAACCTCAACTAGAAATCGATATATTTTGACGATTCAATGCGTTTTTCAAAACTTTCGGATGCACATGCCCTAAAACAAATAGACTCTGTAACAATAGCACATACATTGGCAGAACAGTTCATATCTCGATTTGGATGTCCAAAAGTGATAGATTCAGATCAAGGTACAAATTTTACAAGTCAAATCATGCAATCATTTTGCAAAATTTTTAATATCGAAAAGATAAAATTAACAGCTTACCATCCACAATCATTAGAATCTCTTGAACGTAGTCATCAATCTCTTGTCGAGTCTCTCAGTCAATTCGGTGATTCCCAAACTTGGGATGAATGGCGCAATTTTTCCATACAATGTGCAAATTCATGAATCGACGGGTTTTGGTTCTTATGTCCTACTATTCTGGAAAGAAGTTGTAATTCCGTCAAGTTTTGATGAGAGTAAAATGCGACTTATTCCATAAACTCGATAATACGCAAGCTCTCGCTCGCAAACGAATAGAAAAAGCTAAAATAAGATCGAAAAATTACTATGACAGAAATATCCATCCAATAAAGTTTGAGGTAGGAAGTGCGGTAAACTTAAAAGTAAATGTCAGAAATAATAAAATGTTTGACGAGTTTTTTAAATTTCTGACCGAAATCTTGCAGACTTCAAATTATTTACAGAAATTGTTAAAATTTATAAATTTTATTAATAGTAAGCATAAAATATAAAATTATTATTTTCATCTATGAAATTAAATAAAGTTTTACATCTTCATGAGATATTTAAATTTTATTTTAATCACTGACACATTATTCAAATTAATTTATTTTAAATTTATAAGTTTCAATCCTTTTATTTATATTAATTTATAGTTACACTCACGACATTTCATTAATTTATGAAATTTAAATTATGTTAAAATTATTTCCTTTCTTTTTTCTCTTTTTAGATTTTAAATTCCCTTTCTAAATTAATTACTTTTGACTTATATTGTTTTTGCAATTATTTACTTAAATAAATTATTCTTTCTATAATATTCTCAAAATTTTATTTATTTACATAACAAAATAATGTTAACTAAAATAATTTATTTACTTATAAATCTCGACATATTAGTAATAGATAAATACATTCAATATAATCAATTGATAAATAATATCAATTCACGCTTACTTTAATTGTTCGAAATTATTCGTTTATACTGATTTAATTTTTATAGGTTATACAAATTTTATGAAGGGGTAAGGTATGCTTATAATATTTCAAATTAAAAATACATATATCTTCATTATAAATACATTAATAAAGTAATATGTAAATAAAAAAAACTATTTAAAAATTTACGAAATATATATATATATATACATATTATAACCACGGTGTTAGCTCAGTTGGTTAGAGTCCTGGAATCTGCAGTAGCGCCAAGTCAAGTTTGCTTGGTTCGCGCCCCGGTGCCTGGAATTTTTTCAGCTCGTGAGATAACTTCAGTAAAAGGTTTCACGTCGAGGTATAATGATTGCACTGTCGGTAACTGACATGTACATATCATTAGAACTCGACTGTCGATAAACCGGTTGTACGCAGGAGAGGTTTTTCTACAATTTTTCCCTCTCCACTGGCGAGACAACCCATTAAGGGTGGTACAGGTAAATGCAAGTACTCCTAATTTGAAGCCGTTCTGTAGACGCAAAAATACTTAATACTTCTGTTTAAAGTATGAACAATGAAAGCAAATCAAAGGAAATAATTTTACAAGGAAACACTTGTATGGGCGTAAGGCGGGAAAACGAGTGTATAATTAAATTATACATATTATAAAGCATTTCTGAAGAGAAGATCGAAAATAAGATACAAATAGATTTAATCTATTTTCAAATTTTTCAATTTTTCGCGACAATAGATGCTGGTGTAAACTTTTGATTGTATGATATACTTTATTTATATGGAATAATTATAAAAACGAATAAAAATACAAAAATATAACATTGAATTAAAATACTTTCAGGAAATTCCAAGAATTAATAAAATATAAATAATTAAATTAAGATTCATGTTATAAAATAAATAAAGAACACGGAATAAAAGACAAAAAATTCTCAAAATTACAGAATTATTTCTTTCTTATTATTATTTTTTTTTCTTCTCCCTTGAGAATTTGTTGGAACTTATATTCTGCTTGATTTTAGTGTTGAAATTTATAATGAACATATATATACATGAGTATATAAAATTATTACCTTTGTTATTTCATTTTTTAAAAGGGTAAATGGTTGATGCTCATGAGAGAAGACCCACCATTAATCCATGCTGAAAGCAGAGGGTGGATAGACACAAATCCAAATATAAGCGGAACACTGATGAGATGCGAAGACTGGCTCTTAAATAATAATCTGTCTAGAAATATACTTAACCCGGAAATCCTGACACTACACTTTGTTGGCTCTAGACAACTCCTAGAGCAAAAACACTGTTTGGGATGCGACAAAGATCCATTCAAAGTTAAACAGGCCGCACGTGCTTAGCTTGCCTGGTTACACTTTTTGAAAGCGGATGGAATCTGGAGGAAGGAGGTTATCGTCTTTTTGAAACAAAATACAATATCCTACATCCAGACATTATCAATCGCCCCATATTATGGAAATCCGTTAAAGATTACCATATGCCAAAGATAATTTACCTGCTTTACCCGATCACATTCCACAAATTCAAATCAATGTTATAGAAGACTTGGATGAAAATAATGATATAGACCCCAATAAAAATTTAAATGAAGAAATTATTGACCACATGGAAATTGTTAACGAGGAAAATGGAGACGATTATGACTCAGGAATGGGAATAGACAATCAGGACTATATTTATGAGTAATTATTTAATCAAAATAAATATTATTTTTCTGATATTTTTTATATTATGTGGTCAAGAGATTTAAATTAGATTTTTTCATTTAGTCTATTGAAATAAAATAACTTTAATACTTTATCGTGTACTCAATTCATCAAAAATCATTCTATGTATTGTTTTAATTTCTGTTTTTTGTTAGATCAGGGAAAATTTTATTCCTTAACTAGCTTTCGAGCCCACCTTCGGCGGGCATCGAAATCTAGTAACGTGCCATCAACAGTATTATTTAAGCAAAAGGATTTTCTGACAGAAAGTATTTTTTGACAAAAAATATTTTCTGACAACAATTATTTGCATGCTTTCTGCATGAAAATAATTTATTTTGAAACACTTTCTGTATTTGAAACAAACAAAATTATTAAATTTCTAATATCCTAAAGGGGATGGGCTGTCATAGTGGAACAAAATATAGATTAATATAGATTTTGGGCCAATTTTTATTTTAGGCATAAAATCTTAATCAACAATTTATAAAAAAAGACTACAGAAAGTTAAAGTGCAATTTATGACACATTAATTTTTCATTAGAAACAAAAATCTTGTAGCCAGACAAAAGAACAGACTTTTACATAGCAACTTTTGCTATGGTGAACATTCCCATTGCAACACGCATAAAAGAAGTTTACTGTGGCAGTAAAATATTCGCTGCCACGTCAAAATAAGTTTGCAAATATAGGGACAGCGAACAAATTTGCAGTGAGAATAAAAAAGTTTGCTGTAAGAGTAAATTAAAATTTTTTTCTAATATTGCTTATCATAGCAAACTTTGTTCACTGTCACAGCAAATAATTTGCTGTGGTTACTAATTTTGTTGGATTCAACAGCAAATATTATTTACTCACTTCAAAAAATTCATTTTTTTTCGTGAACCGATGATAATGTAAACATTACAATTGCAACCGTTGCTAAGCAAAATATCCACATAACAACAGTCACTATAGAAAACACTCGTATAGCAACCGTTGCTATGAAGAATATTCCTATATCAATAGTTGATATGAAAAACATCCCCATAACAACAGTTTCTATTGAAAACATTCCAATACCAACTGTTGCTATGGAAACCATTCCCATGGCAACCATTGCTATGGTAACTATTCAAATTTGTCTCAAAAACTATTCAAATATCAACCTTTGTTTTAAAAAACATTCCAATAGAAACCGCTGCTATAGAAAACATTTCTATAGCAACCTCCGCTATTAAAAAGATTTCAATATTAACATTTGCTATAAAAAACATTCCCATAGCAACGGTTGCTAGTGAAAACATTCCCATAGCAACCGTTGCTATGGTAACTATTCGCATTTGCCATGAAAACTGTTTCAATATCAACCTCTGCTATAAAAAACATTCCAATAGCAACCGTTGCTATGGTGAACATTCCTATTGCAACCCTTGTTAAGGACAGAATTCTTACAGCAACCGTTACTATGAAAAACATTACCATAACAACCGTTGCTATAGAAAAGATTTCCACGGAAACCATTGCTATGGTAACTATTCAAATTTGCCTTAAAAACTATTTGAATATCAACCATTGCTTTGAAAAACATTCCAATAGCAACCATTGCTATGGAAAACGTGCCCATAGCAACCGTTGTTAAAGAAAACATACACATACCAACCGTTGCTATGGTTCACATACCCATATAGTAACTTTTGATATGTTAGTATACTTTAAAAGAGCTTAATTTTACCTTTTCTGAAATACTATATATATATTTTAAACTAAAAAGTATATAAAAATTTTTGAGTATGTTGCAATGTACAGGCAAAATGTTGATTTTGTTTATATAGAAAAATGATACATATTAGATCAGAGTAAAGTTTAATTTTTATTTTAATAAAAAAATCCCAAATCCAACAGGGAATATAGTTTTCTAAAGTCCAGTCGTTGCCATTTTCGAATTGATACCTTTGATCAGCATCAGTGTCAGAGGAGACAAATGGAAGCCAATAGGATGGAAAAGCCAGGATTCAGATTTTTGAAGGTAAGGGTAAAAAGGAAGGAAAATGATTAACTATCTCACGTTTATACCAAATTGGGAAATACACTGTGGTTGACTCAGAGAATAAAAATTAATATTTACCTAATTTAGGAAAGATATGTGTTGACCTTGAATGCATTCTAATTGGGATTTTCCAATTTCGCATATTACTAGACGACTACCTTACCTTAATCTTACAGCATATTATATCTTACCAATTATTAATTGGTATCAAAGTAACCAATTTCTTGCACAGCGAATGCAAGACGTCAAGTATGCGTCAAAGCAAGGGACGCTTATTTTGACCTTTCAGTTTGCTTTCAGATAGAGGCCCTTTCTTTACTTCCGCCAGATGACGAGTTTGTGTCCAATTCAAATTGCCAAAGATATCTTTTCCGAGGAGCAAAAGGAAATTCCGTTTCAGTAGGTCCAGTCGTTGTAATTTTCGAATTTATCCCTCTCATCCTATCAGTGTCAGAGGAGGAAATGAAATCCAATAGGATAGAAATTCCAGGATTTAGATATTTGATGGTAAGGCTAAAAAGGAAGGAAAAGGATTAATTAATACCAATTCAGAGAAAACGATAGACAATCGTTTAAAAAAAATGTAATAAAATAGGCGTAAAGTGGAATAATACCAGAGGAAAAAAATGGAAGTTCAGTTGTAATTGTCCAGCATTAAAGGTTGGCCAATCCCTCTATAAGGTCCGACTTCACAGAAGTTCAGTTTTCGGAAATTTTAGTTAGGCAACTCATACTAGTTTTCAGCAGCACACTGTGACTGGACAGCATTCAGAGCCTTTTCACAAGGTCTGCCAGAAGACGAGTTTCTGTCTAATTTAAATTACCAAAGACTTATTTTCCCAGATTCAAAAGTAAATTCTATTTTAGAAGGTCCAGTCGTTGTAATTTTCGGATTAATCCCTTGCATCGCTATTAGTGTCAAAGGAGGAAAATGTAAGCCAATAGGATGGAAAGACCAAGATTTAAATTTTTGAGGGTTAGTCTAAAAAGAAACGAAAATGATTAATTATTAACAATGTAGAAAAATGATAGAAAATCGTTTTAAAAAATGTAATAAAACAGGGGTTTGAGTGGAATAACACCTGAGGAAATAAAATGGAATCTCAGTTGAAATTGTCTAGCAGGAAAAGTTGGCTAATGCCTCTATAAAGTATTGGCTACTCGCATCAGATCTGACAGAAAACGAATTTCTGTCAATATCGAATTGCCAAAGACTTCTCTTCCGAAATCGAACAGGAAATTTCGTTTTTTAAAGTCCAGTAATTAAAATTTTTGAATTAATCGCTTTGATCCGCATCAGTGTTAGAGGAGATAAATGGAAGCCAATAGGCTGGAAAAGCGATGATTCAGATTTTTTAAGATTAGGCTAAAAAGGAAGGAAAAGGATTAATTATCAACAATTTAGAGAGTTCGATGGCTGCTCTTTACACTGTGTTACATTTTATAAGATTATAGAAAAAGCAAATTAATTCAGTGATTATTTCTGACATTTTTCAATTTTTAATTACAGGGCAAGGCGGGGTGTTTATTAGGGTGGTCATGTATTTTCTTTTTTTTTTCTTTTAATATTTAAAGATTGTTTAAAGCGTTAAAAGTTTCCCATGCAACATGCATGGGCAAGGCCGTAGCCAGAAAAAAATTTCGTGGGGGGTTTTGTCAACAAACAGTCAAAGTGATGACCTTTTTTTTTTTTTGAAAACTTAAACAGCTGTCAAAAAAATTTTGGGGGGGGTTCAAACACCCCTATTACCCCCCCTGGCTACGGCCTTGTGCATGGGAAAACAAGACATTTTCGCAGAATTGATATAAAATCCATGAAAATTAACATTTTTTTATGGGATGTTTCTCTTTAAGAGAGTTCAAAAAATAATAATTAATAATGAATTTAACAATTTTTTATGAACAATTTTTTAAAGGGCCTTAAAAAGTTACGATTTTTCACGATTTTTCATTTTATAAGATTTCTTTGAAGGTGTTTAAAAAATAGTTAATATTAAAAAAATGTCAAATAAATTCTTCATTCTTATTTTTTTAACTCCTCTGACGAGAAACAGAGTTATATGATAAAAGTTATAAATTTTCATGGATTTTATATGAATTCTACGAAAAATTCTTTTTTCACATGCTTTTTGCTTTGAAAACTTTCAATGTTTTGAACGATCTCTAAATATTTTAAATAAATAGAAGTACTTTTCTTTTTTGATATAGAACAATCCTAGGAAGTGAGAACATAAATAACATTTGCAACTTTTTGTTTTTCCCATATATATTTGGACCACCCTAGGGATTAGTTAAGGTAGTTATATTCCATTTTCTGTTCGAAAATAGTTCATTTGTTGAAATTAAAATTACAATTTTTAGGGTCTAAGAAACGAAAAATTCCAGCTCTTCAAATTAGTGATGACGAAAATGAAATCGAAAGCTCATTGATTGCTCCTAAACGCTATAGTCTGAACCAAACATGCTTAAAGAGAAAATTTCTCAGCTTCGAACAAAACTAGATCTTACAGAGTGTCACAAAAGTTCTCCAATTGCTGATGGCTCTGAACATAAAATAATAAAAAATATACGTCGAGAAATTGACGATTGTGAAAAAGGGCTGAAAAAAACAAAAGCAGTCTGCTTATTAAAAAAAACAGGGAATCTCATAAAACTAAAATGCAAGATTTTCATTCCAAGAATTCGAAAGCAGCAAAGTTATTGAGACCACGATCTGTCCCTGGATGTCCGCGCTTGGAGGAGCAACAATCTGATCTTCTTCAGATAGAACTAGAACTCGGATTCAATATATCCAGGAGTGGGACTTACATTTGTTTGCTTTCTCGGAAAAGTAATACCTCCGAAGCTAAGAGGCACGTTAACTAAAGAAAGTTCCTGTAAAACTCAGCCGTCCAAAAGCCGATCACCATAAGGCCCACTTGGACCAGCATTTTTGTGTCTCTTCAATAAGGTCTCTGGATATAGTTGCTTTAATTCTCGGTCCAAATTAAGTAATTTTTATGTCACAGGATGATAAAGCGCGTGTTGCCATTGGACTAATAGCTGCAAATAAAAAGGCACCGTTGCTTATGCAAGTAGAGTATAAAGTTTCTTTGCCGGATCACGACTTTGTGATTGCTACTCAACGTAAGTTAATTACTAGTATATACGCTATATGTGACATCGAACCTAATGAGATGGGTCGCCCTGAAATTGTTACGTACAGTGGGCCAACGTATGTCGCTATCCGCAGTACCAAACACTCTTCGTCTATGGCGACATCTCACGCTGATGATTTGAATCGGCCTCTTGTCTAGGAGGCCTTTAAAGCATCTGTGGAGGACAGTTTGAGAAAAATAAAGCCTATTTTTATTGTTTTTTGCGATGGTGGACCACATGAAAATCCTCGCTACCATAAAGTGATCGCAAACGCTATAAGTATTTTTAATCAGAAAAACTTAGATGCCATATTCGTAGCTACCAATGCTCCAGGAAGAAGTGCTTTTAACAAAGTAGAACGGCGAATAGCTCCTTTGAGCTGAGAACTGACAGGCCTGATTCTTCCTCATGACTCTTATAAATCCCACTTAAATAACAGTGGCAGAACTATTGATTCTAACTTAGAAAGGGAAAACTTTCAAAAAGCAGGCGAAATTTTAGCTGAAGTGTGGTGCTCGGTATTAATCGATTAGTACGAGGTTATTGCCAAATACATCAAACCATATAACAGCCTATCGTTAGTTATGGAATTTACCGATGAACAATGGTATGCAGATCATGTTAGAGAAAGACAGTATTTCCTACAGGTATTATAATTATACTTTAAATAAAATACTTATTGAATGCGCTTTCTAAATATGAAATATATATTGATCTATTAATTTCTATTTGCAGGTAGTCAAATGTGACAATTACGATTGTTGCGGGCCATTGAGGAGTTCGCTGTCCATGGTGCTTCGTGGGCGCTTTTTGACTCCACCTTACTCGATCTTACAAGTATTTGAAGAACCGTTTGTGCCTTCTGATCATGATGGAAAATCGTTAGCGCCATTCTTGCTTCGGCAATGCCTCACAATATACCTCAAACATGAGGGCTATTCTAAAATGCCATATGATTATTACTGTCCATCGCTTTTGGTGAATGACCAAACCATTCATAAAAGATGCTGCAAAACTTGTGGCATCTACTTTGCTTCATGTGCAAAGATGCAGAAGCACAGGTCGATACTGCATGCATCCCTGCGAATTATTTTTTACTTTCTTTTACTATTTACCAAATTTAATTAAATTTATTTAGTTTACAAGAACAGCAATGTCTTTTTTGACGAAAAAAGAATATTTAATATTCGAAACGAGAAAGACTGAAAGTAAGTTTTTTTCTAGTCCTTAAGTCTATTATTAGTACCCAAAACCAGTATTTTTAATGGTTTATAATTTACAGTAAAGGCATGTTATGGAAAATGGGTCTTGAATTGGCAGTCTGCAAACTTTCTCATTTTTTGAAAAGTTTAAAAAATTAATTTTCAAGCGAAATCTAAACACTTCGGATCAGATAGTCCTTCCTGATGATATTTTAAATAAATTTGCAAAATTTGTAAAGCAATATTCTTTATTTAAAGAAAAGTTTACGTTAAAATTTTCCTTATACCAGTCATTCTCAATCACAGGCCCTTAAGGTAACAAATTTTATTTTCGTTACTGTTTATGTACATATTGCGTAGAAGTTCTCTTTCAGAGTATGTATGATATAAAAAATATATAATTGTATGTAATATACCCTCATTTTATTTCACTAATAGTATATTACGATACTGGGCCGGAAAGTTGGATTTCTTGGCAAGCGTGATATAAGCGTGATATTATATCTCGTTTGCCAAGGCATCCAGCTTTCTGGAGTGTGTCGTATACGATTTTTCTTCGGCCCCAGCCGAAAGTACGTTAAAAAGTTGAAGAAAATATGCAAAAAAGCGTTGACAGTGGTTGCTGGCTGCTAACTTGCTGTCAGCCATATTTGTTTACTATTCTTACTTTTGTAGCCTGTGTTAGCGCGCTCTACTGGCCACTTTGCAAAGCGTCTCGCAAAATGTTCCTGGATCAGCTGAATTCTTTTTTGGAAATTCGATCTGCCCGCCCGACTTTTGCAAAACCGAGGCGAAGCCGAGGATTTTGCTGGTCGGGGCGGGCATCAATAAAAGTAAAAACATATAAAAAGGTAAGCATCTTATCAATCACCTGGATTTTTTATTTATTTTTTCAAATTTTAATACTGAACAATGTTTAGTATTTAATGTGTCAAAATATTAGGGACAATTATTGTTTATTGTTTTGTTTTATTTTGACAGCTGACTGATATGATACTTGCCTGGAAGCTTGGACCCAAATTGAGCTAACTTGAGTTTTACTACCAGAGTAACACAAGCAGTGTTCACTTGTATCCCCGGTTTTGATAGCCTTTTTTTTCTCAGTGTAGAAGCTGCCAAAAAATGGACTGCTGGTGTCCATAAAATGAGTTGCTGTTACACATAACCAACAGTCAACCGCTGTGCTCTATGTTATAGTTCGCCAAATGTACAATATTTTTCCCCTTGTATAATGGAACTGTTCTTAAATTAGAATTATAACTGACGGGCAAAAGATTACGAAGAGCTTTTGAAGAACAGTGAAAGGGAAATTAAGGTATAAAAAGTGAATTAACACTATTAAAAGAGAGCTTAAAAGATTAAAAACAAAATAAAAATAAAAATCATTCAGACTTTCTTTTTTTTTAATACAACTTTGAATGTTCACGATATTTTGCAACTGCCACAAAAATTGCTTACAAGAAACTAACATAACATAACCCTTGAAGGTCAAGAATAAACTTACCTACTCGAGAAGTGATGAAAGAGTGATAAATGATTCACACAGGACGAAAATTTGCCCGCAAAAATCCAATTCTAAACCAAAAATGCTTCTTGCTGATTGATAAATATGTCAGAGTCGGGTTTTAAAATTTAATATAGAAGGGCACCGTAATATTTCAGATTACAAAAACTTAATTATATAGTATATTTTTATTTAAAAAAAGGTTTGTTGAATCAATTTAATATTTAATAATAAAACAAAATAATCCTATAAAAGAAATAAGTTAGCTGTAGGATGTGGCGCTTAGAATAGTTTGAAAGAGGTGCAAGTAGTGTTGGTTGATAGTGTCAGGCAGAAAGATCTAGCGTAGCCTGTTACCCGTAGTTGTGGGTTAGTTACGCAAAAGAGACAGAATACATTAGAGAGCGTAAGTTTCAGAGAGACAAGTAGTGCTGACTGGCCGCGCGAGAGAGATAGAATTATACAGAATATATTGGTTAATGGATATTCTACACTTCTTTTTTGACTTTGCATTTACACTCGACTCTCGGATCTTTTGCATTTGATTCTTTTACCCTCTCGAGTCTTTTACATGTTTTCTCTCTGACCTTTTTCTTTTAGCCAGCCTCAGTGTACACTGAAAAAAATGTTTAGGTACGCTACAAAGAATTCTGGCTGTTACAGCTAAATAATATTGCTCCATATCGTCGACCTAAACGTCTAGCTGTGGTACCTAAATTATATTGCAGGAAAATTATAGCTATTCTACCTAGAAAATTTAACCAAATCTTTTATATTTTTAGCTGAACTACAGCAAGGTTATATAGGTGTAGAGCCTAAATCTTTTTAGCAACATTTTTTAGGTAATACGTCTAGCTACTATTAATAGAATTTCTAGCTGCAGTAGCTGGAATTTCTAGATAACGTATTTATTCATTTATTGCTTAGAAAATAGTGTAATGTCTAAAAAAGTTAACAATAAAAACAAAGAAACTTATTTTGATAAGTAATTTTATTGATTGGTACGAATGTGAGCAATACAATAATTATATACAATGATAAAACAATTTAATATATAGTATCGTTTATAACAGCAATTTTTAAATTAATAAAACTTGGCATATTTTATTTATTTTTATATTTTGAATAGTGAAAACATAAAATGGATTTTAAAAATTCAAAAACTATTATGACTTAAAAATTTTTATTTATTGTTATAATAATTTAAGTTATTTCAAAAAATTGTTATATTATTGTGAAAATAATATATGAAAAATGAAATTGAATTCCTAGAAAATAGTTTTTGAATATTTATGATTTTAAAAACGAAAAACTTTTTCAAATTATGTGCTCAAAAATCTGTCGTTTGTTATTTGATGTTATTATAAAAAAGCTTTTTTTAAAAAAATAGAATTTTGAAAACAATAAAAGCAATAAATTTTGTGTCTTCTAATGACTTGTCGAAATACACTTTAAAATTTAATTACTTGACAACATTTCAAAATTAACCTATAAAAAAAATTTTTTAAATGGCAAATTTTTTAACCCAGCTGGCGTCGATTTTTCACATAAGTATATAAAATTATAAGATATGATGCAAAGTAACATATTCTTTACCATCAAATCCTTCACTGTATAAAACAGGATAAAAATCAAATAAATTAGTATTGAGGACAGCTTTAAATTGTGAAGTTTCAGTAACTATATAAGCATGATAATGATGTGAAAATTCTATAACGGATAACTTTTTATACACTAAACAAACGTGACTCTTAGAATTAATTAATACAGATTTGACTAAACCGAATTTAGGCTGCCTTATATCTGCATTCGGTTCAATTACAATACAAGAATTTTCTTTATATATAGTGCCTTTAAAATTTACATACTTATACTGCACAAAAGAATTTTCCGAAAAACCCTGAGGCATATTAATCTATCAGCTAATTTTAATTGCTCTTTAACAGCCAACGTGTGAACAATATTTTTACGTGAAGTGGTTGCTTTGGCATTTTGAATTGAAGGCTGATGCTTTCCTTCAAACCTATCACAAGAATAATTGACTGGAACACCAGACATTTCTATTATCGTAGGGTAATGCAGCATATGGTGATGTTTAGGTTTGAGATTGTCTGAAAACAGTTCGAGATAAAGGCGATGATGTTCTGATATTTTCCGACGAAGTAAAGTTAAAACCTCTGTCTGAATTTGTCGACTTAATAAAATGTCAATTATATCCCGTAAAACTAAGTAGAATTGCCACACCAGATCATTTTCATCTTTAATGAGATCGCCAACCAAACGAGCAAATACACGAACAAATGTTCGCATTTCGCTTGCCGTCATTTTAACAGTTTTACTACGTATCCAATTTTCTTTTAATTGAATGGGTGTGTTGGAAATATTAGATCCATAATTAAACGCAACGATTCGGAAATTTAGATTATCAACTGTAAAATATTCTTTTTTAAAAATTAGGTAGTGTAATATATGACCCATATCATAAATACAAACACCTTCAAACAAGTCATGCATCATATCCAATGATGGGTTTTCTGTCGTTACAAAAAATTCAGTTTTTTCGAAAACTGATGAACAACTCACTCCACTATTTGAGGGATCCATTTGAATGCAATCAACCTTGTGTTGTTCTTTATCTCTAAAAAGAAGTGGATTCTCCTCACATTGAGAATGCATGACACTTTTATGAACTTTACATAATCGGCAACTATATTTAGCAGAAAAGCCCTTCAGAAAACCTAACAACGTATGTATGGCTAAATTATCGCCAACAATAAGTCCAACTGTAAAATACACTGTTTCAATTTGTCCGTTAAGCCTAATTTGAATCCCGGTAGACTGTAAATAATTCATTTCTGCGATAAATTTTTGAAAAATCGGTAAATTGCCAAATACTTCTCTATCGCAGGTTTGGAAAAGAAGTGCTAAAAATATGTTATCGAGAGATCCCTGAAATTCCCAAGGCAAACTTGCAATCTTAACATAAACTGCTCCCACTTTATTGCTGTGCGAACTAAGTTCTTTATCAACTTCATAGTCATCATAATACACTATCAATGGAATAACTATTTTATTTTCAAAATGTCTTAGTTTAGCTTGCCAATGATATCCATGAATAAAATGAGAAATTATGCCAGCAGGAGCAGTACTTAAGAGAAAATCCCTGACAATGGGAAAAACATTTGGTAATTCTAAAAAAGCTTTTAAAACTTTTCTTAAAGATATAAATTTCCCTTTGACGTAATCAAGCTCCAAAATAACTCGGTTATTTACGGTTTTTGAAAAAAAATCGCTACCTATGTTATAATTTTCAGGTTCAATATAATACCCTTCTCGTGTTAAGTGCTTTAATCTTAAATAATAAATACTTAGGTTTTTAGAAGGAGATTTTAATTTGTTTCGGATTTCAGAAATCTCTTCAGTAACATTTTGTTGAATGTTTTCAGACTTTAATTTAGATTTGATAATCTCATCAGCTGCAGACAATGTCGAAGATAAAAATTCTGTTGTTTCATCAACAAATTCTTGAACAAGTGAACGAGGCCTACCAGGCTTGGAATACAATCGAGCAACTAGTTTAGAAGCAGAATTTTCAACAATTTCTTTGAAATCTAAGCCATCAATGTCATTAGACTCAGGCACACTTAAAATTGGACTGTCACAGTCTATTAAATTACTATTTTGAGGTATTATCAATTGAGGATTAATATAGAAAATCTAAGTTATATATCACTAGATTTAATACTGAAATGGATTTCATACTGATTTAATCACTGAAACTTCTTTAATAGTTTTGGAAGTTGCGCGTCGTTTCTTTGATTATCAAATTTTGTGTCCAAACCGTACAGTTTTTTCTGAATTAACATCCAAAGACGATAACTCTCCACGGAGTATTCAGCGTGTGTTGCATGAATTATTTTGAAGCAAATGTCTAGTGCACGAAGAGGCGTCGGTACTAAATATTTTGTTCTTCTGTCAAGTACTACGTAGCAAGAATCAATTTTATCCATCGATGACCCACACACAACACAAAACGGCTGAACAGTTAACTTCCAGTGTAAAAACTTTTCATAACGTGCTGAGATGAATGTGTCAAGTTTACCAGAACTCTAAAAATATTATATTGTTTAAGTATACTAACAATTTTTAATTTAATAGAAAATATAGAGAACGAAATCTGTATTAATTTACTTCAATCAAAGATATAACTCCTTCCTGTAATTCTGTAATTGGTGGTCTCCAAGAAATGATCTTTTTATCTGACTTGACACGTGAGACAGTAACAACTGAATCTAGGTAGCAGAGTGACAGAAGAGTGATCAATATTTTGGTATCTGAAAAGTAATATATTTATCAAGATAATTACAATGGTCAATTGTATTAAGACTTTAACAGTTTAATATTTCTGATTTAAAAAACAAACCTTTGTCAGTTTTTTCGTCATTGAGTAAAGCTAAATTATCTTGTAGAATAAGACTTTTGCTTTGTTCAGTATCAAGAGCAGCTATAACTTGCGTTGAAAATTGTGTCCAACTGCTATAAACTTTTAGTTTCTGATCTGGATATAAAATGTTAAAATCAGCTTCAAGCTGAAAAAGAAGAGAATAAAATTTTAATTAATTGAGAAGGAATATCATAGACAGTTAAAGTAAAATTTATTTTAAGTTCATTATGTTGGTTTTTGAAAAATGAAAACAAAATTTTACTAGATTTTTTTATGAAAACATGATGAACTCTGTTTTTTACAAAATAAAGAAATATAAGTTATTTTAGTATAAAAATAAAGATATTTTAATACTCTAAAAAGTTTCAAATTATTTATTAAACCAAAATTTCTTAAATTTTCAATAAAAGCAAGACACTAACATTTGATTTATCTACTTAAATAAACAAATTTTACTTTCAAGTTACTTTTGGTTCAATTATCTGCCTGATTCTCCCACTAAGCTAATATACTTACCAAAGTATAACCTTCCTTTTGCCGTAAAATTGGGTATTCTGATATATACGATAAAACACTATTGGAAGAGTCTTCAGTAGGTGCCTTAGCTTTTTCAAGATTGGTTGAATTTGGTTTTCCTTTGGAAGTACTAGGTTTTTTTCTTTTTGATAATTCTGAGGAGGTTTGCAGTTTTCGGATTCTGAATTTAGAAGTGTCTTTCCAATAATCGAAAACAATCTCAATTGGTTCCACATTATCCTTTAAGAAATTTAATTTCTCTTCAATGGACTTTAATTCTAGGGAAATAATTATTTGCAATTAAATTCAAAGTAATAAAGAAAATCGTTTAAATTGTTTATACAATTTTTACCTTCGTCATTTTCATTATCAGATTCAGAATCTGTATGGTCTTTGTTACCAATCAAACCAACATTCCTAAAGTCTTTACGAAGTGAGTAGTACCTTGAAATTAATTTTCCTTTTGCCAGGCATTTAAAATTACCCTCTTTGCGGTAAGGAATATAATAAGTTTCCTAATACGATAAAAAATTTATGAATTCATAGAATTAAAAAAACAGCTGACATAATTGTATAAAGTACATATTAAGTAACTTACACCTTGTTCATCAGGAAATAAATCTTTTATGGCTTCGACCATTTGCGAAAATACTTCGCCATCGATTCTGGAAATGAATAATAATAATAATCAGGGTGTCTACCGAAACATGATTTTCAAATTCCCGGCAAATTCCCGGGTTTCCCGGATCTAAAATCACATTTTCCCGGATTTCTTTTATGTATGATTAATAGCTACATTATTAAAATAGTGAAAAAAGTAAGTGCGTAATAAATAAGTTTTTAAGGTAAAATTGATCTTTGAGGAAAATAATTCCAAAATGGCAAAAATAATAGAAATTTGAAGAAAATAATTGGAAAATGACAAAAGTAATTGAAATTTGAAGAAACAAAATCAAAGATAACAAAACTAATTAAAAAATTAAATAGGGGAGTGGGCCCCAAGATGGACAGGGTCCCAAGATGGACATTTCATATAAAATTTTTGTTTAAGGTGACAGCGCCTTATGCTTTCTGTCATTTTTGTTGTTTGTATAGACGAACATTTTGATGCACATGTGAAGAAAAAAAACCAGTTGGTTTTTCTTCTACACATACCACGTAATTTTGTGTCTAAAAAAGTTTTGTAACAGTTTTTTCTCAAGTTGGTAAAGTTATTTAAATTTATAATTTAGAATGAGTACTGAACGTTATAATATTCTTTATTTATCGTATAATAATATTCTAAAATGATTTTACTAATTCAGTATTCATATATATATTTTTACTGGGGATTAAAAAATGGTGTCATGTACCCTAAGATGGACAGGCCTAAAATCTCAATGTATTTTTTTGCATATTTTCGATTTTATACTTTTTTCAATAATTTTTTGAGCAAATTAATTAAAATTTTTTATTTTCCACCATAAAATGTGATATAATCGTTAGAGAATTTATTATATTGATCTTTTTCGATATTTTATTACTTTTTACTGTTAAGCTATTAAATTGAAGTTTTTAGAAATTTTATTTCTTGATAAATTCCGTAAAATGATTAAAACTTAGTTTAAGAATTGTTACACGATGTTTATTTTTTATTTACTATCATTTTCAGAGACTTTTAAGAAGAAGTCCATCTTAGGGCCACTTTTTTTTAGACCGAAAATTTTAAAAATTAGAAAAAATGCTTCAAAAAATGTTTATGTTCAAAATAAAATTTTATCTCTGTGGCTATAAGTTACCTTATAAATGGTACTTTCATCCGGTATAAAACATTTTAATATATTTTACTCGGTTTGGATTCTACAGCAATAAATCGATAGGGTGTCCAACTTGGGGCCCTCTCCCCTAAATAATTAAAAATTTGAAGAAAAGACTTGGAAAATGACAAAAATAATTGAAAAATGGAAGAACAAAATAAAAATTTCATGTCAATACATAATTAAAAAATTGGAGAAAAAAATTGATTATTAAAGAAAATAATTAAATAATTAAAAAATCATAAAATTGATAGAAATTTGAAAAAAATACTTGAAAATTGATAAAAATAATTAAAATTAAGAAAAAAAAGCAATTGAGAAATGACAAAAATAATTGTACCTTGAAAAAAAAAGATGATAAAACTAATTTAAAATTATGTAAAAAATTTATGATTTGAAAAAAGACGTAAAAAATGGCGTAAATAATTGAAAAATGGAGAAGCAAAATAAGAATTAGAAATCAATAATTGAAAAACTGGAGATAAAAATTCACGCTTAAAGAAAATAATTAAATAATGACAAAATGAATGCAAAATGCCAAAAAATTTGAAATTTGAAGAAAATACTTGAAAAATGATAAAAATAATTAAAATTAAAAATAAAAAGCATTGACAAATGACAAAAATCATTGAGAATTGACAATAATAAATAAAATTGAAGTAAGAAATTAAAAAATTCATGACAATAATTTAAAGATACATGAAAATAAGTATAAAATTCAGAGAAAGTAATAAAACAAAGTCGAAAATATTGACAATAATTGAGAAATTACTAAATTAATTGAAAATTTTAAAAAACAATTTTAAAATTACAAAAGTAATTCAAAATAGGAAAAAATTGTCAAGAAATGACAAAAATAATTGAAATTTGAAGAAAAAAAATTGAGTAATCACAAAAAATTTTAATTTGAAAGTAATACATGAAAAATACCAAAAATAATAAAAATTTGAGATAAATAATTGAATAATAACATGAATAATTGAAAACTGGTGTAAATAATTAAAAGAATATAAGATTGAAAAAAAATAAAACATGTAAAAAATAATTGTCAATTGGCGTAAGGTATTTAAAAATTATTGATACACAATAATAAAATTATTAAAGAAAATTGCTGAAATTTGAAGAAAAAAATTTAAAACTGTGTAAAAATTGAGAAATTGATCACCATAAAAAAAATATTGAAAAAAATTATTGAAATTTGATAAATATAATTTTTAAATGTTAAAACTAATAGAAATATGCAGAAAATACTTGAAAAATGATTAAAAAATTGAAATTTGATGGAAAAATTGTAAGATGACGAAAGTAATTGACTACTGGTTTAAAAATTAAAAACTTGGAGACATCATTTAAAAAATTAAAAAAGATTTCTTTATTAATTTCAATATTATTGATATTTGAAGAATGTAATTGTATATAATAATAATAATTATTATTATTTTACTAAGAAAGTAAGAAAAGTGATTTTTTTTCAAAGTGAGTAATAGTGAGTGATTTAAAAAAAAATATGAGTAAAAATGAAAAAGTAAGTCACTGGCAGCTCTGAAAATGCTCAAATTCGCTTGAAACTTGTTACACTTTTACTATTTTGAAAATCTAACTTCAGATTAGTAACCAGGAACATGGATTACCGCCGAGCAACAAGTTTAAAGTGAATTTGAGCAATTTTGCAAAATATGTCTGCTATATTGGATCTGCCATTTTGAATTTTGAAAAATTGGTAATTCTGACATGGTTTTCACAATCAGAGACTTCGAAAACGAGTAATAAGATTCAAGCGAATTTAAAAAATTATGAAAACGAATTAGCTGAAATTTTTAGAAATTCCCGGATATAATTTTTTTTTTCGGCAATTTCCCGGGTTTTTTCCCGGTCGAACTAAAATCCCGGCAAATTCCCGGTTTTCCCGGAATTCCCGGTGAGTAGACACCCTGTTATAAGTGTATTTTGAATTAAACAAAACAAAAATAAATAAATTTTTTATTCGCATATAAATATATCTATCACTTTGTTATTATTTTTTAAACTTACTTTTCTGAAGTCTTTAGTTCCTCGTCTATTAAAATTTCAGTTAATTTATTTTGATCTTTTTCCAACTTTAAAGACATAGATTTCTCGGATTGCATCAAAAGACAGCGTCCAGTACCAGTTTTACTTAAAAGACTGCGTAAGTCCTGCAATGAGAAAAATGAAAAAGAATTTAAAAGCTTTTTAAAACAATGTAATTGCACTGTTTTGAAAAAATATATTTTAAAAAATATAGTGAAATTTATATATTTTTTTTATAATATTTACCCATTTTCTCGTTAAATTTTCAGAAATAGATGGTTGTAATACTCTCTGCCTCTTTTCATTAGAATTTCCTGGAGAATCGTCAGGTCTTTTTCGAGATGAATCGTTCTGAAAGAAAATATTTTGTTGTTAAATTATAATAAATTACTAAAAAATAATAAGACAAAAAATACTAACTGATGCGGGTACAAGGAGATCTTCAACATTGTCAATCTTATCCTTCGTTTCCTCTAATAAGTTGGGAATTTCGTCGCTTTTAATATGTACCGAAGAACTATCACTTAGCAGGGAATTATCTCGAGATTTACATTCAGGATCTTTTTGGAAGGAAACATTACTTGGACTCTGCAAAATATGTGAAATTAAATATTATATTATTTTAATATACAAATATTCTCTTTTTCTTTAGAATCGACAATAATTTCCTATACACTTATTGATAAATTATTTGTACTGTTCTAAACGAATTAACATTTATTTCTTATTTACGTAATTCACTATAAAATCATACCCTAAACGAATTATTACCCGCGAACAATTCTCCAGTTTTTTTTAAAAACCTCATTCTATGACCTGCAACAGGTATTAAGCTTTCTAAAACTCCTGACCATTCCGGTAAAAGCAATTGACTTAATTCTTCGAAATCAATTTTTTCAGCTAAAAAACATTTAAGTGAGAAAAATTAAATAAATAACAGTATTAGATTAAAATATTATTTTTAAAGTAGAAAAATTTAAGAAAGCATAATATTTTATATTTGCAAATATTTTATATAGCAAATATTTTTTAATTGCTACATAAATAAATAAATTTCAAATAACACATATAACCTAATTTAGTTTTTGCAATTAGAAAATTTTGGTCTATGTTAATAACTTTTGGTTTTATTGTAAATTTATAATGCTTGTAAATGGACATAAATTTTACTGTTTAGATATAAAATTATAAAAAATTGTTTCCTATATTAATAGACAAGTGGGGCAAGCGTAATCGTCGAAAATGTACTATTTTATAGGTTAGGTACATGATTTGCTTATTTCATGATTGCTTATTTATTTTACGAACATTGAAGGAAAAAATCATAAATATTATTATAGGAAATTCTTATGTTAATATAATATTTATACAATCTAAATAAAAAAATGAAATTTTGTACTTTTTTCACACTGCAACAGCATAAATATTTTGATGAAATTCGTATATATATTTGCCGTAAAAACTTTCGAAATACTCCTCCAGGTTCCAGGCTGATAGTACGTCCTTCAGTGTTATGTCGACTTCGATCGTATCTTCATTTGACATTATGAATAATAGCTTTTTTTAGAACACTTTAAACTTTAAAAATAAAACAAGCCACATGGCACGCTGGTCAACACCGGTTTACCGCTGCATTCGATTATGCGCAGTACGCTTATACAGTATAGCCATGGCACCTAAACTTTTTAACAGAACTGTCTACGTAAAACTGTATTGGTAAGACTGCTAGATCGTATGGCAGGAGGTAGTAAATATTTTTCCTAAATTTTCTGTCTTTAGGAGCAAAATTGTTTTTGTATCTCGGCAATACAGTTTCAGCATTATACCAATAACGTATTGCAATTGTACCTAGATTTAATCAGCAATATATTTTTAGGAAAACTACCAATACCATTTTTTTCAGTGTACCCTCTCTTTTTTATTATTTTGCCAATTACGTTAAAGTATTAACTGTATCAATTTCAAATGAATGCCTATCCAGCTGTCAAAATTTCTATTTTTAAGTGAAATTGACGTTCTTGTAATGCTCCATTAAAAAGTTTACATTAAATAACATGAAGATTTTAAAAACTAAACATGTAGGTATTAAAAAAAAAGAAAGAATTTATCGTTAATAATAATTTAGTTGTTTTTTTAAATTTGAGATATAGCTGAAAATAATATGAAGTTGCACTGAGAAAAATGGATGTTTAGAATTAGATGTTTAAAACAAGATAGTAACGCTTAACCTCTAAATATTAAAGGTTAACATCTAAGATATTAAATTTTAACATCTAGATAGCTGTCCCTATGTTAAATGATAAATATGTTAAGCGTTAACATCTAGATGTTAAGGGTACCCGAGTCGGAATTTTGAGGCTACTTTAACGCTACATAGTTCAAAATTTTTAGGAAATAGAGGTTTAAAGTAGAAGCAAATTCAATACAATTTAGCTTCTACTTTGGTGCTATTATTGGAAGAAATTTCCTGTTTCCGCAATGAGAGCGTTAAAGTAGAAGCTAATATTCAACTATATTAAGGCCTCTTTTAACGCTCAAGACCCCCTTTTTATTGATCTTCTAAAGTCTAAACAAAGAAAGAATCTGTTTTTGCGAATAAAACTGAAATTAATATGAATGAAATTATAAAAAAAAATATAAAATAAATATTCAAAATTCATGCGCATTTAGAATTCGTCACACTTAATACACACAAGCTGGAAATAGTCTAAACTTACTAAATAAATTATTATAACGCAAGTGGGGATTCAAACCCACGACATAACGACCTACGCACTTATAATCTAACGCACTAACCACTACGCTACCGACGCTTATGAACTTAATATTTAATTTTCTCAGTGTCCTTATGATACAAATTACAAATAGCTTTTTAGGACTTTTCAACAAAATTGTTACATATCGCCAATTTCTGAATGTTTACGGAGATTTTTATGTATTTTTCATTTGTTTAAACAATTTATTATTGTCAAGTTACAGGCTGATATTGATTTAAATCATTGAAGCATTTGCATTAAAATCATGATTTAAATAAAAAAAAACTTTACAATTCTCCGGATGTCTAATACTGCATGTAAAAAATCACAAACCATAAAAAAAACCACAAATTTGTGGATAAATCTTAAAAATTTCAATTTTAATATTTTAATCTTTATAAAATTTAAATAATTGGGCTAATATAGATAATCAAAATACCTACGATTTACAAATTTTTGGTATGAAGATAGCAAAAAATAATATCAAATTTGTATATCTTTAGGTCATTATAATTTAAATAAATTCCAAACGTCAATAAACTCATATTCCAATTTTTTCAAACTTTTAAATGTCAATTAATTCAAATTTAAAGACACATTAGTTAATGAAAAATAATTAAATAATATTAATTATTTTTCATATTCACAATAATCCTTTTTTTAAGTCTTACAATATTTGTAATTCTTCTTTAGTTTCTAATTCAGTTTCTTTTTCGAAACTGTTTAAATTTTATCTTATAATTTCTTATTTTTACAAAATTTAAAGATTTTTTCTCCTTTTACTAATGATATTTTTTGTTGTTGTATTTGTCATTTTATTTTATTGATAAATAAATTATAAATAATAAATAATAATTATTATTTATTATTATTTCGTTGAGTTTCATAAGTTTTTTCATATTTTTAAAAATAAATACGCTTATTTTTTTATTAATGCACCTATTCAATTTGTTTTTAAATCTTGAATACTTTTTGCGAGGTTTTTTGCAAACTTAGTACTTATTCTTTTATAGAATTTTTAGATTTTCTTTATTTTTCTAAATTTATTGTTGGACTTGCTTTCAGTGTAATATTATAAAAATGTTTTTGGTTTAATTTGCCCAAACTTTTTTTTTCTGAAGGATTTTTAATTTTCTTTTCTGGACTTTTTATATACATTTTTTTAATTTTATTTTCATCAATTTTAATTTTTTAAACAAATTATTGCTAGTAATTACTAATTCTTTACAAATACACCTAGGAAGATACAAATTTTTCCTAATTTTACAAATAAATTACTGGGCTCTGGTTAGAAAAATAAAAATTATTGACCATAAATTATTATTTTTATATTTTAAAACAATTTATTATTGTTAATTTATAACATTTAAAAACACCTAGCAAGTAGTAGTTTTTTAATTTGTTTACTTTTTATATTGAAAAAATAAGATATTTATCAAAATTAACAACAATTACCACTCAAAATTGTTTAAACAAATTATTGTTAATAACTGTTATTTTTTTACAAGTGCATCTAGAAAGATACACATTTTCCCTAATTTTACAAATTATTGGGTTTTGGTTATCGATTAAAATTTGTTCCTCTTAAGGGCTAATCAGAGGAACAATAATTGAAGAAAAAGTTAGTTTAACTCCCGTTTTTCTTATATGTTAAATAAAAAAGTATATTTCAATGGAAAAAATGACTGAGTTTCACTTGCAGGTTTAAAGTAGAATCAAAATTTTCATTTCTTTATAACTGGGAATGTGGAGCCGTAAAAGAGCTGCTAATTTTAATGATTGGAAAATTGAAACATGTGTATAGACGTAAAGTAGAAGGAAATATTATTATTAGAAGTAAAGAAGAGGCTAAAAATTAAGAAGTCGTTAAGTAGAAGCTAAAGTTCCTCATGAGCTTCAAAGTGGCTTCAAAATTACGACTCGGGTAAACATCCATTTTTCTGAGTGTGGCGAGAATTTTCGTAACCATGACATTTGAACATCCAATCATAGTGAATTTGAGTGTTATATATTTTAGTAAAAGGTGCAAGAGAATTTGGTCCCGAAAGTGTAAAATATCCGAGAGTCGAGTGTATTACCTACACGGAGAAGGTAGGAGTGAATCCTACTGCAAAGTGAGCAAAAAACTTCATGCTATAAAAGTTATGTTTTTTCTTTCGTAAGAAGGCTTAATATTTGTTAATTGAATAATCTGTTTTTGGTTAGTTCATTCGTTATGTTTGGTTTAATTGAATGTTTTTTGAATTTCCATTTGCAAATAACACCGGCACACAAAACAAATAAATTTCGAATGCCAGGACTGCCATATGGTATGTTCTGTTCCTTAAGATGCATCCAAAGAGAAAAATGTAGTCCAACCTAAAAGTTAGATCGTGTTCTCTTTTTATAGGCATGGTAGGGGGATGAAGTTTGAGAAATTGATTTCTATGGGAATTTACATAATTTCTACATCTAAAACTGAATTTTCGCTTCTTCTTAATGTTGATTTGGATTCAGTGACTTTAATAACATAAAAATTGTATATATGAAAAAAAATTAAAAATGGCTGATTTAAAATGGTGGATTTTTTAAAACAACTGTTCGGATTTCCTTGAATCTTGTTACTCGGAGGTATTTGGAGTCCCTGATTACGAATCTGATGTTAGTTTTTCAAAATACAAAATGTCGGATCCAATTTGGCAGATAATTTTTTTAAATTATTTGGACTCGCTTGAATCTTGTAACTTTAAAGTTTTCGGGGTCGTTAATTATGAATCTGAAGCCCGATTTTCAAAATCTAAAATGACTGATCTATTATAATTATTTTGTGGTCTTTAAACAGACTGATTGATATAATGTTTAAAGTATAATCATTTGGAAGCTTTGGAGAAGTCTGTTTGATATAATTATCAAATTCTAAGCATTTAGTTGCCTTAAAAAGTCTGATTGATAAATTTCCATGTACATCCTAATCAATAAAAATTTAATTTAATATTGCATAACTGCTAGAGGCTTAGGTATATTTGAGTACCTGTATATATGCAACTGTTTTTTTATGTTAAATTGAAAAAACGAGTGTGCTCTTCAAATTTTCGTAGTAGCAGGTGTTACAGAATATTTCTTGACAAGTAAACGTTTAATTTTATAATCATGCTGTTTATTGTAAAAAAAATTTTTTAATAGCCCTCATGTCCTTTTGCAAGTTTATAAAAACTTTTTGCATTTAAAATAGCGTTTTCTGACGTGGCCTATAAGCTACCACGAGAGGTTTCTCTTTTTAAAGTAGCTATACTAAGCGTTACATGTTCCTATCAAAATACCGAGTTTTAAGCATATTAAATGATTGTTTTAAAATATTGTCCACCATATTGGATCTGACAATTTTTATTTTAAAAACTAACATCATATTCGTAATAAGCAACCACAAAAACCCCAATAGAACAAGTTTCAAGCAATTTTAATGATTTTTTCAAAATATCGTCCTCCATATTGGATACGCCATTTTGTATTTTGAAAAACTAACATCAGATTCGTAATCAGAGACCCCAAAAACACCCAAGTAACAAGTTTCAAGGAAATGCGAACAATTCTTTTAAAAAATCCACCATTTTAGATCCGCCATTTTTAATTTTTTCATATATCTAATTTTTATGTTATTAAAGTCACCGAATCCCATGAAGACTAGAATAAGGAGGTGAAATGAATGGAGTGGGGGTGTCCACAGAAGCAGGCCAAACAGTAGGCGCCTCTTTTCGGTTCGGGCTTTGCTCAGTAACGAATTTGAGTTTTCTGCGCACGAAGAGGGAGAAGGGAGAAGCAGCTGTTGATCAGCTCGCTTTTCCCTTCTCTTGTTTCTCCCTCTTACGTGCGCAGAAAACTAAAATTCGTTACTGAGCAAAGCCCGAACCAAAAAGAGGCGCCTACTGGCTAGCCTGTTTGCCGCGCCACCGTTCCCTGTGGTAAAACTATCTAATTTCACCTCCTTATTCTAGTCTTCATGCCGAATCCAAATCAACATTAAGAAGAAGCGAAAATTCAGTTTTAGATATAGAAATTAAGTAAATTCCCATAGAACTCAATTTCTCAAACTTCATCCCCCCACCATGCCTATAAACTCAGCGACATTATTTATGAACTAAGAGGTAATTTGAATCCTTACCCGAATATGTGCCACTTGTACCTACATAAAAAAATACCATTACTTCAAATCTTAAGTTTCAAAACGTTACTCGTTTCAAAATACAACATATTTCAAAAGCATATTGAATTTAGCTTTTAAATACGTGGAATTCATTGTAATCTCTTTTTTCATATTATTAAAAGACACAGAAAAATTGTTAACTTCTAAACTAACCATCAATAGTATATAAATAATTAAATATGTCAAGTTCTATTGACTTACATATGTTTTGTGAGGAAAATAAGATAGGGAAGAGGGGCCTAAGATGGACAGGGCCCGAAGATTTTTGTTGTTTATATAAACGAAGTTTTTGAAACAAATTTAAAGAAAATAAACCAGTTTGTTTTTCTTCTATACATACCACATGATTTTGTGTCTGGAAAAGTTTTGCTGCAGTTTTTTTCTTGAGTTTGTAAAATTATTACAATTTTTGCTTTTGAATAGGTACTTAACGTTACACCAATACTATTTATTTATTGTATAATAATATTCTAAAATGATCTTAAAAAATGGTGTCATGTACCCTAAGATAGACATACACTACTTCTCAATGTATTTATTTTTATCTTTTTGATTATACACTTTTTTCAAAAATTTATTGAGTCTCCTAATTGAACATTTTCATTTTACACTGAAAAAAATATTTCCGTGGGACTGCAATAATTATGGGCAGTTTGGCAATATTTTATTGCTGTTTTGGGAACTGCCATACGTATTTGTGTTTTAGACATACGACTGTGTGATGCAGCACTTGATATTTGTGAATCCGCGAGTGACATTGTAAGGTTAGGTAAAATCGACAGTGGCGCACCGATGCATTATGTCAAACTCCTACATAACTTGTCAACCACAATCAAATGTCTAAACTGATCACAGTATTTTTTTCAGTGTACGCCATGAAATGTAAAATTATCGTTAGATAATTTGGTATTAGAACATTCTTCGATATCTTATTAGTTAATTATAGTTAAGATATTAAATTGAAGTTTTTAAAAAAATTACTTTGTAATAAATATAATAAAATAATTAAAAATTAGTTTATGAATTGTTACATGGTGTTTATTTTTTATTTACTACATTTCTCAGTGTCTTTTAAGAAACTGTCTATCTTGAGGACACTTTTTTTTAGATCGAAAATTTTAACAATTAGAAAAAATGCTTTTAAAAATGTTTACGTTCAGAATACAATTTTATCCATAAAATTACCATAAGTTACCATAAGTGGAAGGGGCGGCTTTAGGCAAAGTGTTCGGGAGGGGCTATATATGGGATAGAAATTTCTATCCCATATAGAATTTAGGATTTTTCTCTCTGTCTTATACAAATATAAGATTCTCGGGGGGGTGGGGGGTCGTTCGCCCCATTCGCCCCCCCGTAAACCCGTCACTGATAAGTGGTCATTAATGTCCATAAGTTAACTAATATATTGTACTTTCATCCGGTATCAAACATTTTAATATATCTTATTCGGTTTGGATACTAGAGCATTAAATCGAAACTATGTCCATCTTGGGGCTCGCTTCTCTACTACATAAACAGATTTCTTTGTAATTCATTATTAACAGATTTTTGGGGTCTCTGATTACAAGTATAAAGTCAGCTTTTAAATGTTTTGAATAACGGATTCAATATATCAGATTAATTTTTTTGAAAATTGTTGAATTTTCATGTCAGTTAGTATATATATAGAGGTTCAACCAGGCGTACCAAATTTTTACAAAATGGTTATATTTGTTAATATCAGTTTGCATCTCGGAGTTTTTAAGGTCACTGGTTACGAACCTAAAATGAATTTTAAAAAATTTTAAATAAAGAGATTATATATAGAATATTCATATGACTAATTCTTATTCATTTGCTTGGTTTTTAATTTTTTAATTACTCAATATTGCGTAAAACATTTTGATTTTTATTATTTTTTTTTTAATTTGTAATCAATAACTCTAAAATGTCTTAAGAACGGTATACTTAAAAGAAACCAATAGTATTTTGAAAATATATCTGCTATATTGGAGCAGCCATTCTGCATTTTTGAAAGTTAAGTTCAGATTTATAATATTCATTAACTCTAGAAACCTTTAGATACAAAGTTTTATGAAAATCAAAGAACTTTTAAAAAATTAGTCCAACATATTTGATCCACCATTTTTAAATTTTAAATGCATACTTTAAATAATGTTGTATATTCAAAAACTTTGATTAAAAGCAAAATTTCGTAAATTCTTATTTCTATTTAATTGCTATAAATCTCAAAAGTAACATAACAGTGTAATGAACACTTTTATATAACTAATACAGCTTAATGAGGTTCAAAAGTGAGTTACGCAAGATATTTTCTATTATACTATAAGCTGTGAAGACAATAATAGTATATTATGTGGCATGCACGTAAAGCATGACTTTTTAGGTAAGAATGAGGCTTTTAAGACGAGACGTCTGTGCGACGAGAGTGAGACGCAGGCAAGCCGTAGGTGAGACGAAGACGAGACGAAGGTGACGATAGCGAGCCGAAGGCGAGCTGAGTCGAACCGAAGGAGAGTCAAGTCGAAACGAAGGCGAGCCAAGTTGAATCGAAGTCGCACTGACAGCGAGTTTTGAAATCCTCATTTGAGCCTAAAAATTGCTAAAGTGCAAGCCACATAAGGTATTTTTTACGCCATTGACATGAAAAAGTTCCCGGCGCATAGTTATAATTTTTTCCGGGGGGGGGGGGTACTGCCCCAAGCCCCCGGGGGTCCAGTGCCCCCAAAGTTTGGGAACACGATGCACATTTAATAATGCTAAATTTATGCACTTGAAAATATATTATCCCCCCCCCCCCCCGATGCCCCCAACCCCCGCCCCACTGCTACTCATAGCATGAGTAAAGATATTATTAGTGTAAACAAGAAAAACGAAGTACCGTTTTCAAAATTTGCTTAACACGGCTTTTCTGACATTCACATGACAACTGCCATAAAAAGACTTTTTAAGGCAGTTGTCTACCATGCTACTGCCATACAAAGACTTTTTAAGGCAGTTGTCTGACATGTAACTGCCATAAAAAGACTTTTTATGGCAGTGACCCACAACTGCCTTATAAAGTTTGACTTTATCGGCCCAAAATAGATATCATAAAGACACTTTTTCATGTCTATGGCGTAAAAAAATAGTTTCAAGGCGGTTCCTGCAAAAAAAATTCAGATTTTCCATACCTGAAACTTTAAAAGTACTAGAGAAACTTCCATATATACATATATTATTTATTTTTATTTTTCAGATCTGTAATTCGTGCATGGACTTCCTAAACTGTTTAAGTGGACGTTTTTTAATAATGTATTTTTCATTCAAACATCGCTTATTGCAACTCATTTCAAATATAAACGCGTATGTTTTTCAGATAAAAGTTAACATTATTTTACAAGGAAATATTTTAAAATAAGTTGTTGTACATATTTAAAAGTTTTTGCAATTTATGTAAAAATTCTCTCTGGACTAAAATTGTGCTTTTATATTTTGGTTGTATTGAATTTCAATACTGACTTGAAGTTGCAAGCTGATGCGTGATTTTGTAATCAACTATGCAAACGAACATACCCTCATAAAAAGGCAGTTTTTTAATAACGTCAGATAGAATTTTGCTCGTAAATGTTCCACATGAAATATACTCTAATATAAATACGAGTACACATTGGTGCAGTTACCACTATCATAAATGGTTGATTCTCTAAACGAACCACCAATGTATTATTAAACAG
The DNA here is from genome assembly GCA_037103525.1 of Ganaspis brasiliensis. Classification (NCBI taxonomy): domain Eukaryota; kingdom Metazoa; phylum Arthropoda; class Insecta; order Hymenoptera; family Figitidae; genus Ganaspis; species Ganaspis brasiliensis. The sequence continues at coordinate 237,380 of JAZKLR010000241.1, read as the reverse complement.
CACTAACTTACATTAGTATATAATGATTACTAATGATAAATGCCACGTTTGCTAGCACGAAACGAGGTTTGATTGAACTTTTATAACCCAGGTGCTGTAGCAGCCTGAATCCACTACGAAGAGCGAAATTGAGTTTAATTGTCTTGTGTTCTTGGAATTAAAGTAGCACCCAATGCGCTTATTAAATAAAAACAACACAACATTTTTATAGGAAAAAACAGTATAAGTTATCCTTACTTTTTTTAGACTTTGGATTTTTGTAAACGATAGAATTGAAAAACAGGTATTTTATTAAATGATACATGACGATTATGCTTTCTACTAACATTTTTCTAGAGTAAAAAAAAATTGTTAATTTGTTTAAATAAACTGTTGATGCTATTTATCAACTACTTATAAAACAAAGCTACAGACTTTCATTTTTTCATAAAATAAAACTAGAGATATGAAATTTTTTCTAAATTTTGCAACTTTTTATGCTCAGCGTAACCAAGAAAAGCCATAACTTTGAATTTGTTTTTAAATTGTTTAAACAAATAATTATTGATATTAACAACTTTTAAGAAAATCAAGCTAGAAACATGCAATTTTTCTCAATTTTGCAACTTTTTGGCCTTAAAGCAACCAAAAATAAACAATAACATTGAAAGTTATTCATAAGAATTGTTTAAACAAATTATTTATATTATTTATCAAGTTTTGAAAAAAGAAAGCTAGAGAATTGCAATTTTTTTATTGTGCAACTTTTTATGTTTGTAATTGTTGGCTATTTTAAACTTAAAAAGTTGCACAATTAAAAAAATTTTAAGTCTCTAGCTTTATTTTTTCAAAAGTCGATAAATACCATCAATAATTTGTTTAAACAATTGTTTTAAATATACTTTGAAATTAATGTTAATTTTTTGTTACTTCAAGCATGAAAAGTTGCACCATGTAAAACAAATTGCATGTCTCTACACTGAGAAAAATGAGTTAGCTACTATATGGATAGCTAATTTTTAGCTATGTTTGTTTAAACTATTGTTAAAAACCAATTTTAAACTTATTGTTTATTTTTTGTTACTTTAAGAATAATAAGTTACACAATTTAAACAAAATTGTTTCTAGCTTCATTTTCTGAAAAATTGAGAAATAACAATAATAATTTTCTTAAACAATTGTTAAAAACCTATTTTAAATTTATTGTTTATTTTTGGTTACGTCAAGCATAAAAAGTTGCAAAATTGAAAAAAATTTCATGTCTTTATTAGCTTTGGGGTCGTCCATAAACTACGTAGCACTTCAAGGGGGTGGGGGGGTCAAGCTATTGTCTACGATAAGAGGAAAAAATGGCGCTAATACACACTGCAAAAACAAATGTCAACAAATGTCTCAAATATGAGGACACAAGACACATATTGTGTCTCACTCTGAGACATATGCGTCTCAAAGTGTCTCATTTTGAGACATATTGTCCCAGAAATTTTTACAGTGCATGTAACAGCGTCTACGCCGGGGACTGAATAGCGAATTTCTAAAAAGACTAAACTCGGTTTTTTGATAATTTTACAGGAGACACAAAAAACTGTTTATTTCAGACAGCTCTACTCTCTAAATTTCTTAGAGTGAAAATTCCACTCTAATTTAGGAGTGAGCTATAGGCTCACTCCGAATGGAGTGAAAATTCACTCTAAAGGAGTGAGAGCGCTCACTCTATTGGAAAGAGTGCAGATATCCACTCCAATAATTGGAGTGACTATTTAATCCAGAATTTGGAGTGAAACTTTCACTCGATATTGAGTGAAATTCCATTCTAATGTTATTTTTAACTTTTAATCATAAAGTTATTCGCATTTCAGATAAATTATATGTATTATTATATCTTATTTAATTTTACATGGTAAAATGTACCATCCACAAGTCGACTTGAACGTTTCCTTCCGTTTTAAACTAAATAAGTTAACTTGAAACTTAATGCATTTTAAATATGCGCGCTCTTTTCTGCCAATCAGAGAATGATCGCGACGCAAGCGTAGATACGTTTCGTGACGGTTGTTGGCGTCTCTTCTTAGCACGCGGTAAACTTGTTTTGTGTTTTGTGAAACTCAATGGATAGATCTGTACATATTGATGTAAAATGAAGAAATAGAAAAAGTTTTAAAATGAATGGCCTGAATAAAAGTTTGTTAGAAGAGGCGAAAAGAAAATTGTCAAATGTAAGTAGGAAATTATTAATCACAAAAGTATATTTTTTGTAATAAAGATCCTGGTCAATAAACAGTAACATAACCTAAAACTTGTCAACTGCACATTTTTCAACATTTTTTAAAGAAAAATAATACATATTTTAAAACAAAATAATATTACGTAACTCATTTAGTTATATTTAGATTAAATTTTGTTCATAACACACATGCACGTTGGACATTGGTTGTTTTTTTAATGGTGTTTTATAAGTTTCTTATTCTTGATCTTTTTCTCTTCTTCAATAATTTTTTTTTATTCTAGTCTTTTTTCTTTTATAATTTGATTTTGTTCATTAAACAATCTTCTGTATTTCTTAGGGTTATGTTGGTTTCATTCCAGTTATTTTACATTGTAGTAGTAACGTAGTAAATATCGACAAGTTTTTAAAAATAATTTGTATTACTATACGACATACATAGTTGAATCACTAACTTCAGTATTAATTTACAAAATACAAAAAATGTTATAACTACGTTTAACGTTGTGAAAATATACTAAAATTAAAAGTTTAAACTAAAAATATTCGTGGGTCAAATGGTTGTTTTTCGTCTGAGGGCTGCTGCGGACGCATTTAAAAATAAAATAAATTTTAGAATTTGTGAAACTCGAATTTTTTCTGAATTTAGTAACCACAATATCATGATGTAAAATTCTATTTCTCTTCTTGTTATTATCAATTGAAAATCGGAGGTTCACGGTGTTGTTTTGTAACCTCAAATATCGCACTATTTTTAGAAACGTTATAATTAAAAAATTATTATAAATTAGAAATAAAAACTTATTCTCGAAATATAAATTTCTTTATTTAAAATCTAAAAACGTTGCAAATTCTATTAAAATACATTATTCTAAGATAATAGGTATAATTTGAAAATTTTCGAGATATTTTTAAGATTATAACTTCTTTTGTTTGCTTTTACAAATTTGAGGTTTTTAATATATGTTTTAATATTAATATAACTTTCTCGCTATTAAAATTTGTCGATGGCGTTTTGCTTTATTTGAAAAATATTAAATTAAAAAATGTTAAAATTTAATTTGAATCAGCAATGTGAAATTGCTTTTCTTACTATTTTAGTCGCAAAATTAAATTTTTTGAATACATAATTTGAAAATAATATATTTTCTTAATAACGCAAAATGCCTTCACCAAATTTTAATAGTAAGTTATATTAAGATTAAAACAAATTAAAAATCTTAAATTTGTAAGAGGTTCTAAAAAACTTTTATGCTTCAAAAATATCACTAAAGTTTTCACAAGTAGAAATTTTTCAAATTATTCTATTATCTTAAAATAATGTATTTTAATAAAATTTGCATGTTTTCTAGAAGTTAAATATAGAAAATTAATATTTCGGGTATGTTTTGATTTCTAATTTAAAATAATTGTTTAATTATAAGGTTTTTAAGAAAAGTGCCACATTTGAGATTACAAAACACCGTGAACCTCCTCTTTTCAATTGATAATAACGCAAAAAGAAATACAATTGACACCATAATATTATGGTTACTGAATTCAGAAAAAAATCAAGATTCAAAAATTCTAAACCTCATTTTTTTATAAAATACGTACGCGGTAGCCCTCAGACGAAAGTCAATGGTTTGACCCTCGTTTATAATTTATATCCCTTCATTTTTTAGTGTACAGAGTAATAACAGTTTCCACAATAAAAAGTTTTTATGCATTCAAAACTTATATATTTATGCTAAAATATTGTTTTAAAATTAAATTTTAATTACCAATTTTATTTTTCAGGATTGTTTAAATGACTGCGAAGCTTTTTCTTTATTTCTTGCAGCAAAAGAAATTTCTTTTGCTGCTGTCGAAATACTAAAAGGTAAACTTCTTTTTTTCTGCAAATATAGTGTTTAATCATTGATTATAATTACAGAAATTTTGTTTTAAGTCAGTCAGTATGAAGCAAAATTAACAAACAAAATCATTTTTAATAATACGAAGATTATCATAACAATTTTTAAGTAGGACAAATTTTATTTATTCACATATTTTATTTACATCAGTTGCTTTTCAAAATGGAGGCAGTGGTTTGTTTTAAGTGCAGAAAAGAATTGTCAGGATTAAAAAAATTTTCTGAACATTTTAGACAATACCATAGTGTTATGGTGTCGAAAGCTCAATCATCTGGATACATGTGTGCGCAAAATGGTTGCAGTAAACATTTTGTTCTGTTTAATTCATTGAGAAAACATTTAAAAAACCATCATAAAATTGATGAAAAGGAACTTGTAAAGAATAGTCACGAAAGTAAAGAAATAAATGCAGTACTAACTCATAATGAAGAGAATAATATAATTGATTATTCTGAAAATATTGTATTTGATAATATAACTCTTGAAGAGGACCAATTTGATTTAGAAAATCCTATTGATATTAATCTTAACGCATCAAAGTTAGTGGCCAATATCCGAGCCGACTCTTCCTTTACAACTGCAGCTATTAGTAGAGTTTTGGAAAATACGAGTGTCTTTACAACAAACTTGTCACAGTATGTGGAATTTGAAGTTCAGCAGTTCTTGAAAAATAAAAATATTGATTCCGAAGATTCTGAAGTTCAAACTCTTTTAAATAAATTGGATTTTACGAAATTATTAGATGAGTTAAATACTCCTACAGGTCAAATAGATGCTCTTAAAAGCCATTACAATTACATCGAATCTGTTGAAATTCCTCTAGATTACAGAACTGATCAGAGGTTTAATTCGAAAAGTCAATCCTGGGAACAAAAGGAAGTTTACGAGACTTTTGAATATATATCGATTATAGAAACGTTAAAACTAATATTATCTCATGATGATTTACGGCAATACGTAGACTGTGAAACAGGTAGGCAAGATGGCTGGCTTGAAAATTTTCGCGACGGAGCTGCATTTCAAAGAAACAAATTTTTTCAAAAATATCCGAAGGCACTCAGAATTTTACTGTATTATGATGATGTTGTTGTTAACAACCCTTTAGGATCTAAAGTGCACGCTCATAAAGTTGGTGCTTTTTATTTCAGTATACAGAATTGTCCGCTGTATATTAATACTTTTTTAGGTGGTATTCATTTGTTAGCTTTATGTCATACAGCTGATGTAGAAAAATATGGAATAGTAGCAGTTTTAAAACCGTTTATTCACGATTTATTGCGATTAGAAAGTGAACAGGGCGTAATTTGTTCGATAAATGGCAAAGAAACCATTTTAAGAGCTACTATTGCTGCTGTCACTGCTGATACTCTTGCCGCTCATGAGTTGTTTAGTCTAATGAGCCCTTCAGCTTCATACTTTTGTAGACTTTGCATGATTTCACGTTCAGATTTCCATAAAAATCCTCACATCCAATCAACCCCTCGAACAAAAGAATTGCACGATAAACATCTGTATACAATAAATATGGCAGCCAAAAAAACTAAAAAGGATTATGAAGAGGCTAAAAGTAATTGCGGAGTAAAAGAAAATAGTCCTTTGCACGAAAGTCGATACTTTCATTTTACTGAAAATTTTGTTTTTGATCCAATGCATGATATCTTTGAAGGAGTAGCACAAATGGAAATTAAATTAATTCTTCATGATTTAATTAGTGACGAAGATTGTGATTTTAATTTGGACAAGTTAAATTCTCGGCTGCATTTATTCAAATATGGTATACCTGAAGTGAAAAATAAACCGTCTGCAAATTTCATTTTGGCGAATATTAATAACATCAAGGATTATAAAATAAAACAATCTGCTTCTCAAACTTGGTGTTTAATGAGAGTTCTACCTTTTATATTATCAGACAAAGTTGAAAAAAATAATAAATATTTAAAATTACTGTTGTTGCTGAACAGAATCACGGAAATAGTTTTTGCTCCGAAATTGTCAATTACCATCCTCCCATATTTATCAACTCTCATCAAAGATCATCTTGAAATGTTTGTAGAATTGTTCCCTGATATTAAGCCTATAAATAAACATCATCACTTATTACATTATCCAGACTGCATTAAAAATTCTGGACCTTTACGTTGGCTTAATTGCTTTAGGTTTGAGGCGTTTCATAGTCGATTCAAACAACATGGCTCCGTTTGTTGTAATTATAAAAATATTACAAAGACTTTATGTAGACAATGTCAAATTTCGCATTGTGTTACTTGGGGTTCAGGCGAGAAACCAAGAAATAAGCTTTCTTACACTAAATCGGACTCACTGAAAATTTGTAACACATTATGCCGATTTGAATTACAACAATTAGGTCTAAGAGACGATGATTTGCTTACCAAGGTATATAAAATTGAAGTTTATGACATAGAATATCGATGTGGCTTGTTTGTAGCTATTGATGGAGGATTGAATAATGATAACGGAGAAGTAATATTCGGTAAAATTGTGGAAATTGTGATTTTACCAGATGAAAAAGTATATTTTTGGTGTGAAGAATGGCCTGCTTTGTGGATTGAAGAAAAGTTAAATGCTCATTGTGTTGCTCCTCGTTCTACTTTTGTATTAAAAACTCCAGATGAATTGTGTGATATCAAACCATTTGCTCTTTGGACGGATTATGCAACATCTTATTCCTACATTGTCCTAAGACATTTAATTTTTTAAAACTCATATTCTTATTTTATAATGTTCACATTAGTTTTTATACCACTGTGAAGAGTTTATTTTAGATGGTTTATTTTTAAATGTTAGTTGAATTAAAATATTTCACACTAATTTAACATAAAGCAACGAGTTTCTAAAGTACATTGTATATTTTTTAAATTATATTTATTACATTTCAGAAGAGGAAGTAGATGGGTGCACATTTTTAGAATTAACGGAAAATGATTTTATTCAGATGAAAATTAAAACTGGACCAAGAAAGCAATTAATGAAACTTTTGGTTTCTTTAAATACAACTGATTTTGTTGTAGTTGATAATGACTTACAAGCAGGCCAATCATCTACTGGGTATTCTTTAGAACCAGTATCTTTACATACTTCATTAACAAATCCTTATACTCCATCAAGTAGTTCTACCGCACATGTAGGATTGGAAACTAGACCTGAGAATACTCATAATACGGTTAGTTTTAATGTTATTAAACAGCACAAATTCTATAAAGATAAACTTAGATATAATTTTATTAAATACATTTTGTACAATATTTTTATAGACTTCTATAGACGGTGAAATGGTCAGAGCATGGATTAAAAAAAGGGATGAAGAATATCAGGATGAGAAAGATCATTTACTACGCATTTTAGACTCAGGAGTAGTTAAAAATACTCATCGGCATGAACTTGTAAAAATTGCTGTTGGTGAACTGAACCAGAAAATTAGTAAACTGTGGTAAGCCAATGAAATTATTAATAATAGTTTTTCCAGAAAGTATTTCAATTTTATAATTTTAGTTATCCATCTTCACATATGAAGGAATTGCTGGCAAAGAGTATAATTGATGCCTTTCTTAAACTCAGTTCTGGATGTCTTCCTGGTTATGTACGTTAAATGTTTTAAAACAGGTCTAATATAATAATTAATTGAAGGTTTTTTTATTTATTACTTTTTTATGACTGATTTTTAGGAACATTTTTATGACAGAACAACCAACCAGGGTTTTATTGAATTTAGACTTAAAACTTTAAGAGTCCATTTGCCTCCTTCAGAAAAAGCACGACCCTCGAAAGCTTCTGCCAAACATAAGTCAAATTTACCATTAACAGAAAATAACACTTTATTAAGTAAGGATGATTTTAAAATGAAGGTAATAATATATTATTTGTAAATTAAATTTTATAGATTTAAAAAAGTTTAATAAACTAGTTATATTATTAATTTAGGTTTCCGAACTTGCTTTAAAAATGCCAAATCATACCAACAAGCTTGATATATTAAGATTAACGGACGAAACAAGATTAAATAGGCAAGAACAAATTCATAATTCAGAAGAACCAATGACTGTGGCCTCAATTCTAAAAATGTATCCAAGATTTAAAGATTTTGAAGGCGAACTTGTAAGTAACTGTCTTTTATAAATTTTATCCTCAACTAGCTAATGTTAATTCAATATTTCATCCATGAATTTATACTTATACACAGATCACTCGAGAGTTTGCTGCAATATTTCCTGTTAATGATCTATTTTTGGGATATTTCCCTACATATTATTCACCGAGGATTGCAACCTACTGTCGGACTGAAAAACCACAACTTTGGCAACTAGTTAAAGACATCAAAGATGGTATGATTTTCCCATATTCAGTTGATAATTTTTTTTAAGATACTGAACTTCAAAATTAAAAAAATAGTATACTTAATGCAAATCGCAGGAATTACAAATGATAAATAGACAAAATTTAGATACATACTTTCAGCTATTTTAAAAAATTGTTCTAAATCATCACCAAATTATTTTTAATGTAATTTTTTCGAGAAATTCAATGGGCATATAGAATTAAACAGGTCAAACAAATTGTTAATCGCCCTTGAATTTTTAATTTTGGTAAAAAGTTTCTTTTTTAAATTAATTTTTTCTTAAATTTATCCGTTAGATTAGATATTGTTGTTTGCAATCAAAAAAACGTTTTTTTGGTCATAAGCATCCTTTTTTCAGACTCGGTCACATATATCAAAATTTTCCTTCTTTACCATTTTCAAAAAACTTAATTTTAATTTACTGAACTTATTATTATTTTCATTTTTAAATTTTCTAATTAAAATATTTATGTCAAGTTTTTTGTTTCATGAGTTTGACAAGATTAAGATCAGTTAATAAGATTTATAATCGTTTCTAATCTTGACAGGAAAAATAATTAAAACAAAACTTTTCAAAACTGTTTCAATCGAAAAATTATAAAAATTCTGTAAATCAATTAACAAAAACTTTTTTATTACAGATGATTTAAAAGCTTTGTTTCTTCTCCCGGAGATACTGCCTTCCCCAAATTATTTAAAAAGAAAAGCAAAGTCTTCTGTAAGTAGGATATTTGAAATTGAGCTGGATTTTTGCTAGTATTATTCAGAGAAAGTGAGCTCTTATTTTGATTTTAAGACTCTAAAAACAAAAATTCAAAACAAAATAAGCTGAAAAAGAAAGTACCTAATGAATTTTGGCAAAAAATCTTTCCTAGTCCAAATTTAATAAAATTTGTTAATGTAAGTACCTTAGATGCTATTCTACAATATTAAATAATGTAAGATGTTACAAAGATGCGTATATTTTATAAAATACTATATGTATTTGTAGAGTTCTGAAGATCCTATATTGAGTACAGTTGATTCTTCTCTTAATCGAATAACAAAAAACGTTCAACCCTATTTAATCTGCGTTCAAAAAGACGAAAAGAAAGAAGGAACATTTTACATAAAAGCAGATGGACATCTCATTGAAGTTGGAAAAAATGGCATTACAGCTTTTGACATCTTAGTAAAATTCCACTATTGCTTCGATATTCATTTTGCGCCAGAGTTAAAAAACTTTTATTCTTTTATTACATCATGCGTCATGAAACTGGAAACACCTAGAGGCTGTATTTCTGCCCTTAATTCTACTCTCAGCAACATTAATCTTGATGAGATTCAAAGGTTCTATTTTCAGTTTTAAAATGTTTATATACATATTAGGCATTTCATATATAAACCTTTTTTAGAAAAAACTTTGAACGAAATCTAAGGGGACTTATTGTTTTGAGATATTAGGGTTTTTAATTTTTTAATTTAAAATACTATATGTAAATAAATATTTAAAAGGTCAAGAAATTTCCTTCCGAAATTGTTAATTACATTTTAATTTTAATATATACTTGTATTGAAATTAAAAATATTTCAAAAATACGTTGCAAGCTACAGCTTTTTTTGTCAGCTGAGCTGATACGGTTTAAAATGAAATGCCTCATATTTAAAATTTTTATTGTTTACACAGTTTTCCCAAACGGAGAAGTTCTATCAAATTGAACTAAAATGATTATACAAAAAACCTTTACGTGGATTATTCTATATGTAGAATCTTTAGTACAATCCTTAGGCATAACAAGTTTTCCACCTATTTTTATAAATTATTACCTTTTATACCGTTTAAAAAATTTGTTTAAATTTGAAGATAATAACTAATTTAAATTAAAAAGAAAATAAGTCTTAACTGAAGTGATGCAATCAGTTGTTTTATTAAAACTTAAAAATGATGAAAAAAATGTATCAGTTTTTAAAAAAAAATCATTTTTTAAAACATTTATGTGCTTTAATTAATTAAGGGATCACAGAATCTCTAATCTTCCTTGAATTCAATCAATCAAGAATTTTATTTATACAAATTTTTAATTTTAATTTAAACTTATTCGAATTCCAATCAATCCAAATTTATTTAATTAATGAAAAATGAGTTCCTAAGGCTAATAGGCCCTACATTTTAATCGAATACAAATATAATTACTAATTTCAAACCATCCAACTGGTTAAAATATTTAATTATTAAAATTCACATCAATTATAAGTTTAATTTATTCAAATTTTAAATAGTGGATAAAAAATAAAAGTACCAAAAGTTAAATACCTTAATTTTGATTTATCTAAAGTTTAATCGATTTAAATTTCGGTTGGTCCAAAATTTAATTGATTTAAATTTTAATCAGTCCAAATTTTAATCATATTTAATTTTTTAACAATTTAATCTTGAATTATTAAAATAAAAATTTAATTAAGTTAAATTACTATAAAATTTTAATTAATCAAAACTTTAATAAATATAAATCAATCACGTGCACATAAATTTATTTCGTGTTATTTTTTTTACCTTTTCAAAAAAAGTAACATGATTATTTAGTATTTTAATGAAATTCTTGGAACTTTTTCGACTGCTTAATTTTTATCAATTTTTTAAGCAATAGAGGAAAAACTGTTTAAGCATAATACTTTGGTGTTATTTATTCAATTAAAAAAAATGGGTGATCAGTATATAATATTCTAACTTAAACTTTTCTTTTTAGTGATAATTCATTGAACAATGTAGACGAAGAGGAAGTACAGGAAGATACAGAAGATTTTATTTAATTAAAATTAAATTTTTGTCAAATTCATTTGAATTTATTTTAACAGAATGTGTTCAATTATTTTTAATATTCTTAAGTATAATAAAATTTAATTTTGTTCATGGTAATTAATTTTGATTTATTTTAACCCAACCGCATTAAAAACCAGTCACTTTAATAAAGGAGTGAATATTTTAATCTAAAATAGGAGTGAGAAATTCAATTTTAGTCGAGTGAGACCGTCACTCTAAAAGAATTGGAAATTTCACTCTAATTAGAGTGAATTAGTCACTTTATCCATAGAGTGAATAAATTCGCTCTTTCAATGAGTGAGCTTTCACTCCATATGGAGTGGCTCAATTTCCACTTTTGCCTGGAGTGAAATTTCACTCTTTAAGAGTGAGATTTCACTCCAAGAAATTTAGAGAGAACTAACTATTGAAAATTAACAAAAGTATAATAGAAACTTGTGTTGAAAATTTAAATATTCCTGGCAATAATTTAAAGATAGAAAAAAAATTATTGAAATGTTAAGAAAATCATAATTGAAAAATGACAGAAGTAAATGAAAACTTGTGAAATAGATTTAAATATTCATGACCATAATTTAAAGACTGAAGAGAGAATATTTGAAATTTGAAAAAATTAAATTCAGAATCACAAAAATATTTGTAAATTGACAAAAATACTTTAGGGTCGACAAAAGTACTTTAAAAATGACAAAAATAATTGAAAAGAGGTGTAGAAATTACGAATTTGTAAACTATAATTAAAAAATTGACGATGTAATTGGAATATGAACAAATTTACCGAAGTTTGCAGCAAACTTGATGAAAGTTTCTCGGAACTCAAGAAATGGTTAAAAAAGTTACAGAATAATTTAAAGTACTATTTATTTTTTTCCAATAAAGTAAAATAACATAATTTGAATTTTTAATAAATCCGACTATTCGACAATTTAAATTAGTCTAAATTATTATTAAATTCATATAATATATACCTCATCTGCATATTTTGTCTGCACTGTTAAAAAAATGGTATATGCGCTTACAACTTTACACCGGTGTTGAGAAATCGGTGCGATTTTGGCCGTGCACTACACCTGCCGAGTGTAAACTTAAAACAAATTGGCATTTACAACCAAGCGGTGTAAACGGACTATCAAATCGCACCAAAAAGTGCGATTGTCAGTTTCTTTGTCTAACTGTCCCTCTCTTCGCCCCCTTTGTGAACATCTGAGAATAGCCATTTTTACGTTTTCTTCTAATTTTCGTTTTCATTGAATCCACTAGGAGACAACTATATATATGACATGACTAGAAGTTTCCGATGCGCGAACGCGCGACATGTTTTTCCCACGTTCAAAATTGAAACAGCCCATTACTAGTAAACTAAATGATTACTAAATATTTAAATATGATAAATCCAGTTTATCAAAAACATAATATACCTAATGTAACTTAATATATAAAGTGAAAAACAATAAAACACAGAAGTAAATAAAAACAAAAAAAGATTACTCGACGACATAACCTAAACAAAGTATTGAAAATAATGTCATATCAATTTATTCAATTCTCTAGTCTATTCTATGTGGCATATAAATTTCCCGAATATTATTTCAGCTTCTTTAAGATATTTTAAATTCAGAATTGTATTTAAAAAAAATTGGATGATATTTCTATAATTTATTAAAACAAAAACAGGTTTCAGGTCTCTGGTCTAAAACCTGATTTTCTTCTCATAAATAATAAAAATATCAGCTATTTTTTTGTATTGTTCTGAATTTGGATTTTCTTAAAGATTATAAAATAATATTTAGGAAATTACTTTTCCATAGAATGTGTAAAAAATATTCGATTGTACAAAAATTGACATTTGGACTCTGGTCTGAAACCTGATTTTCTTGTCATAAATAATAAAAATATCAGCTATTTTTTTTAAATATTATTCTGAATTTGGATTTTCTTAAAGATTCTAAAATAATATTTAGTAAATTTATTTGCCATAGACCGTGTACAAAATATTCGATTCTACAAAAATTGACATTTGGTCTCTGGTCTAAAACCTGATTTTCTTCTCATAAATAATAAAAATATCAGCTATTTTTTTGTATTGTTCTGAATTTGGATTTTCTTAAAGATTCTAAAATAATATTTAGGAAATTTATTTGCCATAGACCGTGTACAAAATATTCGATTCTACAAAAATTGACATTTGGTCTCTGGTCTAAAACCTGATTTTCTTCTCATAATTAATAAAAATATCAGCTATTTTTTTTAATATTGTTCTGAATTTGGATTTTCTTAAAGATTATAAAATAATATTTAGGAAATTACTTTTCCATAGAATGTGTAAAAAATATTCGATTGTACAAAAATTGACATTTGGACTCTGGTCTAAAACCTGATTTTCTTGTCATAAATAATAAAAATATCAGCTATTTTTTTTAAATATTATTCTGAATTTGGATTTTCTTAAAGATTCTAAAATAATATTTAGTAAATTTATTTGCCATAGAATGTGTACAAAATATTCGATTCTACAAAAATTGACATTTGGTCTCTGGTCTAAAACCTGATTTTCTTGTCATAAATAATAAAAATATCAGCTATTTTTTTTTAATATTGTTCTGAATTTGGATTTTCTTAAAGATTCTAAAATAATATTTAGGAAATTTCTTTTCCATAGAATGTGTAAAAAATATTTCATTCTACAAAAATTGATATTTGGTCTCAGGTCTAAGACCCGATTTCGTTCTCATAAATTATAAAAATATCTTCAATTTTTTTTTATTGTTCTGAATTTGGATTTTCTTAAAGATTCGAATATGATATTTGGGAAATTTATTTGCCATAGAATGTGTACAAAATATTCGATTCTACAAAAATTGACATTTGGTCTCTAGTCTAAGACCTGATTTTGTTTTCATAAATTATAAAAATATCATCTTTTTTTTTTGTTTTGAATTTGGATTTTCTTAAAGATTCTAAAATAATATTTAGGAAATTTATTTGACATAGAATTTGTAAAAAATATTAGATACTACAAGTATTTACATTTTGTATCTGGTCTAAAACCTGATTTTGTCCCCATAAATTATAAAAATATCAATAGCTTTTTCTTTAATACAATTTTCTAATTTGAATGCCTTAAAGATTCTAAAATAATATTTGGGTAATTTATTTGCCATAGAATTTGTAAAAAAAAATTCGATTCTACAAAAATTGATATTTGGTCTCTAGTCTAAGACCTGATTTTATTTTCATAAATTATACAAATATCATCTTTTTTTTTTGTTTTGAATTTGGATTTTCTTAAAGATTCTAAAATAATATTTAGGAAATTTATTTGACATAGAACGTGTACAAAATATTCGATTCTACAAAAATTGACATTTGGTCTCTGGTCTAAAACCCGATTGTCTTCCCATAAATGATAAAAATATCTTCTTTTTTTTTAAATACAGGTTTAAATACAAATATCCTAAAGAATTTAAAACAATATTTCAGAAATTTATTTGCCACATAGAATAGAACTTGGAAAGAGTATTCGGTTTTACAAAAATTTATATTTTGTCTTTATTCTAAAACCTGATTTTGTTTCCATAATTTATAAAAATATCATTAAATAGAGTTTTGAATTTAGAAAATTTGAATACCTTAAAGAATATTTGAAAAATATTTAGCAACTTTATGTGCCATGTTGAATAGAATTTCAAGTAAATATTGTGCTTTACAAAAATTGATATGTTGCCTCTAGTCTTAAAACCGTTTTTGTTTCCATAAATTATAAATATATTTTTGTTAATTTCTTCTTAAATTTTGTTTTTATTTGAACATATGTTCAAGAATTTAAAAAATACTTAGGATCTTTCAGTGCCACATAGAATAGAATTTGAAAAATATATTCTCTTTTACAAAAAATTGGTATGTCATATGGTCAGATGTTATGTTTGCGTTGTCAATTTTGTTGAGCATAACCATTAAAACGTTTGTGGCTTTGTTGTTTAGCTGTGTGTAATATCATTTGTGCTCTTGACAATTTTAAATATTAACTTGAGTGTATGACTTTTGAGTAAAAATGTGTATTGATAGTTTAGAATTTGTTTTTTTATGGATGTGATTGTAGGTTATGTGTAATCGCGAGTGGCACTCGCACCAATCAGTGTTGATGTCTCATGTGTCATAACAACTTCGCACCGTAACACTGGCGTTGCAATTTAAAAGTGTAACTTACAAAAAATCAACACTTTTAAGGATGCATTGCATTTTCTTCGCACTTTTTGGTGTAAAGTGCGTTTCTTTTTTTTAACAGTGTGTAAACTAAAAAAATTTAAAAATTTTCTGATAAAGAGAATCAAAGTTAATAAAAAATAAACAGGGACTAACTTCACTCTGGTTTTTAAAACGTGGACAGAAAAATATGAATAAATATGAATAGTAACTAACTTCAGGAGTTTACGAAGATTATTATTATTTAATAATTGTTTAAACACATAATTTCTATCATTTCTTAATGTTTCTTAGAATTGATAAAATCAGAAAAACACTTTATAGTTGTAGATGAATTCTAAAAAAAAGTTAAGAAGTAGCAACAATTATTAAATAATAATTCAAAATCAATATATTTTTTCATTTTTCTAACCACAGCCTATTAATTCGTAAAATTAAAAAAATTTGTGACTTTCTAGGCGTATTTGTAAAGAAATTATTATTAATAACAATTATTTGTTTAAACAATTACACAATAAATTAACAATAATAAATTGTTTAAACAATTAGTAAATAATAATTGATTGTCAGTAATCTTTTTTACTAGAGCTTATTAATTATCAAAATTAGGAAAAAGTTATGTCTTTCTAGGTGTATTTGTAAGGAATGAATAATTATTAACAATTATTTGTTTAAACAATTGCAAATGGTTATTGTGGTTAATTTTACTGTATATGATATCGTTTTAAATATACAAAATAAAAAATTTAGTAAAAACTACAACTCGCTAGGTTTATTTGGATAAAAGTTATAAATTAACAATAATAAAATGTTTAAACAATTAATAAATAATAATTGATTGTCAGTAATTTTTTTTTAATAAAGCTTATTAATTTTCAAAATTAGGAAAAAGTTTTGTCTTTCTATGTGTATTTGTAAAGAATGAATAATTATTAACAATTATTTTTTTAAACAATTGCAAATGGTTATTGTGGTTAATTAGAACTACAACTCGCTAGCTTTATTTAAATATCTAATAGTTATGAATTAAAAATAATAAATTGTTAAAAAAAATTAACAATACGTAAAAATATTTGTGAACATTTATAACTTACGGTTAGAACATTTCGCTCAGGCATTCCAAATAGAATAACATTAAAACTGCGATTCATGCGATCCTCAATCTCATTCACACTTTTCAGGAAAATTTTCTTATCGTCATTTTTAACACTTTTCTTTAATAATAAAACATCATTTTTGATAACTTTAATTTCATCTTCCGATACATTGATTTGACCAATGACATCATTTATCGTACTCTCAAGGTCATTTAGTTTAGTTGAAACATTTATTTATTTATTTATTTAAGACAAATATACGGGTAAATACCCTTTACAAATAATTAACAACATTAAGTTTAAAAAAAGCGATCAAGTTTAATACAGTTTTTTTTTCTTAAGACAAAAATTAAATTATCCTTGATGAAATACCAAATTACGTAGCGCTGTGACAAATCCGCTAAGTCCATTGTTAAAAAAGTCAAGATGGTCAGAACAAGAATTGGCTTCCCTATTAATTCTGTTGAAGACAGAGTGTTTGCCATAATTGTTCTATCTTCGGTATACCCAACTCCGCTCTCAATTCATCGTAATTGTGCGTGAATAGGTAAAAAAAAATATTTAATTGCTTTGCAGCAAACCTCAAAAATCTATTTTGAACCCGCTCCAATCTCAAAATGTGCACGGAGTATAAAGGAGACCAAACAACGGAAGCATATTCCAATTTTGTTATGACAAAAGAAAAATACAGAACCTTCAGAGCATTCAACTCATGAAAATTGATAGAATTCCTTTTTATAAAAGCTAAAGATCTTATTGCCTTGTTTACAGTGTCAGAAATATGTGGTTCGAAGGAAAGGTCACTAGATAGTAACACTCCTGGATCACGAATTTGTTCAACATGTCCTATCGATACTCCATCCAAAGTGCAATCAAAACGGATTGCTTCTTTCTTTTTTGAAAACGAGATAGAACAACATTTGTCTATGTTTAGAAGCATACCGTTGTAACGACACCAGGAAGAGAGATCGGTCAGATCAGACTGAATTTTCAGACAGTCTTCGAAAGATGTGATTGTGCGATAAAATTTCAGATCATCTGCAAACAAGGAGAATTCACAAAATTTGAAAACCGAATTAATGTCGTTAATAAAGAAAATAAATAGTATAGGACCTAAGTTAGAACTTTGGGGTACACCAGATGACGCAGAAAACACAGATGAATACGCTCCAGCCACACGAACGCTTTGAGATCTGTCAGACAGGTAACTGGTGAGCCATGAAATCAAGAAGCCGTCTAGACCTAAGGAATAGAGTTTTTCTAAGAGGATTTCATGATTAACTTTATCAAAAGCCTTCGCGAAGTCCGTGTATACTGCCTCGATCTGAGATCCCGATTGCACTTTATTGCAAAGAAAGTCAGTAAAAATGCTTAAATTTGTTACAACAGAACGTCCTCTCATAAAGCCGTGCTGCTCCTCGATGATTAAGTTGGACATAGAACTGTATAAAAAGTCCGACACAATGCTTTCAAGGACCTTTGAAAAGGCGTTAAATAAAGTTATAGGACGATAATTTTTTATGTTATTCTTGTCACCTTTTTTATGTATCGGTATAATTATACCTTTCTTCCAATCGGCAGGAAAATCACCTGACGAAATGGATCTTCCAATGATATTTTTATCGGGCTAATTTGTGTACAAATTAAATTGGTAAATTTATTAAGTTGATCTTCAAGTAATTATATAAATCAGTCTTCGTGACTAGCTGATCGGAATCCTGATCCGCTTTGCTATGCTCACTACTAGGTGACGTTGACCTTGAACTACAACACTTTTTAAAGACACAATTTTTATCCATTTTGGCTCTAGCACATCCTGGGTGATACGGAGCATTACACTTTGTACACCTTGTAATTTCCTTGAACTTGTGCATGTTTTCTTGATTAGCACATGGGCAATCAATAATGCAGTTTAGTAAATTTAAAATCAGTCGTTACAGTTCTGACCGTTACTGTTCTAACATTTTCACAAACACCTTTTTGTAATTTAATATTTATTACAAAATTTAACGTACACTTGTATAAACGGACTAAGAAAACAATTATTTAAATGTTTGTGCAAGATTCATTATTTTTAAAAGCTTTGTTTAGTTATTCGGGTCCTATTCCAAAAATAAGTAAGCACTCTTGTTATATTTGGAATTATATCTACTACTAAAGTTCTGACTCAATACCCGGGGAAAGATTTCAAAATTATATAACTCTGCATTTATAAAACGTATTGTTCTCTAATTTCTTTTAAAATTATTCTTCTATGT
This sequence comes from Ganaspis brasiliensis, assembly GCA_037103525.1. Classification (NCBI taxonomy): domain Eukaryota; kingdom Metazoa; phylum Arthropoda; class Insecta; order Hymenoptera; family Figitidae; genus Ganaspis; species Ganaspis brasiliensis. The sequence goes on along the minus strand of JAZKLR010000241.1, from coordinate 218,570 downwards.
CTATTTTAAAACAAATATTTTCTATATTATTCTATTATGATATATTAACTTAAAAAATCAGTTTGTATTGATAAAAGTATCTAAAGGCACTATAATGGTTTCCTCATTTTTCAATGTTTTCCAACAAAATTTAATTCCAAAATTCCAATTAAAATTTTTAAAACTAACATAATTCATTAATTAAAAACCTGCTTTACATATGTCAATAAATATTTTTATTAATTTTTTCACATCATATGTCCTAATTAATTTATGCAGTTGTAACATTTAAAATTCTAGATATTTGCATATAAATATACTATTATTGAACAAGAATTTCCGTGAGCGAAACTAGTATTAACAGATAAACATTCTGCCTTTTGTTTGCTATGCAAGACTGTGATATCCTTACGCATAAAAAAATGCACTAGAAAGTCACGTTGAAGAAAAAAAGCACAAAAACAACTGATTTAAACTCTAAATCCATTTCTAACCAGCATTACTTCGTCGAAACAACGACTTTTTAGTACACACCACTTTCAAGAAAAGAAAAAACGATTGTTAGAAATGTATTATGGTATTTTACAAAATTTTACAGCACTTGTATAGTTTCCAAAGGATAGTTTATTGTTATTCTAAATTTTGAAAACGTCACATTTGTTCACCTATTATGAACACACATTGGAGAACCAGTTAAGAAATCGTCGGTAAATGCACGGGAAAAGGCGTCCGATGTGGACTGTATACAGACCAAAACGGAACTCCACGGCATGTTCACCTTACGCCCTAGGTGATTGACGACAGGTAGGGAGAGCTCCTACCAACGATTCAAACACCATTCTGTAGAGAAAGAATGAATCAATGAATTCTTTTCTAGAGTAAATTCCAGAAAAACAGATAAATTCTATCCATGAAGCTCTTCCACGTTTTACTAGTGATAGCAATCTTGGTTTCGAAATTGTCGAACTAAGTACATTTAAAAATTTTGTCAATCAATTAAGACCATCATATTTATTGACAGCTCCTCAAACCCTTTCAACAAGATGGTTTGATACTGTTTAGGACGAACAATGTTATTTAGATTTTTGACATGCGACTAGAAGTTATGGTCGTTTGCTTATAATTCCACATAATAACCGTATAATTACGGTTATTCGACATTTGGATGGAGATTCTTTATTTTTCAGCGTAAATTATTTGATGAACAAAATGAACTGAAGTTGGAAACGATTATCTTTGAAGCTATGAAAGTTGCAGACACTATATACTCAATTGAGTTTATTGCAGTTATTTTAAAATAACTGCCACTTTTAACTAATTCTAATTCAAGTGCGTGGTTTATACCATGTTGTTTATTATCTTGAACTTACTAGGAGATTGTCTGACAAATTTTGACATACACAATGAATTTGAAATTATTATAAGCAGATCTCTTAAAAAAATTTAAAGGATTCAGTAAGTGATTCAGCAGAGATTTCTATAACTAACGGTGAACCATGGAGGACACATGCGATGTTTTTAAGAAGAATTAAATTAATAAGAAAAAGGATTGCAGAAGGACAAATTATATTCAGTCGACAAATCACGTCACTTGTGTTTGATGATAATTTGATAACATCTGTAAAAAATGTTACAAAAATGTTGACATTAGTTTATAATTTTATTCAGAAGTTAAAAAATAATGATTTTTTTATTGCTAATGCTGTTCAAACCTGGTTTGATTTTTATTTAAATACTGAGCTTGAAGAACTTCAAAGGAGCATCGCGTTGTATATTGAAAAAGTAACATTGTGAGTGTCCTTAACAGCTACTCTTTTGCATGCGACTTATCGAGGTCATAGTTTATCTAAACAAGAATTATCAATTGTTGTTACAATCTCGAATGACTCGGGAATTACAGACTAGGTACAAAATGGAGGGAGAAGTTAAGAAAATAATTTCCTAACGTTCAAATAAGTGGTGGCTGTGAAAGAGCCGATTGTTGTAGGGTAGGTATGAGCGGTCACGAAGAAGATGCTGGTGTGGAAGGTTCCACGAGAGCTAGGGGCATATGTGGCCATCGGGGATCGTTTAGGATAATGCGACTCGAGTACCGACGAGGTAGTGAAAGGACCAAATCCCCAGGTCGTGGCCAACCTATCGTGGAATACTGGGTGCGACGTGAAGGGAACAGAACCAGGTTAGGCAAGGGTGCGATATACTCGTGACTCTCGAGAAACTTGCGAAGGTAGTCCTTGTCGTCGTACCACTGTGTATCGACGACAGTGACAGCTTCAGGTAGATCAGTTTCAGGGAGAGCGGCTCCAAGGAGAGCGGATCCAAGGAGACCAGCTAGAGCTTCACGACGACGACGGCGTTCCTCGGTGATGGCCTATTTATGTTTTAGACTGCGGGCACGCCGTTTCTCCCGTTAGCGTTGGCTTCGTACCTGGGTCATGAAGCAAGAGATTACCCAGAAGTATCGGGTTATAGGTGTTTTAGAAGCCAACTTTCCGATGCAACCTAAAACTCGAGATGCCGACGCACTAGGTGGTGCAGAAGCTAACTTCCAATGCAACCTAGTGGCAGGCGTGCGGCGTGTTCTCGGCTTACAAACTGAGAGCGGTGTAAGTGGCTGACAGGAGGAATCCAAAATTTTCGGCGGCACGGAGGTGTTGCTGCTATGGTAGTGGGAGAGCGAGTGACCAAGAATTGCAGCACGTAATGCTTTTACGCACTTCGACGTTCCGACCGCGCGGCGCATTGGCCAATCAGAGCGAAGAGCTCGGAATGTACCCCCGTTTTTCGTAACGGGCCAATGAACATCAGAGCGGGATGAATAGTCAATCCGCTCAAAAAATGCTTCAAGAGGAAGAGAACTTCCTCTATCTGCGTTTCTCTGTGACCTATGTGGCCGTTGCGCGACTTTGCTTAAGGGCCTTCTATCTCTTCGCCTGCTCCAGGACTCTCCTAAAACAGGCGCACTTCCCTGGGCGTGCAATATGGGACGTTTTCTCCCCATTTTTAGGCTCGGCCGAACAGAGGAAGCAGAACGCTCCCTTCCCACATTCTGCAAGAGAGTGTCCAGCATCCCCACACTTAAAGCAAGCGGAGGATCTATCAATCTCCTTGCAGTCAGCCCTCTTTTGGCTATGGCTAAGGCACCTATGGCAGCTTGTGACCATAAGCCTCCTTCTAATTGGGCAGCTAAAGAAACCTAACTTGTTCCTTCCTACCTTTTTTAAGCGCTCTATTTCCTCTCTGTCTGCGACCAAAATGGCAATTTTGTCACCCCTCCTGTTCGGTCCAACGACAATGACTTGCCTTCTTTCTCGAGGAGTGTTACAAACTCCCTTGTGAGCAGAGACCACTTCCTCCTTCTCGGTTAGGCCGCCATGGTCGCGGATTTCCAGGGACACCCTTTGGTCCTTCGGTCGCCTGACTGTACCGATTCCACTCACTGCCTCGGAGTCCTTGGTAGTGAACTTTTGTTTGTCTGATCCTCCTCCTAGTTTTGAAAGGTGGTTCCCTTCCTTGGTGGGCCTAGCGCTCACTATTGTCCATCATCTTTGAGAGTTCAGTCTCCATCTTCTAGAAGATGCTCTCTTCTTCCTCGCGAAGTTTCAAGCACTTGCTGCGCAAACCTTCCCAAAATGCGAAGTCCTCTACCGTAGCTTGGCTGCAAACACTACCACAGCTGCTGACACTCGCTGCACTATTTCTTCTCGACCTTGACAGGTTCTCCACTCTTAAGTAGATGGGCTTGCGCCAGCATCGCTTCTGACAGATTTACTCGATACCTTCGAGTTATCACCAACTTCATCTGGGCGCCTTTCTTCATTATTAATAAATTTAAAATGAGTGTTAATAGAATTGCATGTTTTATAAGTACAATTTGATATAATTACAATTGATTAATAATCGTCAAGGTACCTAATTATAATTTTTAATTCTTAACGAATAATAAATATAAGTTAATTTAGTAGAAGTTTTTGTGGTTAAACGGTTTCTTACTTTAAAGCATATCTGACGATAGCTGTACGTGATTCCATTGAGTAAACAATCTTTCAAGTGCAGCTGTGGTGCTGGGAATTTTCAATAATTTAAAAGCTAATGCAGGCAAATCAGGATGGTTTGCTTCTGCTAAAGTCCAAAATGTTATTGGATTGTCAATTTTTTTTTCCAAAAGAGTTTTAAAAACTCCTTCTTTTAAATAAGAAATTAAATCTTTTTGTCCAGTAGAGTTTACATTTTTCTTTAGAAAAGTTTCTGCTTCTTCAGTTTACTTTAAATTGTTCTGAAAAATCTTTCCTCTGTAATTTGAATGCAAGATTTTACTCGCTAAAGCTATTCTGCCGTGCTAAGGAAGAACTTACGTATCTCCATTTCATAAGAAACTGAGAAAATTGAGAAAAACCGTTTGCTTCAAGAACTCTGTTTTAAAATTAAAAATGTTAAAATTTAACTTCACTTCATAATGAAAAGTTTATATGCTCTTTCTAATTTTGCAAAAAAAAATTAATTATTTAAACAAACTCTATGCAAAACTGGACATGCGATGTCCAGTTTTTAAAAATAAGAAAGAAAAAGTTACAGAAAGTGACATGCGATGTCTCGACCAAACGCATCATCGAGCTCGGGCCGCTGATCAGAAACAAAAACTTACATATATCCATATGCATACTGTGCTCAGTGTCTGCGTAGTAAGAATCTTTCTGGGATTTAGAATAATTAAAAATCCAACAATAGAGGTTTATTTTCGAAAGTATTTTTACCGATATGTAATTTAAATTTAATGCAATATAAATAAAAAGTTATCAATAGTTAAAGAAATTCAAGAACTATTTATAAATAATTAAGTAAAGTAGAGGACTAATGAAAACCATAATTTAAAAAAAAAATTATAGTTAAATGTTGGTTTTTTAAACCAAATTTATTTTTATAATATAATTTTTAAAATATTTATTTTATAGTATTTTTCTAATTTAATATTTACTATAATTATGTTTACATAATATACTTTTTACTTAAAAATAACAAATTATATTATTTATAAATTATTTTTAAGAGTAACAAAAACGGTTTAACTAAACTTGTGCTTTATATAACATACATAATGACTTTATTGAAATACTTTATTTAATAAATTAAATGTTATATATCAAAAACAAAACTTATAAGTTTGATTATAAATATTACACAGACCCACAAAAAAAAAAAAGTGTCATGTACTTTTGACCGGAATACATTAGCCCTATGTATTTTGACGCGCTGAACACGAATCCGAAGTCCATTTTGCTCCATCACGTCAGGATTTTTTTCTAACCTCAAAAAACATGTCGGATTTTGAGAGGTAGGCGATTTTTTAAAAAAATTTATGGATTTACTTCAAACTTGGTATCTGGGGGTTTTTTGGGTCGCTGATTATGAATCTGAAGTTAGATTTTCAAAATTCAAAATGGCAGATCCAATATGGCGGACGAATTTTGAAAAAATTTGAAGATTTACTTCAAACTTGGTATCTGGGGGTTTTTTAGGTCGCTGATTACAAATCCGAAGTTAAATTTTCTAAATTTAAAATGGCGGATCCAATATGGATATTCCTTTTTATGGTAGCGCACTCTTTTGTTTTCGAAAGATCTGTGTAGCGGTTTTCTCTTTAAGTTCACACTACCTGGTACAACATCCCTTTTCAGCATCCAGCAAAAGTCGGCCATCATATTTACGCCCCACCTTCCTGGATAACGACGTTCCATTTCTTTAAGGTCTTGATGAAATCGCTCTCCCTGTTCCTCACTGTAGTCTCCTAAATTTTCGGGGAAGTACTTTAGATGTGATTCTAAGAAATGTAGCTTCAAGCTCATCAAGCATCCTTGCTTTCCGAAGTTTGTTATCATATTATTTGCCATTTATTCCCAATTCTCGCTTTTGTTATTCCCCAGAAAATTTTCAGCAATTAGTTTAAAACTAATCCATGCATTTTTCTCAGTTTTACTCATGTTTCTGACAAATTTCTCATCTTTTAATAATTTTCGAATTTGTGGGCCATCAAAAACTCCCTCATTTAGTTTGGCATCAGAGACCTCAGGGAATTTTTGTTCTAGGTATTTAAAACATTTTCCATTTTTATCTAAACTCTTAACAAACTGTTTTGCTGCTCCTAGTTTAATGTGCAATGGTGGAAGCAATACCTTTGAGGGATGAATCAATGGCTTCTTAATGATATTTTTCGATCCTGGTTTAAAAGATTTTCTTTTTGGCCATTCCTTTTTTTGGATTGATTCTTTCTATCTCTACTATCCCACAGACACAAAAAAGAGGGCGTTTTTGTGAAACCTGCTTGTTGTCCAAGCATAATACTTAAGATCTTAAAATCCCCACAAATTTGCCAGTTATGTTCTTGATATTTTATTTTATCTAAAACTAGTTTTACAGATTCATAGCTTTCTTTAAGTTCTGTAGAATAAGCCATAGGAATCGAACCATAAATATTAGTATTATGAAGTAATACTGCTTTTAAACTTCTTTTAGAAGAGTCTATGAATAACCTCCAATCTTCATCTTTGTATACGCCAGGTTTTAATTGATCCATTAACCCATTAATGTCAGAACAATATACCAATGACTGCTTTTTGTCTTCTGTAAAATATTTTCTGAATTCCTTTTCCCTATCGCGATAAAAGGAAGATGTAGTTCCTTTCGATAGCATTTTTTTCTTCTTAAGAACTGTTGCAAGATATTCTGCAACATCTTTTGGTAGTTTTAAATCTCTGATGAGATTGCTGAGTTCTTCTTGTGTGAACTTTTCAGGTATTTCTTCTTCCTGTTCACCAGTTGGAATGTAATAGTCATCTTTGTCATCAATACTCATGTCGTCATCTATATCACTAAATACATCTTCTACTTTTGAACAGTCGATTTCAAAATTTTTTGAAGAAGAAGGTGTATTACAAAAAATTTCTGGTTTTGTTACAGTTGTCACATCAGCGTACAATATTTTTCCTTTATTCTTGTTATTATAACCTTCTACATTGGTCATGCAAAAGTAACAATCTTCTTGTTTCAATGGTTTTTTAAATTTAAAGTACTTATCCTCCTTAGTATTATTCCAACGAGTTAACATTATGTGACAGGATAAGCAAATTTTGTGTGGAACCCAATTTTCATTTTGATCGGCTATCTCTAAATCAAAGCAATCTTTGTAAATTTGTCTAATATTGTCATTGATTGGTTTACAATTCTTTGGAACATCGAACTGTCCACATATATAACAAAATGCATCTGCATTGCTATTGCATATGTGTTTTGATCTTAATGCTTTAAAATTAATTTTTGAAGCATTTGAAGTTTTTGTGTTGTTTTGATTTTGAAAAGCCATGATTTATTGAATAACCCGCACGTTAGGGATCCTGGTCCGATCGCAGGCGAGTCCACCGTCTTAGGGGTGATAACTCTCATACCTCCCCAGGCCTAAGTATGAGAGCTTTCCGACTTTGACGAGGACAATGTCAACTCGTCGTCGGACACACTACGGTATCATCCTCACACCCTAACGCCCACCTGCAAGGCAGCGCGCCTACGCTGGCTTCGTTACTTCGATAAACAGGAAGCGAATCATTCTACACATCCCCTTTCGGGGCAGTTGTCATCGCCTACTACATTTATCGAAGCAGCAGGATTTAAATTGTGCCAAAGCTCAATAAGAACGTTAGACATAGAATGACAATGATATGTCCATCAGGAATAAGATGCAGAATGGAACAATGTACTTTCTTATTTGGCTTCTGCACCAAACATATCCTATCTGTTACCAAGGAATATTTTATGATAAAATTGTAATAGAAGTCATATTTGAAAATGTGAGAAACTCGCTTCGAAATCACACTCAGCAACTTAAAAACCTGAAGATACCAAATTTCATAAAAATTTTGAAAATATGACGTCAGATTCGCAATGAGCGACCAAAAAAACTCCCAGATACCAAGTTTGAAGTAAATCTTCAAATTTTTTCAAAATTCGTCCGCCATATTGGATCCGCCATTTTGAATTTTGAAAATCTAACTTCAGATTCGTAATCAGCGACCCAAAAAACCCCCAGATACCAAGTTTGAAGTAAATCCATAAATTTTTTTAAAAAATCGCCTACCTCTCAAAATTCGACATGTTTTTTGAGGTTAGAAAAAAATCCTGACGTGATGGAGCAAAATGGACTTCGGATTCGTGTTCAGCGCGTCAAAATACATAGGGCTAGGGTATTCCAGTCAAAAGTACATGACACTTTTTTTGTGGGGCTGTGTTATTTATATTTGCAAAGGTGAAAATTATATGAATTAATTTAATTTAGAAAATTCATTACTTTATAATTATTTTTAAAAAAATGTTTAATTTAAAATTTATGTTAGATGAAAAACGTTCATATAATAAATAAATAGTTAATAAAACATCAAATATAAAAAATACAGCATTGATATGCATAATAAACGTTGAATGTATTGAATAACTTAGATAAATTAAAATAAATATAAAATTAAATTTTTAATTAAATGAAATTTAAATAAATTTTACTGCAAAGATAAATGGAAATTCATATAACTCAACATTTTAATTCATTAATATTTGGATAAATCATTGATTTTTAGATTGATTTAACTTGAAATTTTAACGCATTAAATTTCAAATTGATTTTTAATGAATTTTTAAAGAAACTTGTTGAACACTGATTGTCTAAAATGTAACCGGAGATGGAGATGCGTTTTTTTTATTTCTGACGGAAGGGTCGTGCTCGACTACCTTTCAGAAAAGGGAGACATCGCAAGTTAACTTGCGATGTTTTCCCACTTTTGGCATAGCCAACCTCGCTGACCCGTACGTTTTTACGAGCACGCATAATACTGTGTGTAAGTTTTTATCAAGTATTTCTTCAATTTTGTCACATTTCGTGATTTTTAATTATTGTTTTTCTTGGCCATTAATTAACATTTTTAAATTCTATTAACACAGTTAGATGCAGTTTTTCTTCCTGCGTTTATCGATACCAAAAACTCAATTTTGTCAAAAATGTCACTTATGTAAGTTTTTACTTAGCACGGCAGTATTGGTTTCACCACTTCCCGTGTGGAAAAATCTTGGAGCATGCCCCAGGTCCTACGATCGACTGGTCAGACATTGTCAAGACCTTCTAGTCTAGACTGAAAAAATTATTATGTGTCGTCTGAACGGTCTGGAAAGCGCCCGATTAGACCGTCTAGATTAAGAAAATGTTTATGTATCCACCATGTTGAATTTTTGAAAACCGGCTTTAAATTCGCTATCAAGAATAGCGAGTGTCAAATAAATCTGCCGATTTTATAAAAATTCTTCTTTCATATTGGATCCGCCATTTTTAATTTTTAAAAACCGACTTTTAATTCGGTCCTAGCTACCCCAAAAACCCTCGAATTTTTAGTTTTAAATGAATCTGACAATTTTTAAATTTTTCGTCCGTGAAATTGTATTCTACATTTTCAATTTTAGAAAATTGATATCAGATTCGTAATTAGCGACCCTAAAAACTCCTGAATGACTTCAGAAGTTCAACTTTTATAAATTACATCTATAAACATAACTTATACGGACAATACGGAAAATTCTTTCAAGCGAGCGTATATATAGAGTAGTTGGTAAGAGCGTAGACTTTTAGAGCCCATGGTTGCGTGTTCAATTCTCCCAAGCGTAAAATTTTAATTTATAAGTTTATTGATAATAATTGTTAGCAATGCGTTGTAATGGTGATAAAAATCAATCATATGTAGCACACTTGCCTTAGAATCGTAAAATAATAATTAAAAATAATTATGTTAGTCATTTTCATGCATAAAAAATATTTTTTTGTGATCTGGGCGGGCAGGCGCTGGTCAGGCCGTCTATTTTGAGTCAGGCCTGAGGGTCTTGACATGGCGCTGGCCAGAACTGTTACGATTCACCCATGATTTCGTCTAGACTAGACGGTCTGAACAGGCACTAATTAGCCGGTCTGATCAGGGTCTGGTTAGACGGTCTGACTTGCCGCTAAGCAGACATTCTAGTCTAGACGAAATCATGGATAAATCGTAAAGGTTCTGGCCAACGCCATGTGAAGACCGTCTAGCCAGCGCCCTAATTCAAAATAGACGTTCTGTCCAGCGCCTGGCCAGAAAAATTATTATTATTAAAAAATTTTCTACACGGGTTTTCTTAATCGATCTTTAAGAAGTTTCTCAAAAATGTCGTTGCAAATTGGAAATTGTAATTTAAGCCATTCTTCTAAGGCATTAGCTATATTGCTGTCATCACTCTGTCATATATTAAATAATTGACATACAGTATCTACAATAAAGTAGTGTGCCAACTGTCAGTCTGTTTTCCCATACAAACCATGGTGGAAACATTTTAGAAACAACAGCAAACACTTCTGTTCCATACTTTTCTCTCGTCTCGGCAATTGCTTCAGTAATAATCGCTTTTAAGGCCTATGCAGTTTCACTTTTCTCAGTGTAATCTTTACAATTCAAAAAAATTCTTTCACAACTTGCAGTATATATTATGCTTACTACATATTTTTCTTTCTTAATTTTATTTTACCAGCCATCCACTAGTAAGACACTTTGCTGATTTACTAATGTCTTATTTTCTTGAAATAATTAAAATTGATCCACTTAAAGTTATTTTATACACAGTGGTTTGTAATTTGGATTTAATGTGTTTACAAACTTCTTAAAGCAATCTGATTCCACAACTGAAAATGCTATATATTGCAACCGAAAAAAAATCTTTCTAGAGCTTCGTCAATTATTGATGAATGTCTTCATTCTTAGATGATTGAAGATCTTCATTTCGCCTTTGGAAGGCATTGCTTGGTTTGGGACTGCAAATATTCCTGAAATGAAATACGTAAAAACATTTAATTTCAAAAGATGATAAAAGGTATAAACTAATTTTAACCATTATTATAGTATTTTTAATAGCTTGTATGTACATATATATGTAAATAATAAATAATTAAAAATATGTTTGAGTTCTAGAAGAGCAAAAGTCTACAATTAGACAGTTTATAAATTAACATAAGTTCATTTATAATTAAAAAATGTTTCTTATGCACATATATTCTTTTAATAATTAAGAGCTAAGGTTGATAGATCTCGAGAATATATAATCGGAGTGTCTATCCTTATAAAAAATCTTAATAACCAATCGGAAATATGTAAAGAAAATCTTGGCTAATGACATGGTAGAAAGCCTACTTTAAACCTTGATTTGAGCCTACAATTCTCTGCATTTTAACAAGGTTTTTAAAATTCGTTCAGAATGGATTTACAATAGGTAGATGAACCTCGTCAAACTACAATCCGACTAAATTTTGTCGCTTTCGTCCAGTTTCACCCATTACAGGTTCATTGTAGTGTTTTGAGGGTTCACTTCGTAGTGTCAGAAGGTTGATAAGAGGGTTTTCAGTATGAATTTTATTGTCGTTTTAGGGTATTTGGAGCGTCAGTAGGCTTAATGAAGCACGTGCATGTAGGGCTATGACTCCTTGATGTGGCGTCTGGAGTGTAATATACTGTGAAGGCTACCTGGGTCCTAGGTTGTGATTTATGACGTAATCAAATATTTTCCAAGTTTTTTTAAAAATCCATAAGGCAGTTGAGGCACGTACATGTAGGGTTAAGTCTCCTGAAGGTAGCGTCTAGAGTATGATTTGGAATAACCGGATATTTCTGGTAAAATTCAAAAATCCATTTCAAAAATTTCAACAAACTAAATCATTTCGACTAAACAATCTCCTTTATTTGAATAAAGATTTTGTACTCTCTAAATCTGAATTAGTTGAAAATAACTAATTTTAAAGCTAAAACTCAGTCACAAATTCCAATACTTATATATATCGTATTAAAAATAACTAATTATTAGTCAAATTCATTTCAAGGTTATGTTCAAATAACTAATATTTTAGTAAAATTCTGTTTACTAATTCAATTAGTGGAAATCTCAACTATTTTTTAATTATATTTTTACTAATAATAATTAATCATATTTTAATAATAATAATTAGTTATTTTTACTCATTGGTAAAACAAAAACTCAGCAACGATTTTACTATAATAACTTGTTATTTTTAACTAATTCAAATTTAGAGAGTAATTTTTGTTGTAATAAATTTGTTTAATATTTCCAACGTTCATGATATTCTATGTAATGATAATTATTAAATTACATTAACAGTTATGAATTTTAACTTAATCTGAATCAGTTATAAACCAGGTTAAAAATAACTAATTAGTAGTAAAATCGTGTCTCACTTTTCATTTCAGTAATTAATGAAAAATAACCTAACTTGTAATAAATTAGTAAACATAATTTTTATTATGTTTACTATATTATATTATTTTAATATAACTGAATAATTAGTTATTTTAACATAACCTAGAAATGAATTAAATTAAAAATTAGTTTTTTAATTCTACTAAATGATTAGTAGAAATATAACTATTTGAATTAGTGGCTGACTTTTTGCTTTCAAATTAGTATTTTACACTTATTCAAATTTAGAGAGTCAATTATAATTGCTTACACCTTTACTGCAAATATATTCCTAATACTTAATGTCTAAAGCCTTTGAGTGTATTAATTAAGAAAGTGAACTTTCACAATTTCAATTTGTAAATATTTTACTTTCAAATTAGTAGTTTTCTACTAATAATTAGTAATTTTCTACTAACAAATAGTGAAATTTTTCACCATTTAATAGTAATCGATTTCTCGCTAATTCATTAGTAGAAAATCACTAATTTAGATTTAGAAAGTACTCTCTAAATATGAATTAGTTAAAAATAACTAATCATTAGTCAAATCGTTGGTGAGTTTTTATTTCATCAATAAGTGAAAAATAACTAATTATAAGTAAAATATGACTAATTATTAGTCAAAAATAACTAAAAAATAGTTAAAATTTGACTAATTGAATTAGTTAACAGAATTTTGCTCAAATATTTGTTATTTTGACATAACCTAAAAATGAATTTGACTAATAATTAGTTTTTTTACTAAATGATTAATGGTAATATAACTAATTGAATTAGTGACAGAGTTTTTGATTTTCAGTTAGTTAATTTTGGCTCATTCAGATTTAGAGAATATGCTAATAATGAAAATTCTTTTCCAATATTGCCGCTGTACTACGCCTACTGTTAAATTCCATTTAAATATTTTTATATATAACATTAAATAAACAGATATTTTTAAAAATAATAATATAATTTAATATTATAACTGACAAAAGTGTTATAATTTGTAAAGTTCTGGAGTTTACTAATGAAAATAAATATATAATTATTAATTTACCATTTAAATTGCTGGTTTTTTTTAAGGCGCAAAATTTCCATAATGATCGTCGTCTTGGTTATTATCCATCATACGAACACAATTTTTTTTTTTTTTGCGTAAATTACTTTGTTTTGCAGCAAACTTGATGGAAAAAGCCAAACTTACTTCGTCATAGTTGACAAAAAACTGACTGGAAATTGGTCTTTGCCTTGGTGATACTTATGTTTTTAATGTAGCAAATTTTTAACGGAAAATTTGGAAATTCCAAAACTATATTTTGGGTACATCCTTATTTTTAATCTTTCCAGAACATATGCCTGTTTCTTATTTTTGAGCAGCAAGAAGGACCCTTTTTTGAACAAAGGAGACTAAAATGAAAAAATATATATTTGAAGATTTAAGAAAATACGGGTTTACTATAATTTTCTACAACATTTACATTTTTAATTTATTGCCTTTTTGAGAGACTATTTTTGTCAATTATATTACTTTTGGAAACTCTGTTAACCTCGTTTGAGTCACAAAAACCTTGGTTTAAAATTAATTTGAAACTAGGGTTTTTGAGGTTCAAACGAAGTTTATGAGGATGAATGCAGTGTCTGTAGGGTTCAGCGGGGTTTATTATTTTTAGCGCAATAAATCATTAAAGTAAAAAATTAAACCACCTACATTAAGGCTAGTAAGGTTCATTGCAGGGTGCATTGTAGGGTGGTGAGGGTTAAAGTAACTTTATAAGAATGAAAGGAGCGCCGCAAGGTTCAAATCAGGATCAAAGTAGTTTTTTAAGGGTCAACCAAGGTTTCAAATTTTATCTCGGGACGATTTTAACTTTCAGCCCTACAGTATGTTTTTGGTTTCCACATATCAGCCGCACAAAATATGACTACAAATGTACAAAAACAGTTTCAGATTCCTGTTCAGCATACCCAAATTAGCTAGAAAATACTGATTTTTTTGAAATATATCAAAAAAAGTAATTAAAAGTCGAAACTTTCGGCATCGTAAAAATTTACAAGGCAGTGCTTAAAACATACTTCATGTAATATACATGTCAACTTTAAACTGAATATCTCATAGCCATAGACGTTTGTTTTAAGTCATAAGAGCCTTTTATGGTCAAAAATGTAGCTTTACAAATGTTATAATTTGAAAGATAATGACAATTGAAGTTTTCACAATTTAACTTTTAGCCCCAGTCTCCCCTACATATATCAGTTTATTTTGATTTGATTTCCTTTTTTTATGAAAATCATCCTAATAATTAAATAATAATATTCTTATAAACTGTACATTATTTTAGATTATATGTATATTAGGGTGATTTATTTTTCGACTATTTTTTTCAGTCCTCACCCGACATTTGGTTGGATATGTCGTAAGAAAAATTGACTGAAAGTTGCAGCCCTTAATATTAACTTTAAGTACTCGCTCAAAGCATTAAAAGATTTCCCATGTAAAATGCACGTAAGTCGACGTACCTTTTTTCAAATTTCTATAACTTTGTCGCATTTCATGCTACCGTCGAACGGGGCTATCCTAGTACACTAGAGGCTATTATGGTACAAGCAGGTTTTTTATTTCTAAAGTATTTATTTGAAATTTAAAAATATGATTTTTATTTGTAAATATAGTGTGATATTTCGCAAACAAAATAACAGTATTGTTTCTAATAAATTCTTTGTCAAAAATACAGAAAAAATTCATATATACATACAAATTTAATTACAAAATTGGAAGTTTTTAAAAAATCTGCTTCGATCTTAATATTGACAAATTCAATGTAAAAGATATTTAAGGTACGTGTTGAGAATTTAGTTGGGACTATATTCACGTGATGAGCTAACTTTTTATTAAGAATTTAAGAGGGTAGTCTGGTGTTCCGAGCCTGTTTTGAAAGCTTATTTCAATATTCTATTTTTTATTAGAAAATAATTTTTAATCAAATAAAATCTTTTAACATCTTTTTGTTCTTATTATGAATTCTTAAAAAAAATTGTATTCCACTATTTTTAAATTGATATTGATATATATACTTATAATTAATGTTTATAATAACAAAAAATGAAGTAGGGCGCTGGCGCAGATAATATCACCCGTTGGCGATATCTAAAACAAAAAAACCAAATTGATTATTCTTTTTTATGTAAGTGGCTATCGCCCGAACTAGAATTATGCATTTTTATCAATAACTTTTTTTTATTTTTAATTTTTTATCAATAAAAAACAGTTGATTTAAAAATTTTTTGATATAATAGTCCGCCATTTTGTTATTTATTAACAAAAATCTTTTATTCTAGTTCGGGCGATAGCCACTTACATACAGAACAATAATCAATTTGGTTTTTTTGTTTTAGATAACGTCAACGGATGATATCACCTGCGCCAGCGCCCTACTTCATTTTTTGTTATTATAAACATTAATTATAAGTATATATATCAATATCAATTTAAAAATAGTGGAATACAATTTTTTTTTTGAATTCATAATAAGAACAAAAAGATGTTAAAAGATTTTATTTGATTAAAAATTATTTTCTAATAAAAAAAAGAATATTGAAATAAGCTTTCAAAACAGGCTCGGAACACCAGACTACCCCCTTAAGAAAAAAATGGTTAAAAACTAGAAGTGCAGCACATAGCAGGGCTATTCTGGTACAAAACCCTTTTAATTATTTTATGAAAATTCGTTTTATTAAAAAAGTGAAAAAGGTTTCTGGGCTTTGGTTTAATTGTTTTTATTACGTAAATGTTTTTTTCTTTGACAGAAAATTGGAAATAACTCAAATTTGTCAAACTTGACAACGAGTGCATCATAACCTCAAAAATTATCTATTAAAAGGTTATTAAACTTTGAGTTCTTATAACTTGAAGAAAAAATGTTTTTTTATGGTAAAACTTACAGTATAAACTTTCAGAAGGATGTAAACAACGTGACTAGTTAGTTAAAAAACTTTTTGTATAAAATTCATGTGGCTGAAGTTCCGTTCGAACAATGAACACACAAATTTTTTTTTTATTATAGCCCAAAACAAATGAAAACTAAAGGAAACCGAATTCCGCAACAAACTTCAGACGTTACATGACTTGTCATAAATTTTTTTTTTACTTCTGTAAAAATTCAATTTCTAATGCCTTTCAAAAATGACATACATTCCCAGCTTTTTTCAGATACTCTAGTATATCAACAAAAAATTTCTCAACAAATGGTAATGTGCTCAAAGGATATATTTGGTTGCTGGACCAAATTTAAATGTCAGTTTTTGACAATTTTGGGGAAAATGAATATTATTAAAGCTGATCCGAGAGGAATTTTATCTCGAACTTTTTTTAACAGACTCTAGACCGATTCCAAAGACTTGTCTAAAAATATAGAGGTGGTGTAAAGCTCCATTTGGATGCTGGAACAAATTTAAATGTAAGTTTTTGACAATTTTGGGAAAAATGAATTTTTTTACAGCTGATCCGAGAGGAATTTTACCTCGAGTTTTTTTAACAGACTCTAGACCACTTCCAAAGACTTGTCTAAAAAAATGGAGGTAGTGTAAAGCTCCATTTGGCTGCTGGAACAAATTTAAATGTCAGTTTTTGACAATTTTGAGAAAAATGAATTTGTTTATAGCTGATCCGAGAGGAATTTTAATACGAGCTTTTTTTAACAGACTCTAGACCAATTCCAAAGACTTTTCTAAAAATATGAAGGTGGTGTTAAGCTCCATTTGGATGCTGGAACAAATTTAAATGTCCAATTTTGACAATTTTGTGAAAAATGAATTTTTTTACAGCTGATCCGAGAGGAGTTTTACCTCGAGCTTTTTTTAACAGACTCTAGACCAATTCCAAAGACTTGTCTAAAAATATGAAGGTGGTGTATAGCCCCATTTGGATGCTGGAACAAATTTAAATGTAAGTTTTTGACAATTTTGGGAAAAATGAATTTTTTTAAAGCTGATCCGAGAGGAATTGTATCTCGAATTTTTTTTAACAGACTCTAGACCAATTCCAAAGACTTATCTAAAAATATGGTGGTGGTGTACAGCTCCATTTGGATGCTGAAACAAATTTAAATGTCCATTTTTGACAATTTTGTGAAAAATGAATTTTTTTACAGCTGATCCGAGAGGAATTTTACCTCGAGCTTTTTTTAACAGACTCTAGACCAATTCCAAAGACTTGTCTAAAAATATGGAGGTGGTGTAAAGCTCCATTTGGATGCTGGAACAAATTTAAATGTCAGTTTTTGAAAATTTTGGGAAAAATGAATTTTTTTAAAGCTGATCCGAGAGGAATTTTACCTCGAGCTTTTTTTAACAGACTCTAGACCAATTCCAAAGATTTGTCTAAAAATATGAAGGTGCTGTATAGCTCCATTTGGATGCTGGAACAAATTAAAATGTTAATTTTTGACAATTTTGTGAAAAATGAATTTTTTTAAAGCTGATCCGAAAGGAATTTTATCTCGAGCTTTTTTTAACAGACTCTAGACAAATTTCAAATACTTCTCTAAAAATATTGAGGTAGTCTAAAGCTCCATTTGGATGCTGGAACAAATTTAAATGTTCATTTTTGACAATTTTGTGAAAAATGAATTTTTTTAAAACTGTTCCGAGAGGAATTTTATCTCGAGCTTTTTTTAACAGACTCTAGACCGATTCTAAAGACTTGTCTAAAAATATAAAGGTGGTGTAAAGCTCCATTTGGATGCTGGAACAAATTTAAATGTCCATTTTTAAAAATTTTTTGAAAAATGAAATTTTTTAAAGCAGATCCGAGATGAATTTTATCACGAGCTTTTTTTAACAGACACTACAGTATTTCTAAAGACTTGTCTAAAAAGATCAAGGTGGCGTAATGCTCCATTTGCACTGAAAAAAATCCCTTGCACCCATAGACTTTTCTAAAGATATTAAGGTGGTGTAAAAATCCAATCTGTAGTCTTTGAAATTGGTCTTGAGTCTGTTTAAAAAAGCTCGAGATAAAATTCCTCTCGGATCAGCTGTAAAAAAATTAATTTTTCCCAAAATTGTCAAAAACTTACATTTAAATTTGTTCCAGCATCCAAATGGAGCTATACACCACCTCCATTTTTTTAGACAAGTCTTTGGAATTGGTCTAGAGTCTGTTAAAAGAAACTAGAGGTAAAATTCCTCTCGGATCAGCTGTAAAAAAATTCATTTTTCTCAAAATTGTCAAAAACTGACATTTAAATTTGTTCCAGCATCGAAATGGAGCTATACACCACCTTCATATTTTTAGACAAGTCTTTGGAATTGGTCTAGAGTCTGTTAAAAAAAGCTCGAGGTAAAACTCCTCTCGGATCAGCTGTAAAAAAATTCATTTTTTACAAAATTGTCAAAAATGGACATTTAAATTTGTTCCAGCATCCAAATAGAGCTTTACACCACCTCCATTTTTTTAGACAAGTCTTTGGAATTGGTCTAGAGTCTGTTAAAAAAAACTCGAGGTAAAATTCCTCTCGGATCAGCTGTAAAAAAATTCATTTTTCTCAAAATTGTCAAAAACTGACATTTAAATTTGTTCCAGCATCGAAATGGAGCTATACACCACCTTCATATTTTTAGACAAGTCTTTGGAATTGGTCTAGAGTCTGTTAAAAAAAACTCGAGGTAAAATTCCTCTCGGATCAGCTGTAAAAAAATTCATTATTCACAAAATTGTCAAAAATGGACATTTTAATTTGTTCCAGCATCCAAATGGAGCTATACACCACCTTCATATTTTTAGACAAGTCTTTGGAATTGGTCTAGAGTCTGTTAAAAAAAGCTCGAGGTAAAATTCCTCTCGGATCAGCTGTAAAAAAATTTATTTTTCCCAAATTTGTCAAAAACTGACATTTAAATTTGTTCCAGCATCGAAATGGAGCTATACACCACCTTCATATTTTTAGACAAGTCTTTGGAATTGGTCTAGAGTCTGTTAAAAAAAACTCGAGATAAAATTCCTCTCGGATCAGCTTTAAAAAAATTCATTTTTCCCAAAATTGTCAAAAACTTACATTTAAATTTGTTCCAGCATCCAAATGGGGCTATACACCACCTTCATATTTTTAGACAAGTCTTTGGAATTGGTCTAGAGTCTGTTAAAAAAAGCTCGAGGTAAAATTCCTCTCGGATCAGCTGTAAAAAAATTTATTTTTCCCAAATTTGTCAAAAACTGACATTTAAATTTGTTCCAGCATCGAAATGGAGCTATACACCACCTCCATATTCTTAGACAAGTCTTTGGAATTGGTCTAGAGTCTGTTAAAAGAAACTCGAGGTAAAATTCCTCTCGGATCAGCTGTAAAAAAATTCATTATTCACAAAATTGTCAAAAATGGACATTTTAATTTGTTCCAGCATCCAAATGGAGCTATACACCACCTTCATATTTTTAGACAAGTCTTTGGAATTGGTCTAGAGTCTGTTAAAAAAAGCTCGAGGTAAAACTCCTCTCGGATCAGCTGTAAAAAAATTCATTTTTTACAAAATTGTCAAAAATGGACATTTAAATTTGTTCCAGCATCCAAATAGAGCTTTACACCACCTCCATTTTTTTAGACAAGTCTTTGGAATTGGTCTAGAGTCTGTTAAAAGAAACTAGAGGTAAAATTCCTCTCGGATCAGCTGTAAAAAAATTCATTTTTCTCAAAATTGTCAAAAACTGACATTTAAATTTGTTCCAGCATCGAAATGGAGCTATACACCACCTTCATATTTTTAGACAAGTCTTTGGAATTGGTCTAGAGTCTGTTAAAAAAAACTCGAGATAAAATTTCTCTCGGATCAGCTGTAAAAAAATTCATTTTTCCCAAAATTGTCAAAAACTGACATTTAAATTTGTTCCAACATCCAAATAGAGCTTTACACCACCTCCATATTCTTAGACAAGTCTTTGGAATTGGTCTAGAAGTCTGTTAAAAAAAACTCGAGATAAAATTCCTCTCGGATCAGCTTTAAAAAAATTCATTTTTCTCAAAATTGTCAAAAACTGACATTTAAATTTGTTCCAGCAGCCAAATGGAGCTTTACACCACCTCAATTTTTTTAAGACAAGTC
The DNA here is from genome assembly GCA_037103525.1 of Ganaspis brasiliensis. Classification (NCBI taxonomy): domain Eukaryota; kingdom Metazoa; phylum Arthropoda; class Insecta; order Hymenoptera; family Figitidae; genus Ganaspis; species Ganaspis brasiliensis. Next base: position 198,219 of record JAZKLR010000241.1, on the reverse strand, counting down.
TTTGGATCTGGTCTAGAGTCTGTTAAAAGAAACTCGAGGTAAAATTCCTCTCGGATCAGCTGTAAAAAAATTCATTATTCACAAAATTGTCAAAAATGGACATTTTAATTTGTTCCAGCATCCAAATGGAGCTATACACCACCTTCATATTTTTAGACAAGTCTTGGGAATTGGTCTAGAGTCTGTTAAAAAAATCTCGAGGTAAAATTCCTCTCGGATCAGCTGTAAAAAAATTTATTTTTCCCAAATTTGTCAAAAACTGACATTTAAATTTGTTCCAGCATCCAAATGGAGCTTTACATCACCTCTATATTTTTAGACAAGTCTTTGGAATTGGTCTATAGTCTGTTAAAAAAAACTCGAGATAAAATTCCTCTCGGATCAGCTTTAAAAAAATTCATTTTTCCCAAAATTGTCAAAAACTTACATTTAAATTTGTTCCAGCATCCAAATGGGGCTATACACCACCTTCATATTTTTAGACAAGTCTTTGGAATTGGTCTAGAGTCTGTTAAAAAAAGCTCGAGGTAAAACTCCTCTCGGATCAGCTGTAAAAAAATTCATTTTTCACAAAATTGTCAAAAATGGACATTTAAATTTGTTTCAGCATCCAAATGGAGCTGTACACCACCACCATATTTTTAGACAAGTCTTTGGAATTGGTCTAGAGTGTGATAAAAAAAACTCGAGGTAAAATTCCTCTCGGATCAGCTGTAAAAAAATTCATTTTTCCCAAAATTGTCAAAAACTGACATTTAAATTTGTTCCAACATCCAAATAGAGCTTTACACCACCTCCATATTCTTAGACAAGTCTTTGGAATTGGTCTAGAGTCTGTTAAAAGAAACTCGAGGTAAAATTCCTCTCGGATCAGCTGTAAAAAAATTCATTATTCACAAAATTGTCAAAAATGGACATTTTAATTTGTTCCAGCATCCAAATGGAGCTATACACCACCTTCATATTTTTAGACAAGTCTTTGGAATTGGTCTAGAGTCTGTTAAAAAAAGCTCGAGGTAAAATTCCTCTCGGATCAGCTGTAAAAAAATTCATTATTCACAAAATTGTCAAAAATGGACATTTTAATTTGTTCCAGCATCCAAATGGAGCTATACACCACCTTCATATTTTTAGACAAGTCTTTGGAATTGGTCTAGAGTCTGTTTAAAAAATCTCGAGGTAAAATTCCTCTCGGATCAGCTGTAAAAAAATTTATTTTTCCCAAATTTGTCAAAAACTGACATTTAAATTTGTTCCAGCATCCAAATGGAGCTTTACATCACCTCTATATTTTTAGACAAGTCTTTGGAATTGGTCTAGAGTCTGTTAAAAAAAACTCGAGATAAAATTCCTCTCGGATCAGCTTTAAAAAAATTCATTTTTCCCAAAATTGTCAAAAACTTACATTTAAATTTGTTCCAGCATCCAAATGGGGCTATACACCACCTTCATATTTTTAGACAAGTCTTTGGAATTGGTCTAGAGTCTGTTAAAAAAAGCTCGAGGTAAAACTCCTCTCGGATCAGCTGTAAAAAAATTCATTTTTCAGAAAATTGTCAAAATTGGACATTTAAATTTGTTTCAGCATCCAAATGGAGCTGTACACCACCACCATATTTTTAGACAAGTCTTTGGAATTGGTCTAGAGTGTGTTAAAAAAATCTCGAGGTAAAATTCCTCTCGGATCAGCTGTAAAAAAATTTATTTTTCCCAAATTTGTCAAAAACTGACATTTAAATTTGTTCCAGCATCCAAATGGAGCTTTACATCACCTCTATATTTTTAGATAAGTCTTTGGAATTGGTCTAGAGTCTGTTAAAAAAAACTCGAGATAAAATTCCTCTCGGATCAGCTGTAAAAAAATTTATTTTTCCCAAATTTGTCAAAAACTGACATTTAAATTTGTTCCAGCATCCAAATGGAGCTTTACATCACCTCTATATTTTTAGATAAGTCTTTGGAATTGGTCTAGAGTCTGTTAAAAAAAACTCGAGATAAAATTCCTCTCGGATCAGCTGTAAAAAAATTCATTTTTCACAAAATTGTCAAAAATGGACATTTAAATTTGTTCCAGCATCCAAATGGAGCTTTACATCACCTCTATATTTTTAGATAAGTCTTTGGAATTGGTCTAGAGTCTGTTAAAAAAAACTCGAGATAAAATTCCTCTCGGATCAGCTTTAAAAAAATTCATTTTTCCCAAAATTGTCAAAAACTTACATTTAAATTTGTTCCAGCATCCAAATGGGGCTATACACCACCTTCATATTTTTAGACAAGTCTTTGGAATTGGTCTAGAGTCTGTTAAAAAAAACTCGAGATAAAATTCCTCTCGGATCAGCTGTAAAAAAATTCATTTTTCACAAAATTGTCAAAAATGGACATTTAAATTTGTTTCAGCATCCAAATGGAGCTGTACACCACCACCATATTTTTAGATAAGTCTTTGGAATTGGTCTAGAGTCTGTTAAAAAAAACTCGAGATAAAATTCCTCTCGGATCAGCTTTAAAAAAATTCATTTTTCCCAAAATTGTCAAAAACTTACATTTAAATTTGTTCCAGCATCCAAATGGGGCTATACACCACCTTCATATTTTTAGACAAGTCTTTGGAATTGGTCTAGAGTCTGTTAAAAAAAGCTCGAGGTAAAACTCCTCTCGGATCAGCTGTAAAAAAATTCATTTTTCACAAAATTGTCAAAATTGGACATTTAAATTTGTTTCAGCATCCAAATGGAGCTGTACACCACCACCATATTTTTAGACAAGTCTTTGGAATTGGTCTAGAGTCTGTTAAAAAAATCTCGAGGTAAAATTCCTCTCGGATCAGCTGTAAAAAAATTTATTTTTCCCAAATTTGTCAAAAACTGACATTTAAATTTGTTCCAGCATCCAAATGGAGCTTTACATCACCTCTATATTTTTAGACAAGTCTTTGGAATTGGTCTAGAGTCTGTTAAAAAAAACTCGAGATAAAATTCCTCTCGGATCAGCTTTAAAAAAATTCATTTTTCCCAAAATTGTCAAAAACTTACATTTAAATTTGTTCCAGCATCCAAATGGGGCTATACACCACCTTCATATTTTTAGACAAGTCTTTGGAATTGGTCTAGAGTCTGTTAAAAAAAGCTCGAGGTAAAACTCCTCTCGGATCAGCTGTAAAAAAATTCATTTTTCACAAAATTGTCAAAAATGGATATTTAAATTTGTTTCAGCATCCAAATGGAGCTGTACACCACCACCATATTTTTAGACAAGTCTTTGGAATTGGTCTAGAGTCTGTTAAAAAAATCTCGAGGTAAAATTCCTCTCGGATCAGCTGTAAAAAAATTTATTTTTCCCAAATTTGTCAAAAACTGACATTTAAATTTGTTCCAGCATCCAAATGGAGCTTTACATCACCTCTATATTTTTAGACAAGTCTTTGGAATTGGTCTAGAGTCTGTTAAAAAAAACTCGAGATAAAATTCCTCTCGGATCAGCTTTAAAAAAATTCATTTTTCCCAAAATTGTCAAAAACTTACATTTAAATTTGTTCCAGCATCCAAATGGGGCTATACACCACCTTCATATTTTTAGACAAGTCTTTGGAATTGGTCTAGAGTCTGTTAAAAAAAGCTCGAGGTAAAACTCCTCTCGGATCAGCTGTAAAAAAATTCATTTTTCACAAAATTGTCAAAAATGGATATTTAAATTTGTTTCAGCATCCAAATGGAGCTGTACACCACCACCATATTTTTAGACAAGTCTTTGGAATTGGTCTAGAGTGTGTTAAAAAAAACTCGAGGTAAAATTCCTCTCGGATCAGCTGTAAAAAAATTCATTTTTCCCAAAATTGTCAAAAACTGACATTTAAATTTGTTCCAACATCCAAATAGAGCTTTACACCACCTCCATATTCTTAGACAAGTCTTTGGAATTGGTCTAGAGTCTGTTAAAAGAAACTCGAGGTAAAATTCCTCTCGGATCAGCTGTAAAAAAATTCATTATTCACAAAATTGTCAAAAATGGACATTTTAATTTGTTCCAGCATCGAAATGGAGCTATACACCACCTTCATATTTTTAGACAAGTCTTTGGAATTGGTCTAGAGTCTGTTAAAAAAAACTCGAGATAAAATTCCTCTCGGATCAGCTTTAAAAAAATTAATTTTTCTCAAAATTGTCAAAAACTGACATTTAAATTTGTTCCAGCAGCCAAATGGAGCTTTACACCACCTCCATTTTTTTAAGACAAGTCTTTGGATCTGGTCTAGAGTCTGTTAAAAGAAACTCGAGGTAAAATTCCTCTCGGATCAGCTGTAAAAAAATTCATTATTCACAAAATTGTCAAAAATGGACATTTTAATTTGTTCCAGCATCCAAATGGAGCTATACACCACCTTCATATTTTTAGACAAGTCTTTGGAATTGGTCTAGAGTCTGTTTAAAAAATCTCGAGGTAAAATTCCTCTCGGATCAGCTGTAAAAAAATTTATTTTTCCCAAATTTGTCAAAAACTGACATTTAAATTTGTTCCAGCATCCAAATGGAGCTTTACATCACCTCTATATTTTTAGACAAGTCTTTGGAATTGGTCTAGAGTCTGTTAAAAGAAACTCGAGGTAAAATTCCTCTCGGATCAGCTGTAAAAAAATTCATTATTCACAAAATTGTCAAAAATGGATATTTAAATTTGTTTCAGCATCCAAATGGAGCTGTACACCACCACCATATTTTTAGACAAGTCTTTGGAATTGGTCTAGAGTGTGTTAAAAAAATCTCGAGGTAAAATTCCTCTCGGATCAGCTGTAAAAAAATTTATTTTTCCCAAATTTGTCAAAAACTGACATTCAAATTTGTTCCAGCATCCAAATGGAGCTTTACATCACCTCTATATTTTTAGACAAGTCTTTGGAATTGGTCTAGAGTCTGTTAAAAAAAACTCGAGATAAAATTCCTCTCGGATCAGCTGTAAAAAAATTTATTTTTCCCAAATTTGTCAAAAACTGACATTTAAATTTGTTCCAGCATCCAAATGGAGCTTTACATCACCTCTATATTTTTAGATAAGTCTTTGGAATTGGTCTAGAGTCTGTTAAAAAAAACTCGAGATAAAATTCCTCTCGGATCAGCTGTAAAAAAATTCATTTTTCACAAAATTGTCAAAAATGGACATTTAAATTTGTTTCAGCATCCAAATGGAGCTGTACACCACCACCATATTTTTAGATAAGTCTTTGGAATTGGTCTAGAGTCTGTTAAAAAAAACTCGAGATAAAATTCCTCTCGGATCAGCTTTAAAAAAATTCATTTTTCCCAAAATTGTCAAAAACTTACATTTAAATTTGTTCCAGCATCCAAATGGGGCTATACACCACCTTCATATTTTTAGACAAGTCTTTGGAATTGGTCTAGAGTCTGTTAAAAAAAGCTCGAGGTAAAACTCCTCTCGGATCAGCTGTAAAAAAATTCATTTTTCACAAAATTGTCAAAAATGGATATTTAAATTTGTTTCAGCATCCAAATGGAGCTGTACACCACCACCATATTTTTAGACAAGTCTTTGGAATTGGTCTAGAGTGTGTTAAAAAAAACTCGAGGTAAAATTCCTCTCGGATCAGCTGTAAAAAAATTCATTTTTCCCAAAATTGTTAAAAACTGACATTTAAATTTGTTCCAACATCCAAATAGAGCTTTACACCACCTCCATATTCTTAGACAAGTCTTTGGAATTGGTCTAGAGTCTGTTAAAAGAAACTCGAGGTAAAATTCCTCTCGGATCAGCTGTAAAAAAATTCATTATTCACAAAATTGTCAAAAATGGACATTTTAATTTGTTCCAGCATCCAAATGGAGCTATACACCACCTTCATATTTTTAGACAAGTCTTTGGAATTGGTCTAGAGTCTGTTAAAAAAAGCTCGAGGTAAAATTCCTCTCGGATCAGCTGTAAAAAAATTTATTTTTCCCAAATTTGTCAAAAACTGACATTTAAATTTGTTCCTGCATCGAAATGGAGCTATACACCACCTTCATATTTTTAGACAAGTCTTTGGAATTGGTCTAGAGTCTGTTAAAAAAAACTCGAGATAAAATTCCTCTCGGATCAGCTTTAAAAAAATTAATTTTTCTCAAAATTGTCAAAAACTGACATTTAAATTTGTTCCAGCAGCCAAATGGAGCTTTACACCACCTCCATTTTTTTAAGACAAGTCTTAGGATCTGGTCTAGAGTCTGTTAAAAGAAACTCGAGGTAAAATTCCTCTCGGATCAGCTGTAAAAAAATTCATTATTCACAAAATTGTCAAAAATGGACATTTTAATTTGTTCCAGCATCCAAATGGAGCTATACACCACCTTCATATTTTTAGACAAGTCTTTGGAATTGGCCTAGAGTCTGTTTAAAAAATCTCGAGGTAAAATTCCTCTCGGATCAGCTGTAAAAAAATTTATTTTTCCCAAATTTGTCAAAAACTGACATTTAAATTTGTTCCAGCATCCAAATGGAGCTTTACATCACCTCTATATTTTTAGACAAGTCTTTGGAATTGGTCTAGAGTCTGTTAAAAAAAACTCGAGATAAAATTCCTCTCGGATCAGCTTTAAAAAAATTCATTTTTCCCAAAATTGTCAAAAACTTACATTTAAATTTGTTCCAGCATCCAAATGGGGCTTTACATCACCTCTATATTTTTAGATAAGTCTTTGGAATTGGTCTAGAGTCTGTTAAAAAAAACTCGAGATAAAATTCCTCTCGGATCAGCTGTAAAAAAATTCATTTTTCACAAAATTGTCAAAAATGGACATTTAAATTTGTTTCAGCATCCAAATGGAGCTGTACACCACCACCATATTTTTAGATAAGTCTTTGGAATTGGTCTAGAGTCTGTTAAAAAAAACTCGAGATAAAATTCCTCTCGGATCAGCTTTAAAAAAATTCATTTTTCCCAAAATTGTCAAAAACTTTCATTTAAATTTGTTCCAGCATCCAAATGGGGCTATACACCACCTTCATATTTTTAGACAAGTCTTTGGAATTGGTCTAGAGTCTGTTAAAAAAAGCTCGAGGTAAAACTCCTCTCGGATCAGCTGTAAAAAAATTCATTTTTCACAAAATTGTCAAAAATGGATATTTAAATTTGTTTCAGCATCCAAATGGAGCTGTACACCACCACCATATTTTTAGACAAGTCTTTGGAATTGGTCTAGAGTGTGTTAAAAAAAACTCGAGGTAAAATTCCTCTCGGATCAGCTGTAAAAAAATTCATTTTTCCCAAAATTGTCAAAAACTGACATTTAAATTTGTTCCAACATCCAAATAGAGCTTTACACCACCTCCATATTCTTAGACAAGTCTTTGGAATTGGTCTAGAGTCTGTTAAAAAAAACTCGAGATAAAATTCCTCTCGGATCAGCTGTAAAAAAATTTATTTTTCCCAAATTTGTCAAAAACTGACATTTAAATTTGTTCCAGCATCCAAATGGAGCTTTACATCACCTCTATATTTTTAGATAAGTCTTTGGAATTGGTCTAGAGTCTGTTAAAAAAAACTCGAGATAAAATTCCTCTCGGATCAGCTTTAAAAAAATTTATTTTTCCCAAATTTGTCAAAAACTGACATTTAAATTTGTTCCAGCATCCAAATGGAGCTTTACATCACCTCTATATTTTTAGACAAGTCTTTGGAATTGGTCTAGAGTCTGTTAAAAAAAACTCGAGATAAAATTCCTCTCGGATCAGCTGTAAAAAAATTTATTTTTCCCAAATTTGTCAAAAACTGACATTTAAATTTGTTCCAGCATCCAAATGGAGCTTTACATCACCTCTATATTTTTAGATAAGTCTTTGGAATTGGTCTAGAGTCTGTTAAAAAAAACTCGAGATAAAATTCCTCTCGGATCAGCTGTAAAAAAATTCATTTTTCACAAAATTGTCAAAAATGGACATTTAAATTTGTTTCAGCATCCAAATGGAGCTGTACACCACCACCATATTTTTAGATAAGTCTTTGGAATTGGTCTAGAGTCTGTTAAAAAAAACTCGAGATAAAATTCCTCTCGGATCAGCTTTAAAAAAATTCATTTTTCCCAAAATTGTCAAAAACTTACATTTAAATTTGTTCCAGCATCCAAATGGGGCTATACACCACCTTCATATTTTTAGACAAGTCTTTGGAATTGGTCTAGAGTCTGTTAAAAAAAGCTCGAGGTAAAACTCCTCTCGGATCAGCTGTAAAAAAATTCATTTTTCACAAAATTGTCAAAAATGGATATTTAAATTTGTTTCAGCATCCAAATGGAGCTGTACACCACCACCATATTTTTAGACAAGTCTTTGGAATTGGTCTAGAGTGTGTTAAAAAAAACTCGAGGTAAAATTCCTCTCGGATCAGCTGTAAAAAAATTCATTTTTCCCAAAATTGTCAAAAACTGACATTTAAATTTGTTCCAACATCCAAATAGAGCTTTACACCACCTCCATATTCTTAGACAAGTCTTTGGAATTGGTCTAGAGTCTGTTAAAAAAAACTCGAGATAAAATTCCTCTCGGATCAGCTGTAAAAAAATTTATTTTTCCCAAATTTGTCAAAAACTGACATTTAAATTTGTTCCAGCATCCAAATGGAGCTTTACATCACCTCTATATTTTTAGATAAGTCTTTGGAATTGGTCTAGAGTCTGTTAAAAAAAACTCGAGATAAAATTCCTCTCGGATCAGCTGTAAAAAAATTCATTTTTCACAAAATTGTCAAAAATGGACATTTAAATTTGTTTCAGCATCCAAATGGAGCTGTACACCACCTTCATATTTTTAGAAAAGTCTTTGGAATTGGTCTAGAGTCTGTTAAAAAAAGCTCGTATTAAAATTCCTCTCGGATCAGCTATAAACAAATTCATTTTTCTCAAAATTGTCAAAAACTGACATTTAAATTTGTTCCAGCAGCCAAATGGAGCTTTACACCACCTCCATATTTTTAGACAAGTCTTTGGAATTGGTTTAGAGTCTGTTAAAAAATGCTCGAGGTAAAATTCCTCTCGGATCAGCTGTAAAAAAATTCATTTTTCCCAAAATTGTCAAAAACTGACATTTAAATTTGTTCCAACATCCAAATAGAGCTTTACACCACCTCCATATTCTTAGACAAGTCTTTGGAATTGGTCTAGAAGTCTGTTTAAAAAAACTCGAGATAAAATTCCTCTCGGATCAGCTTTAAAAAATTCATTTTTTCCAAAATTGTCAAAAACTGACATTTAAATTTGTTCCAGCATCCAAATGGAGCTATACACCACCTTCATATTTTTATACAAGTCTTTTAATTGGTCTAGAGTCTGTTAAAAAAAACTCGAGATAAAATTCCTCTGGGATCAGCTTTAAAATATTCATTTTTCCCAAAACTGTCAAAAACTGACATTTAAATTTGGTCCAGCAACCAAATATATCCTTAGCGCAGATTGCCATTTGTTGAGAAATTTTTTGCGGATATACTAGAGTTTCTGAAAAAAGCTGGGAATGTATGTAATTTTTGAAAGGCATTAGAAATGGAATTTTTACAGAAGTAAAAAAAAATTTATGACAAATCATGTAACCTCTGAAGTTTGGCGCGGAATTCGTTTTCCTTTAGTTTTCATTTGTTTTGCACTGAGAGAAAAAAGGTTACTACAACGGAGGACACAAGTAGGAATTGCCTGAGTGACTCCGGTAGTAGTACTCGAGTTAACGCAACTTGGGACTCCAGTAAATACTGCTTGGGTCTCCAATTACGTCGACTTGAGACCCAAGCAGTAATTACCGGAGTCCCAAGTTGCGTTAACTTGAGTTCTACTACCCGAGTCACTCAGGCAATTCCTACTTGTGTCCTCCGTTGTTGTAACCTTTTTTTTCTCTCAGTGTGAGCTATAATAAAAAAAAATTTTTTGTGTGTTCATTGTTCGAACGAAACTTCAGCCACATTAAAATTCTGGTTTTTAATGAAGCATAGAATACAAAAAAATGCAGTTTTTGTACCATAATAGCCCCGTTTGACGGTATTTTAATGATCTTGTTCTTTATTTACTCAGAATTGAACACTCTACAAAAGTGCCCAGTGACGCGAAATATTAAGTTGCACTGGTGAGTTGATACGGGTCTCTAAATATGATTTCTACACAAAATCTACATTTTTTGCTGTGTTATCTCTGAAAAAATTGATTCGTCCAAAAAAATGTAAATGGAAAATTTGTCGAAATTTTAATTTCCTACAAAAAAGGTTATATAGAGACAATCGCTTAGATTAATATTTCTTGAAAAAAGAATGTTAACTTACGTATATTTCACATTGAAATTTTTTTAATGCTTTGGGCGAGTACTTAAAATTATTGTTAAGGGCTGTAACTTTCAGGCAATTTTTCTTACGACATATGCAACCAAATTTCGAGTGAGAACAGAAAAAAATTGTCGAAAAAAATCACCCTAAGGTATATATTATTTCACGTAAAAATATGTAAATTTACTATAATATATAAATACCTATTTATAAAATTGCATGTGAAATGTACATGTGGACTAAACAATGTTTAAGTACTTTCCTGACAGTTGTTATGTGCACAATGAACGTCAATATAAGGGATAAAATCGGATGTTCTTTTAAAAAAGATTTCGTATGATACCAATTATGTCATCAACGAAAGCAAGTCACCCTTCCTTGGGTCTGTTTAAATTTGTTTCGTTGGTTCTTTGCCATGTACTTCGCCCGCATGACAACCCTTTCTATTAGGTCACCCTAGTGTGAAATAGTTTGATGGTATTGTTAAACACTTTTGACAATCTAATAGACATACATATTCATAATCATGTTACATGCTTGGTATTTAACAACATAAATCAGTTTAAAAAATTCTCATGTTATGTTGCATAAAATACAGTTTGTACTTATTTACAATTTAAGTTGACTTTGTTTGTAGAAAATCCAGAGAATTTAACAGTTCCGGCTTTAGGGTTGTGAGCCACTGTGTGGTCGCACAGGGCACTTACGAAAAATTTGTCGCACAGACTGCCGCACAGTACGAGAAAGTTCATCATTTCTGATAAAATTCGCCTGACTACTTAAATCTTAACATATTTTAATCCTTTTTCTTATACTCAGAAAGACTCTTACTACAACAAATGACTGCGATAATTTTAAATTATGATTAACTAACATAAAAACCCGTGTTATCTCTTAGTAAATGCATTTTAGAGTTAATAATTCGACGCCTATCGACGACAAAATGCTATCACAACCGCTATTTCCAAATGTAGCCATCTTCTAGTTTTGTGCAACATAATCCTTCTTTAATATTCAGTGCAAGATAATCCTTTCCCAAAATTACTTTCTACACAACCCTATGTGAAGTTGCGTTCACTATACAGTTGCATGCTTTACACAACTTATATGCTTAGAAAATAGGATTCTTTCGAAAATAATGCGTTATAACAAATATTGTGAGCGCCAATACTCTTTAACCTACTCATCTCCTCTAAATGAATAGTATTTTATTTATATCTCTTTACTGAGAAAAGAAAATTTTAATTGATTTCTTCAAAATTAGATTACTACATTTTCTCATTAATATAATGAGAGCATAGTTTTATATCTCTCTCAATCTACATTTGTCAATAACTACTAATGAAGTGATAGAAAGTCGTCCACCAATTAAATTAGTAAACATGTCTACTAAGAATTTAGTGAAATATCACTGAGTTTTAGTAAAAAACTATAAATGGATGATAAAAACTACAAATTCACATTTGTAAGAGTCACTACTGTGAATTTGTAGTTTTCTGCTATCTATGAATTTGCAGTTTTTTTACTAAAAATTAGTGCCCACACAGCACAATTCCTTGCCTGAAGTTTGAGCGAAGTTGGCACTGCAAACTTCGCAAGTTTGCATTTGACATTTTTGAAAAGTTGACCTAACCAACAAAATGTCTGCTTGTGCAGAAAGCTTGACGGGACAACTTGCGGCAAGTATAACCTGGTTGGTAATTGAAAACTTTCCTCTCAAGTTTCAGGAAAGGTTCTAGAAAAGTTCTATTTAAAGGTAAAAAAATTTTTTTGTGTAGATTGAATGAATTTGTAACACATCATTGTGACCCCTATGGGAGGTTTAAAATAATATATTGCGCAGCCCTAGCTATCATAGAAATTAACTGCGCAAGGCCTCAAGTTGAAATTTGCAGTGAAAGTTTCCAGCAAGTTTCAAACGTCAAACTTTCTGCACAAGCGGACATTTTGTTGGTTAGGTCAAGTTTTCATAAATGTCAAATGCAAACTTGCGAAGTTTGCAGTGCCAACTTCGCTCAAACTTCAGGCAAGGAATTGTGCTGTGTGGGTGATATTTCACTAATTCTTAGTAGACATTTTTACTAATTTAATTGGTGGACGAATTTTCATCATTTCATTAATAGTTTTTGTTAAATTCAGATAGAATAAATTTTAACTTTAATGTTCTATATTACTTTATAAGACTGAAATCTAATTGTTAATAAGTAAACTAAAAATTTATAGTTGTTTGATCATTTTGTATTTCAAGAAATAATCATTTTATTAATTTAATATGTGTGAAATATAACTGTTCTTTATTAATTTATTTTTATTTTTAATAACATTCATTATTAGTTACTATCTAATTAAATTCTAACCAAACTAAAAAAGGTTTGCTAAAAAAATTTTTGACAATTAATTCTGTAACTTTCATTAGCTTTTTCTTTATTAGGAACATTAGAAATTTTAATACATTTTTAAAATCAATTTTTTACATTTTCTAAAATTTGCCTAATTAAATTGAAATGAAACAATTGTAAAATATCTAAAAATATAATTTTAGTTTGTCAATTATTTGACAATTCAAAAATAAAAACAATTTATTACATTTCATAAATTATAAAGAGTACATTTTCTTTTAATTAAAATATATCAAAACTAAATTCGAATGAATACAAAATTTAGGAAACATATTGAACAATTTGTAATATTAGATGTATAATTAAAAAAACAATGAACCAACACATCACGCAAGACATTTCCTGAAACTTGTCTGACTCTTCACACTTCAAGTTTTGAAATATTCAAATGTATGTTCAGGCAACATTATTGGTGAAAGGAAAAAACGTCCGCATGTGAAGAAATATTCCTCCCGAATATTTCAGCTTTTTTTTAATTTTATTATATTATTTTTTTTATTTTAACTTGCAATGTTTGATTATTGTATGAAAATTTGAAGCTGATCGGAGTAAAACTGACTGATATATGGCAGTTTAAGTGTCCCTTCCTCTAAGGTGGTTTTTATACCTACTGAATACGAGATCCGCAAATGAAAGCAAAGAAGGTTGAATTCTGTGTAGCAAGGAACAAAAGGATGCTCTCGATAATTGGCTTGAAAACTCTTTACTTTATGGCAATGGAATAGATGATTGTGTGTGTCCTTACTCACTCGGTATAAAGTTACTCAAAACTTTATTTCGTTGTTTTCACACTTGCTGTTTTTTAAAGCACCTTTGAAAATCGCATGCCAATCCGTTTCTTCTTCAGATATTGCTTTGAAATTTAAAAAAAATATTCCTCAAATGATGTACTATTATCGCAAAATTTCTTAAATGCTCTGGCTCTAACCAGATGCAGAGCGTCTACAAAATTCATAAAAACATACCTTTTTTCACCGAATTAACTATAGCCTCACCTTAAGTCTGCAGTTGATTCCAGATATTCAATAAAAATTGTCTTTGAATTTTTACTTTAAATAAAAATATTCATAGTTTTGTGAAAACTCTTGTATCTATACAAGCTGCTTCAGAACAGGAAATTGTAGAAGAACGGACTTATCAAAATTTAGGTATATATACTTAGTTGAACAATTTAAATTAACATTATTATTCATGCACATAAATAATAAACGTTTAGAATAATTGAAAATAATAATATTAATTTGAAATTTCAGATGTTAACATTGAATACGAGCAAGTGGTTAGACACGAAAATTCTGATCCAAAAGTCATTAATAAAATTTATGAGGAAGATGAGCAAGTAGTTGAAAAAGAATGTTGTGTAAAAGCAAAAGAAGGTAAAAGACCACACAAAGAAGAAAAAGGAAAAACCACAAAAAAAATTTCCAAAAATTCAGGTGCATATAATAAAATAATAAATAATTTAAAATAAAAATAAACAATTAAATAACTGGAAACAATGTAACATAAAATTACAATAAATACAAAACCACGTACAATATCAGATTTTAATAGCAATAAATCAAAGGTGTCCAAAGAGAATGATGAAAAAAGTTGAAATTAAAAAAACTAATTTCGAATTTCGATATATATTTAACTCGATGAAACCAAGTAAAATCCTTCGCACATGAAAACAGAAATTGACTCTACTACAGCAAATAAACCAGCATTTGTAGCAAAGAATTTAAATGAAGAAATTTATGCTCAAGTTGAGGTTAACACATAAAAAGAGAAAGAGATTACATTAAAAAATTCTGATCCAAAAATCACTGGTAAAGCTGACAGTGATGAAGGAGATGAAATGTTGATTGAAAAAGAAAATCTGGTACAAGCAAAGATACGTGGAAGAAGGCGTAAAGAAAAAAGAAAGAAAACTGAACTAAAGATTCAAAAAAATTCAGGTAGGGGAGACTGGGGTAAATCCAGTCACTTCTGCGGCCGGATAAGTAGATTTTATCAAGTATGATCTGATTTTAATTCTATGATTGATAAATAATGAATTGTATAAACAATAAATATTGGTTTAATAAATAATAAATATAGGTTTCATAAAATAAAACTATGGATTCAAAAAATGTTATATTTTATTAAGAGAATGTAAAAAGTAAAATGTAGTCACTATTTTGGATCTAACAAGTTATAAATTTTATTATTGGTAATATAAAATGTAATACGTGAAATGTGATTGGCTTTAACCCAATGTGACCGACTTTACCTATAATGTATTTCTCACATTTTAAAATAATTTGAACTAAATCTTTATGAAACCAATCAAAACAATATATGTACTTCGAAAAAGGACATTCAAAAGCATCGAAAAAACTTATCCAAATAAATTCAGACTCAAAAGTAATTATCAAAAAACGTAAAATTCGGTGATTGATACATTGGATTCGACATTTTACGATTAATCGATTAATCGGAGGCAGTATTCGGTTTTCGATTAAAATCGAATACCATTTGCACATCCCTAGTATCGAACAAAATTTAAAAATCAAATGGATTACCTTAAAAATGGTAAGTATTGGGGTTGTAGAGAAACACTGCAAGAAAAGAATAAATACACTGACAAAAATTTCACCAGATGTTTGATTAATTTTATTAGAATTTTGGTTAAAATATCCGGAAAGTCATGTGATATAGGGCTTAACCGGAATTCCCGTTTTTTTAACCGGATATTTTTTCCAGCAAAGAGGATTTAGTAAGTTATTAATATTTTTTTGCAGATTTAATGACGGCCTCCGTCACTGCTTCGACAATACAGTTTCCACAAGCACCATGTAAGAATAAAAATAGTAATTAACTGTAATGCAAGGACATCTAAACATCGCATAGTGGGTTAGACAAAACTAGTTTGGACATTTCTTTTTACAAGAAAACATACTTATATTAAAAAGTTCGTTTCTCCCAAACATAAATGTAATAAGTAATCCGAAACTAATTTCTCTTTTTAAATTCGTCTAATTAATGACATGCCTAGTGCAATTTTATCTTTAATTAAAAAAAAATATTATAAATACATATTGAAATAAATTCCAATTACAGCAACTTCCACTAATCAACAGAGGACTCCATTCCCTCAGAACATTATCCGATATCGAGGTAAAGAATTTAAAGAAAAAAATTGTTTATCTCTGTAAGAGTACTGATAGTACATGAGAAAGTTCAAGCACATTATTATTTTAAAGCAGACCACCGTAGGAGTAACTTATCAGAAATAGAAAATAATGAATAATATTCTGTATATTTTTTAGAATAATAGACCTTGTCATTTAAGTTCTTCTGTTTTTTAAAGCCCAAGCAATGGCTCATGTATTACAAGTAGACAAAAAATGAATGGGTAACACCACTCTAGAGGCATAAAAAAGGCCTTAATTTTACAATTTTCTATGAAAGGAGGGAAAAAGAAATCTGTTTGATTTCTTAGGGATTATCAAGGGTATATATAATTATGCAAAGAAAAATTTTTATTTATTTTTCAATACAAAATGGCGGCCCTAGAGCCATTTTACCAAAACGCCTTTTTTTGTATACCCTTGCGGGAGGAAGCTGTTCTCGAAAACCATAGCACCTAGAGCAAAAAAGTAAACTTTTTCTTAAAGTACTTCTCAAAAACTAGTAAAGTTCGTAAGATTTTTTTCAAATTTTTTTTACAAAAATAGCACGAGTTTAAAAAAAACTCGATTTTTTGTTAAAACAATTGACACTAAATCGTCTGTAAAAAAAATGTTTGTTTATTAAAAAACGGACATGTACTTCACTAGACAATGTAATTGTGAAGTTACAGTCAAATTTTCAAAGAAATCCATGGAATGATTTTTTAAAATTGTTTCCTTCCGATTTCGAAAAAGTGATTTCCAGAAAAACGCGTTTAAAGTCTCACAAGTACTTAAACCAAAAAATCTATTTACCTTTAGTCTGTGATGTTTGCCCTATGTTTGACCTTCCATATTAATATCCTCGTCTTCCTGCTCCTTTTTAGACGATTTCAGTGACAATTGAGTCTTTTTTGCAGCATCAGTGACGCAAAAAATCGGAATGTTTACGTATAAACCCTAAACGCGAGATCGAAGGCTCTTTAGAAAAATTAAAAAATTAAATCACCCAAGTAGATATCGCCACAGTTTTGCCATACTTACAAACAGGGCCCATACATGGAAGCCATCGATGGGCCATCCGAGTTTTGTAACATTGCTCCGCACTTTTGCCCGACATTCCAATTTTATGGAGATACTCATCCTGGTAGTTTCTTACGTTGTTCTAACGTTTATAATCCATCCTGCGTTGTCCAGGAATTAAGAAAAACATCTTTTACCAAAATATAGAAAATTCTGATCAGGGTGTCTGCACCAGGTACTAAATTAACACCTTCTTCTGGTAGTTCTTGTTCAAAATCAAAGAGAAGACAACATTTATGGGGTACAAGATGACGCCGTCATCCTGATAAATATTTCCAATGATCCAGGTGTGAAATTAACATCTTCTCGTAGAATTTTTTAAAGAAATTAGAATTTTATATCTTGTCTAATGTATTTAAATGGATGTCGTCATCCTGATTCATTATCTTACTGCTCTAGGTGTCAAGTCAACATCTTCTTCAAGGAAATTTTAGGGAAACTAAAATTTTACATCCTTACTTGTATTTTCAAATGGATGTTGTTATCCTAACACACAATTTTATTAATCTAGGTCATAAAAAAATAAGTTCTCCTGGAAATTTTTGCTGAAAAATAAAAAATATAAAGCATCCATTGTGTGCAAAAGGTTGACGCCGTCCTTACAAATGAATTTAGTGATCTAGGTGTCAAATTAGTATTTTCTCCGAGAAATGTTTTTGGAAACATAAAGTTCATATCTCTTCTGAAGTATTTGTACAGAAGACATCATCCTGGCACTAAAAGTTCAATAATCTAGGTAAAGGTTGTTATGAGTGTCCGTTTTTGCTTCTTGGTGCACAGGATTTAAACATTTTTATTTTTGTTTAAGATAAATAAAAGCAATTAAACATTTTGCTGGTGTTATCCTTGAAATTTATAATTTAAAATTATATCAAGAAAGTAAAATTAATATAACCCTAAAGATAGAGATTTGTAAACATTGAGTTGTCAAATAGGTTAAAGGGTTAAGTTAATTTATATTTTCCCTTTTCTAGCATGTGCAACAAATTTTGATAAAAATACGGTTAAAATACTATTACTTATTTTGTTTTACATCAATTTCAATAAATTGATTTAAGATATCTGCGCCTGTTAACATAACATTCATACCTTTTCTTAGAAGAACATTCCTATTTTGTAGTTACAGCATTATACCGATAATATTTTTTATATTCTCATGCAGAACTTATTTATTTCATATTTCGATCTTCAGAATAAACTGTGAAAATTACCTTTTTAAAATAGTTGATCATTTATAAATGTTAATATTTTACAGAAATCCTGGAAGAAATTATTTTTCCAATTTTATTTTATCCTTTTTGACGTATATATCTGAAATAATTTTAATAAATTTAATGCCAAATAAAATAAATAATAGTATTTTAACTATATTTTTATCAAATTTTGTTGTATAAACTAGAAAACAAGAAATATAAATTAACATAACCCTTTAACCTATTTGACAACTCGATGTTTACAATAATCTCTATCATTAGGGTTATATTAATTTTACTTTCTTCACGTTATTTTAAACTATTTCTTTTAAGGATAACACAAGCAAAATATTTAAAAGCCTTTTATTTACCTTAAGCGAAAATAAAATATTTAAATCCTATGCACCAAGAAGCAAAAACGGACACTCATAACAATCTTTACCTAGATTATTGAACTTTTAGTGCCAGGATGATGTCTTCTGTACAAATACTTCAGAAGAGATATGAACTTTATGTTTCCAAAAACATTTCTCGGAGAAAATACTAATTTGACACCTAGATCACTAAATTCATTTGTAAGGACGGCGTCAACCTTTTGCACACAATGGATGCTTTATATTTTTTATTTTTCAGCAAAAATTTCCAGGAAAACTTATTTTTTTATGACCTAGATTAATAAAATTGTGTGTTAGGATAACAACATCCATTTGAAAATACAAGTAAGGATGTAAAATTTTAGTTTCCCTAAAATTTCCTTGACACCTAGAGCAGTGTTTTATTTTCGAGTTTAATTAATTTTTAATTAAAGGCTGGATAGTGGAAATAAACTTCACAATAAAAAAAGGCGTCAGTTCAATTAATAATAGAATAATCACTTCAGTTTATTGTTCAACCGATTTGCGGCAAAACCACTCACAATTAATAAAATTAATAAAAGGAGTTAATTTGTTAAAAAACCACATAACTTGAAATTAAGCACCAATAAATAAAAGAGTTAATTAAATCAACTCGAGTCGATTAATATGCGACATTACGGTTCCTCACACCCTTGCAGACTGAATTACAAGCGAATTCCAATGAAACTCGGCGTGATTCTAGGAATTAAAAATACCGAATTTAGATGTAAGACTTGAAGCCTACTAACAGGCGCCACTCATACGTGCAATCTATTACATCGAGATTGAACATACCGCCCGCCTCGCATATTATCGCTCGAATTGGAATTAAATTAAATTGAATTTAATATTTAATGTGGATTTTGCCGCCCGCCATGCAAAATTAGTTAAAATATAGCATAATAAACAATTTCAGTAAGACAATTACAATTGATTTCACAATCTAAACCATTCAAAATAAATCATTTTCCGTCGATGATCTTACAGGAAGTAAACAAAGTTTACTTAACGGCCTTTTGAACTCGGAATCTGCAGTTTTTACTCTTACAACTCGAACACAGTTATCGGAGCCTGTGATACATTCTAAAATTCTACCCATAAGCCAGTGAGTAGGAGGA
This sequence comes from Ganaspis brasiliensis, assembly GCA_037103525.1. Taxonomy (NCBI): domain Eukaryota; kingdom Metazoa; phylum Arthropoda; class Insecta; order Hymenoptera; family Figitidae; genus Ganaspis; species Ganaspis brasiliensis. Next base: position 178,612 of record JAZKLR010000241.1, on the reverse strand, counting down.
AGATTGTCATCACGCAGGAGTACCATGTCTCCAACTTTAACATTAGGTTTTATAGAACTCCATTTATATCGTTTTTGCAAACATTGAAGATAATCAATACGCCATTTTCTCCAAAAAATCTCAGAAACACGCTGAATCAATCCCCAACGAGTTAATCTATTTTCGGGAGCAAATTCAAGCGAGGGCTCCGGTATGCTTGTGATTGGTGCACCAATTAAAAAATGTCCCGGTGTCAAATAAGCGAAATCCCCGGCATCTTCAGAGAGAGGAGCAATAGGACGCGAGTTTAATGTCGCTTCCACTCGAGTAAGAAGCGTATAAAATTCTTCAAAAGTAAATTTTTGTAAACCTATGATTCTACGTAAATGGTACTTCACGCTCTTCACTCCTGCTTCCCACAACCCCCCAAAATGGGGAGCGTTAGGAGGAATAAAGTGCCATGAAATGCCATCACTTATCAGTTTGTCATGCAAATCATTATCAGCTCTCAATTGAATAAGATACTGTTTCAGCTCACTATCAGCCCCCACAAAGTTTCTCCCATTATCACTATAGACATTAGAAGGTTTACCTCGTCTGGAGACAAAACGCTGAAACGCAGCCAAAAAAGCGGCGGAAGAACCATCAGAGACGAGTTCAATATGTATCGCACGAATACAACAACAGACAAATAAAGCTACATATGCCTTTCGACTTTTACATCCTCGACCTGGACTCAATTTAACATCAAAGGGACCGGCATAATCGACTCCTGTATGACTAAACGGTCGACTTGGAGTTACACGAAAGTCTGGTAAATCGCCCATGAGCTGTTGACTAACAGACGCTTTTTGTCTGACGCATACAACACAATTATTGATTATTGATTTCACCAAAGAACGCGCTCCGACAATCCAGTAATTTTGTCTTAAGGTATGCAAGGTTAACTGAAGACCACCATGCAAACATCTAATATGAGCGTGTAATGCAATCAATTCACTTAATTTGTGCTTTGGTAAAATAATGGGATGCTTTTCGTCATACCGAATAGGAGCATTTCTCAAGCGACCTCCCAAACGTAAGATCTCAAACGAATCAATGAATGGATTCAGAATTTTAATAGGAGATCTCATTGTTAGAGTTTTCTGATTTCTAATATCCTTTATCTCAGACTGGAAACACTCATTTTGAATGAATCTAATAAAAAATAAACGTGTTTTCTCAATTTCTTGTGTACTAAGTGACAATGATAACTCTGACAACGATAATTTTGACCTTTTAAAGCTATTAATAAATTTAAAACAGTAAGTCATAACCCGCAATAATTTTGGCCAGGAAGAGAATCTATCAGTGATATCATTAAACGAAATCTGATCACTCTGCGCACAATGAGATCTTACTGATTTTATTTCCAACTCAGTTGATTCTTGTATAAAATTATCGCCATTCACAGAACCAACTTGACCCTGAGAAAGCCAATCAGGCCCTCCCCACCACAAAGGATGATCCATAATATCCTTTGGCATTAAACCTCGAGACGCACAATCGGCGGCATTATCTCCAGTGGACACGTGGAGCCATCTGGCTTCAGGCACCAACTCATTAATTAAAGCAACGCGATTAGCCACAAAGGTCTTCCAGGTCGAAGGATGCTTTCCCAACCATGCCAAAACGACACTGGAATCAGTGTAACAATAATGTGGAATACTTATCAAATTCATATTCAAAAGAAGAAATTTCATGATTCTAGATAACAGAACCGCGGCACACAACTCTAATCGCGGGATACTAACTGGCGTAATTGGAGCAATTTTTGACTTTGAAATCAAGAGAGTAATGTGAGCTTTATTTGAATGATCAAACACACGAAGGTAAACATTAGCAGCGTATGCTCGATTAGAAGCATCAGCAAACCCGTGAAATTCACTTTTTGAACTCGTCATAATTGTACCCACCCAACGTGGAATCTTTAGACCTTTCAAACGCTCCAATTGATTGTAGTATTCAAACCACTGTCTTAATAAATCTGGAGGTAATTTTTCATCCCAGTCTAATTCACGCAGCCACAATTCCTGCATGATAAGCTTCGCAGTAACCACTACAGGAGCGATCCAACCAAGTGGGTCATACAATCTCGCGATAACAGACAAAACTGTTCTTTTAGTGGGAAATTCAATTGACTCCAAATAAACTCCAATACAAAAACAATCAGAAAATGGATCCCAACTCAAGCCTAAAACCTTTAAGATCGTACCTTCAGTTGATTGATCATCCAATGCCCGTTCATGATTCTCAGAGGTGCAATCACTCAACAAATCTTTATTATTGGATGCCCATTTGCGTAACTGGAACCCCCCTCTCTTCATTAATTGATCCACTTGATGTTTAGTCTCTTTAGCCATTTCGAAATCATCTTGTCCAAAGAAGACATCATCAACGTAGATATCCTTCTCAAGAATTGGTTTAGCTAACGGAAATTTTTCACCTTCATCTTGAGCTAATTGCTTAATCACTCTGTTGGCTAAATAAGGGGCACATGCTGTACCATAGGTGACCGTAAGTAACTGATAAATTATCAGTTTGCTTTCAGAGTTTTTCCATAAAATACGCTGATAATCTACATCCCTGGGATCGACTAAAATTTGCCGAAACATTTTTTCGACATCAGCAACGAAGACATAGCGATGAAGACGCCATTTAATCAAAATAGAAACTAAATCATTTAAGAGTGGTGGACCAACATGAAAGTGTGAGTTTAAAGTTGTGTTATTTGACGTAAGGCTTGACGCATTGAAAACAACTCTCAATTTAGTTGTCGAACTACCCTCTCGAAGAACAGCATGGTGTGGCAAATAAACAATTTGAGAAGAATTATCATACTCATTTTCTTCAACCATGCGCATATGACCCAACTGACAGTATTCCGCTAAAAACTCCTTATACATTTCTAACTGCTGCGGCTTATCCGCTAACCGACTCAAGACCCGCTCCAAAACCATTTTTGCCTTTTGAAATGACCGACCAATATTTATAGGAGGACCACTCTTAAATGGCAATCGAACCATATACCGTCCACTTTCTAACCGTTGAAATGTCGAATTAAAATATTGCTCACAATTCAATTCCTCTTCTGTTAAAGATGAGACTGAAGGGACTTCTTCTAAATTCCAAAAACGAATTAAAACATCGTGTACGTTTTCCATGGAAATATTGTGCATAGAATTAAAAGACAAATTTGAAGGAGCCACTAAAGCGTCGATTTCACCTGAAACAATCCATCCAAAAATGGTAGCTTGCGCAGTAAGACTTCCAAAAACATTTTGTTTGAGGCCAGGAAGTAAGCAAGAACCCAATTTGTCCCTACCCAAAATAAAGTCTATTGGTTCATTATTAAATGGATCGGGATCTGCCAACAAACAACCGTTTAATTCTGTCTTTGAAATAAAACCAGGCTTAATTGGAGGCTGATAAGCGGTAGGTTGATATACAACCAAAGCTTGCAAAGATAGAGTTTTGCAACCCTTTTCCTTTGGTAAAAATTGAAATTGAGCCAACTTTTTTGAATGACCAACCGATCTTCCCCCCACTCCAACAATAAGGGTATTAACGCGTTCAAACTTTGGTTTTAAAATTTTTACTGCTCTCTCTGAAGCAAAACAACATTCAGAACCTTGATCAAACAAAACTCTAAAGTTATGAATTTTTCCGCTATTTACCTTCACTTGAATTAAGCCCGTAGCCAGAACTGTGCTACCCGTAGTTTTGGAATTTATATTTAGCCCTGAAACCAAATTTTTACTTTGTAATGAGACTTGATTGGCATGAACTGTGGAGGACTCGCCCCCTCCCACGTCACCAGGCGATACAGTTGCATTTAATTGTAAACTACTTGTTGCGGAAGACATCGAATTATGATTATTATTACATTTTACATCAAAATGAAGAAGCGTATTATGCTTACGATGGCATTTCATACAAGTTAATTTACTTAAACAAGAATAAGGCTTATGGCCTGGTGTTAAACAATTAAAACAACAATTATAATTTTGAGCCAATTCTTTACGTTTTTCTACTGGTAAAGCTTTAAATTGCGAACATTTGTACAAAGCGTGATTTTCCTTACACATGAGACACTTATACTTGGAAGATGCAACATGGCTTTTCATTGGGATCGATTTTAAAGACTTACTTTTTTCTAAAGATAATTTTGAAGCTTGAATTGCTTCTAATGCGCGTATTCTAGTTGCTAAAAAATCATCAAGTTGTTTATAAGTAGGATAGTCGAAACTCGAACCTAGTTGCATCTCCCACTCCTTAAGTGATTGAGAATCAAGCTTTCAAGACATAATAAAAACTAATAAATCTTTCCATTCATCTACTGGCCTTTTCAAATTTTTAAGCGCTGCCAAAGCTTCATTAGTTGTATCGCGAAGTAATTTTAAACTATCGACACAATTATTATTGACAGCTGAAATTTCCATAAAAGATTGAATATGCGCTGTAATGAGAGCTCGATTATTCTCATAACGAGTTTTTAAAATTTCCCATGCGTTTAAAAAATTTGAATCTGTTATAGCAATATGTTTAACTAATTGCGCAGCTTCCCCAGTTAAAGACGTTTTTAAATAATGCAAACGCGTAACATTGGATAAACTTTCGTTTTTAATTATGAGCGCATCAAATAAATCCCGAAAATTTTCCCAGTCCGCGTAATTTCCCGAAAACTCAGGTAAACTAATTTGAGGCAATTTAACATAAACAGAATCATTTCGAAAATCTATTGTTGAATTTGATGTCGAAGCTGAACCAGGATCATTCTTCTTACTTGTCGTCACGGAACAATTGTGTAATTGTGAATTAAGAAAGTCTAGTGCTGACAGATAAGCGTCTTCTAATTTTAAAAATTGAGCCTTTTTAAAATAATCAAATTGAAGCTTTTCCTCAGCAGTCGCGGTGGTTTGAATTTTTAAATCTAATGCTTGTGCGACTATCCATCGTTGATTTAACAACTCTAAACGGCCCTTAATCACAGATTCGTTTATGTTGGCTTTACCAATTTTTTTGAAATTTGTTTCAGTCCGACAAATAAATTGATATGTCGTTTCAATTTCGATAAAATAGGCTTCCATTATTAATAGAAAAAATTGTAAAACAAGCTAAACAAACAATGAAAAAAGATAGGAAAATTTAAACTGACTAGAAATTTTCCTTTAACAAATTAAATTGTCACAATTTAAAATTTGAATTAATTGGACAAACAATAAATATATAAATAGTCTGCAAGGATTAATTTTAAATAAATAATTGACAGGCTGACTAATATTGAAGATCATTCAATAAATTTAATTCTAACCACTTCGACGTAAACGAACGTGATATAGAAATATAAACATGACAAGACACAGTTGAGTGCAGATGTACTTATCCAGTGTAGAGAGGAACACAGCAGCGATAGATCCCCACTCACTCAATTTGAAGTTGTTGTAGTGAGCGATAGTAGCTAAGAGACACCATTATACATCTGATGAAGACAGAAGATCTACCAATCGTTGGATCACCCAAGTGATGACGTTAGAACCTCTCCTACTTTTCCCCTCCAAATTTCTACTGCTTGGCGGGAACCAATTTTAAATGATCTTTTTTATGTGTAAAAGATCAAAAAATTCACTTGATGAGCTTTTATCCCTGCTCCACTTATTTAATTTCAGCCATGATCAATTTTAATAAATGTGAGGAACACTTTAAAACTGTATAAAGTTTATGATGCTATTGTGGCGGTTAACACGTGTTCTCAACAAACTTTTAATAATTATTTATGTCCTTTTTCTTGGATTATTCCACTTTAAACTTTTACTCTATCCGGCTCGAAGGACCATGTTTTATTTTCGAGTTTAATTAATTTTTAATTAAAGGCTGGATAGTGGAAATAAACTTCACAATAAAAAAAGGCGTCAGTTCAATTAATAATAGAATAATCACTTCAGTTTATTGTTCAACCGATTTGCGGCAAAACCACTCACAATTAATAAAATTAATAAAAGGAGTTAATTTGTTAAAAAACCACATAACTTGAAATTAAGCACCAATAAATAAAAGAGTTAATTAAATCAACTCGAGTCGATTAATATGCGACATTACGGTTCCTCACACCCTTGCAGACTGAATTACAAGCGAATTCCAATGAAACTCGGCGTGATTCTAGGAATTAAAAATACCGAATTTAGATGTAAGACTTGAAGCCTACTAACAGGCGCCACTCATACGTGCAATCTATTACATCGAGATTGAACAAGCAGTAAGATAATGAATCAGGATGACGACATCCATTTAAATACATTAGACAAGATATAAAATTCTAATTTCTTTAAAAAATTCTACGAGAAGATGTTAATTTCACACCTGGATCATTGGAAATATTTATCAGGATGAAGGCGTCATCTTGTACCCCATAAATGTTGTCTTCTCTTTGATTTTGAACAAGAAATACCAGAAGAAGGTATTAATTTAGTACCTGGTGCAGACACCCTGATCATAATTTTCTATATTTTGGTAAAAGATGTTTTTCTTAGTTCCTGGACAACGCAGGATGGATTATTATAAACGTTAGAACAACGTAAGAAACTACCATGATGAGTATCTGTATAAAATTGGAATGTCGGGCAAAAGTGCGGCGCAATGTTACAAAACTCGGATGGCCCATCGATGGCTTCCATGTATGGCCCATACATGGAACATGGCTTCCATACATGGGCCATAGATGGATTCTATGTTTCGTTTCTACTTGGGCACTTTTAACTTTTTTTTTACTATACATTCAAGTGAATATCATTTTTATGACCCTAAAGTATACTTTAAACGAAAAAATTTTTTTTCGAAAATGTCAAAATCCTAGAGTGGTGTTACCCCTTAAATAGAAAGGTTCTATACTTCTCTTCGCTTAATAACATAACGTAATAAAAAATTTATGATTGTTGCACTATTGTGCCACTAATGAAAATCAAGATTGTAAGACTCACACAGTTAATAATTTTTATTCACGAACTCTGAATTGACATATTCTGTCAGGTTGTATAACATCATAATATGCCCAGGAATAAAAAACCGATTAGACTGTTTAAGTCAGTATTAATTCCTTCTGAATGAGCACTCTTAAATAATAAGAAGCAAACCACAATTAACTGGCTTTTATAGAATCATAAAAAATAATTATTATACAACAAGACGAACAAAAAGGACATCTATAAATAAATTTCTTCAATTATTAACGTTTCGAAGCTGAACCCAGTCTCCTCTTCAGAATTTTATTGTGTTATTTTCTAAAATACAATATATATAATTTAATTATTTTTTAAAAAAAATTTTGGATACACAATAATTATTTTTTCTTTTAAATTACATTAAAAAACATATAAAAATAAACTCACCAAAAACATATAAATTTCACAATCTGAGGAGGCTGGGTTCAGCTTCGAAACGTTAATAATTGAAGAAATTTATTTATAGATGTCCTTTTTGTTCGTCTTGTTGTATAATAATAATTTGGAAGGACGTAAAAATTTGTATATATAAAAAAAAATATTGTTACTGTATGTGAAAATTTAATGAATAAAATTGTTTAATTTCTCAAGAAATTAAAATATTTAAATTTTTTTTGTAATGCGGAAAAGTAAACTTAAAATTTTTAGGACGATTCAAAGTTTAGATGATTGATTCAGTTCGTTTATATCCAACTGGAAATTTATATTTTCAGGATTTTAATGATGAGACCAATTAAAAAGCACAATTCCGATTCATAAAAGTAATCTCTGGATCAGCATTCTTAAAATTTATGATTAAAAACATATTTTTCTAATCGATTTTCATTTCCTGGGTGTCAAACTGTATACTATAAGCAAGGTGTAATAATAATTTATTTACTCATCCCTTACGGGTTCGAGGGCCTCCGCTCCCTTTACATTCAAATACAAATTAAGTACAACAACGCTTAAATTTATCCTTCCTTAAACTTAACTTTTAATAAATAATCAACTTAACCTAATCGCCGCTCTTCTAATATTTTACTTAACTAACTGCCAAGTTCCTGGGCTTTCGTTTCCTGTTCCTTTTTTTTCCTTTTTAGGGTTAATCTACCTCTTCGGCCACCCTTTTATTAAAACCCTATTTCTCACTCTTTCCTTTATCATTCTTATCTCACATTCTAAACATACCCATTCACTCATCATTTTCATATATTCCTCTTCCAATCCTCCCAACATTTCCATTCATCCACTAACCCAGTTACTTCTTTTCAATTGCTCTTTTTACCTTCTCCCTTCCTCTTCTAAACCTATTTCCGGTCCCACTTTGATAACCCCTTGTGTATCCTCTTTCACCAGCCATTCCACTCCATCCACCCAAATACTTTCTCTATTCACTTTCACCACTCTTCCGTTTCTACTTTCCACCCACGCTTTTTGCTCGAGCAGCCATTTTATCCTTCTCTCTCTCCATGTTCTATCAACATCTATTCTCTCCATACTTCCTTTCAACCTACTTTTTAATCTCATTACTTCCATCCTAGCATTCTCATCTTCTAATTCCACAATCCACAATTTCGGTTTTTCCATATCCTCTCCTCTCACACCCTTAACGTTCTTGATCTTAACTTTCGCCCCAATTCTTAACAACAGTTTTCCTACCTCCTCTCTGCCTTCTCTCCATCCTACCTTCATACCTTTAATCACAATATTTCTTTTTCTCTTCTTCTTCTCCATCACTTCTACTCTCATCGCTAATTCCCCCATTTTTATTTTTAAATCGTCATCTACTTTTTCTCTACTCCCCTCTTTTTCTTCTACTCCTTCATTTAATGTTACCCTCTCCCTTTCTACATATTCTTTCGTCCTTCTCTCCTCACTCTCTTTTATTTCTTTTTCTAACTCCTCCATACTTTTCCACATATCTTCTTTCTCCTCTTCCCACCTTACCTCCCACTTTTCAATCATCTCTAACATCGCTTTCATTGCCTTTCGTAATCCCTCAATCTGTTTAAACCTTTTTTTGTCTAATTTCCTAATTTCGTTTATTTCATCCCAAACTTCATCTAAGTCCTCATCGTTCTCCTTTACTGTTCTTTTAATTAGCCTAAGTAAAACTTGACAATCCTTACATTCAACACTTTTCCCGTCAAATTCCTTTTCAAATTTTCGCGCCTTAGACTCATTCCCGCTTTTACCACTTGCATCATTGCTTTCCTCTTTATTCGACATTTTCAAGTTCTACCTTATCGACACTCTATCACTCTCTCTCTCTCTCTCTCTCTCTCTCTCTCCCTCTCTCTCTCTATACTATATACCTCTCACTTACTTCGCATGCCGTCACCATAACCTCACAATTTTTCTTCTTTTTTGCCGCTTTTTACACTTCATTCATTCAATTACCTCTTCATCCACTCTTTTCATTCACACCCTCGCCCTTCACTCTACACTTACCAATCACTCCACAGCCCACCCTTCAGTTATTATTTATAAATTTTTCACAAAACTATTTCCCTCTCACAAACGCGTCAACTACTTATCGGTACCGGAAACGGAAGCCTATAAGCAAGGTGTATGTAAACATTCAAAATATGACAGTACGAGGTTCACAAACCTTTAAAGATATGTGCTATACTGTGCAGGATATGACAACTGTGATATGACAACTTAGAGTAGAAGAATTAATTAATATTATATTATGTTTCAGCAGCAAATGAGAAATCAACAATTACACTGTCAGTAACAACTCCAGTGAGTTTCAAAAATGAAGAGCTGACTCCGGAAGGAACAAGTATGTTTACGAATTATTCTAATGTAATAAACATGACTTAGTTACGCAATTAAATAAAAAAATATATTCAACAGTGTCAACGCCCGAGAGGAAACCGGTGGTATTGGGAAATGGGTACACTTCAAACATTTGTGGAGGAAAAGGGATATTACAAATTTTCTAGTCTACTAAAGTAGAGCTTTACATAGAGTAAATGAACAAGGTAAAACACAATATCATATTAATATTTGTAATTGTAATTCAATGCGGAAAATCGTAATTTCGGTACTTTTGAGAATGCTTTTTGAGTATTAAATATTAGTTTTTAAAATTGCAATTTACACTCATCGAAACTTAATTATCTAATAAATAAATAATGATAAAATCGAGATGATTGAAAAATATTTAACGGTAAAATTCTTGAAAAGAAAGTTTGTCTTTTTGAATTTCGACCCCTCATAGGGTTTTTATGACAATTATATTCAAAATAATATTTGCCAGCGTTTTGCTACTGATGAATTCAAGGGTTGGCTACTTTTAATCATACGTATTTTGAAGGACAGGATTATACCTATTGCCGTTAAGCGAAACGTAAAAAGAACTGTTAGAATCTTGAATTGAAGAATGAAAACTTTGACTGCGATGTGCGACATCTAAATATTTAGTTAAAAATTTATTAAAAACAGTTTTGCTTCAAAAATTTATGAAGAATATGAAACTGATTTAGGATTTTGGAATTTCAGAATTTTCGTTTTTTTGTACCACCCTATTGGTCATATTTTTAAATATGAAAAAGAATTTTCTAAAAAAATAGTTGAAACAAAAAAATGTGTTAAAAATAATCCTGACATTTTTTTTACTTCAGCCGACAACTGTTTTACTGTCTGCATTAAAAAATCTGACTACAATGAAAAAATTTTAAATTTACTTTCTGACAGTTCAAATTACAAACTTATTTCTAGAAATCCTGTGAAAAAATACAATATAATTCTTCAAAAATTCTTAGATATCTTAATGATGAAGAATTTTCATATAAAAAGTTCGATACAGATCAGTTTACTTACTCAGATACTGAATTTGCGAAAGCTTACGGTTTACTTAAAATTCATATAGAAAACGTTCTTCTAAGACCTTTTGTCTCTCGCATTAAGGAAAGGTTCTATTCCAAACCGAATTTTTTTTATTGCTTTATTTTCATTCTTAGGGGCTTAAAAATGTGTATGCAAAAGGATTCCTCTATCTAATCTATTTTATGAGTTATAGCATATTAGACGAAAAAGTGCGTTGGACGAAAAACAAGTAAAAAAGCGCTCTCTCACCGCCTAAGCAGTGTGTTTTAAAACTGCCGAGCTCGCAAAAATCATTGCGAAATTTTTGTTCAAATCTCATCTTCTTCGAGGATGAGGAAGAAATCTTATATGGACCTGGAATAGACGATTAGACGCAAGTTTAAAAAAAACAAATATATAAAAACACGATTTTTTCTTCGTCAAACTATTAATCAATATTTCGTCCATGCTAGACGCAGCGCACAACATGACCAAAGTCACTATTTTTGGACAAAAATCTGCCGATAACACAAGAACGAATCGATTTTAATATTTCTTTTGTGAAATTGATTAATTACTATTGGCCTAGAGTTACAATACAGTTTAAAATGTTTGCGAACAATTTTTAAGTTGTTTAAACAATTATAGCTTAAATAAATAACTTCAAAAATTTTGTTAACTTAGATTACCTATTAATTCTAGGCTAATGATAGTGATTAATTAATTTTACAAAAGAAACGGAATTAAAGTAAGGGAAACTTTTAAAGTTCTTTATTTGTTAATTAAAATTGTTTAAACAATTTAAAAATTGTTTGCATACATTTTCTTCTGTATTTTAATTCTAGGCCAATAGTAATTAATTAATTAATTTCACAAAAGAAACGAATTCTAATTAAGGATAACTTTTGAAGTTCTCTTTTTGTTAATAAAGATTGTTTAAACAGTTTAAAAATTGTTTGTAAACATTTTCTTTTGTTTTGTAATTCTAGGCCAATAGTATTTAATTAATTTCACAGAAACGAAAGGAAAGAAAGCGAAACTTTTGAAGTTATTTATTGTTAACTAAGATTGTTTTTGTTCTGTGTATGTTTTTAGCGAAACAGTTATTTTTATTTCGCTTTTTATAGTTCGCTGGAAAAACCACTTAAGTGCTTTGTTATAAATAAATGTTTGTAAAATAGTTCGAATAATTTTATTTAACTTTTTTTGTCAAAACTTGTGATTCGATAATGCATCATCAGCAGGCCCAGCGGATCATATTCAACCCGGGTGGTTAATTGACATGGTGGAGGGGAAGTGGAGATTTAAAATAGTTTATATGAGTAAAGAAGTTCTAGAGATATAGAAAACATGATATGTTATTAAAGAGTGATGTGTCATTCCGGGTGGGTAGTAGTACCCACCGTACCCACCTTATTCGCCGGGCCTGATCATCAGCTTTAAAAAAATTTTCAAGGTAATTATGTAAATTATACATGTAATTTGTTTCTAGATGTTTAATTTAAGTTGTTTGTACAAAACCTAAGTCATTCTTTGAGCGAACGGCTCAAATGTATTCCACTATTTTATTTTAGATATATTGATATTACAATTTTTTGTATAAAAAAATACATGATAAACATCATTACTGATATTTTTAATGATTATAACGAAAATTTAAATTTCACTTTTAAACAGGAAAAAAAAACCAGATTAATTTTCTTGATTTAACTTTCATTAAAAAAGATAATTGTATTATTACTGATTGGTAACAAAAACCTTCTTCTTCCGGTAGACTTATCAATTTTTTCTCAAATCATCCAATCCAGAAAAAGAAGAAATATATTTTTTACAAACTAGTGAACAAATTCAATTCTTTTTTTGACAAATCTTTCAATTTTGACTATTTAAAGACAATAAAGAAGATTCTTATAAACAATAATTACCCGCTGGATTTCATTAAAAGACATATTAAAATTCGTCTCCAAAAACTTAAATATTTAAAAACAAACAAAGAATTAAATAATGCTAGAGCAAATATTTCTAGACAAATTCCTAAAATTTGTGTTCCATTTGATTCTTTATATTTTTTTAAGTTGTCTTAAATTCTTAAAACGTTTAACATTTCTACCATCCCGATTGTATAATTGTATAAAAAATCCTGAATAAGTTTTCTATCAACACTGAGAAGAATTTAATCATGAATTTAATTGGGTAAATACCTAAATTATGGGACCAAGAATCACATTTTTTTAAGCGTAACATTTCTGATATGTTACAGATTAAATCAAATAACTTTACTTTAAATAAAAAAGAAGACATCCTATTTTTAAACAAAAAATTTTTTTCTCTTTAACCAACATAATAAATTCATGAATAATTTCTCCTCGTTATTTAATGTGCGTCCTTGTTATTTATACACCGGCACCGCTTGTTTATATTTGTAATTCTCTCTCAATAAGTTTAATAACTTCTTTGTATTTATAAAATTTAATAAACTAACCTAATCCCTCTGTTGAAGCATTACACTGTGTAACAAAAAAATGGTCATGTTATGTTTATTTCGAAATTCCTGTGTTTATGGAATCTCTAGGTACCAATGAACAAGAAAATACAAAAAAAAAATTTTCAATTTATTCAGTTCCCTAAAAAGGGGGGTTAAAGTTTCAAAAAATGTCTTTTTCGGTACTTTTTGTAGTACTGTCAAAAGAATACGAGATGACATAAAAAGCTTTCATCTAGCTTAAAAGAAAGCTTAAACCTTCTACTTTAAGATCCATTACTGAAAAGTTATGTAACAATTGCGTGAAAGCTGTATTTTCTGTGAAACTTCTCACTCATCATCGAAATTTTAGTCAATATAACGTAGGAGAATTCCTAATGTCGGAAAGGATTCCTTTAATCATAATAGTTTGAAACTTTCTGTATGTGTGTTGTTGTTATCACTGATTACTAATTGAAGGTTAGATCAAAAAATTTTAAAATGGCGGATCCAATATGGCTGACGCATTTTCCAGAAATCGTTCAAATCGTCTCGAGACTTATTATTTGGGGGTTTCTGGGGTCGTTGAATTTGAATCTGACATTAGCTTTTCAAAATTAAAAATAGCCGATCCAATATGGCGGAAAATTTTTCCAAAAATCGATAAAATCGACTCGGGACTTGTTACTAGGGGATTTTTGGGAATGATGAATTTGAATCGGAAATTAGATTTTAAAATTCCAAAATGGCGGATCAAAAATGGTGGAAGAATTTTCCAAAAATTGTTTAAATCGACTTGAGACTAGTTACTGGGGGGTTTTAGGATTGTTGAATTTGAATCTGACGTATAATTTTGAAAATTCAAAATGGCGCATCCAGTATGGCAGAAGAATTTTCCAAAAATTGTTCAGCCGCCATATTGGATCAGTCATTTAAAACTTTCTAACTTTAATTTTAGATTCAAAATCACCGACTCCAAAAATTCCAAAGTAACAAGACTGGAGTCGATTTAAACGACTTTTGAAAAATTCTTTCGCTATATTCGATTCGCCATTTTAAATTTTTTTAATCTAATTTCATTTTAAAATTCATTGTCCCCAAAAAACCCCAAAAAACAAGTCTCTATTCGATTTAAACGATTTTTGCAAAATTCGTCCGCTATATTGGATCGGACAAACTATTACGATTAAGGAGAATCACTTTCCGAATCAGCGACCCCAAAAACCCTCTAAGAACAAGTCTCGAGACAATTTTAATGATTTTTTAAAAATTCTTCCTCCATATTTGATCCGCCATTTTGGATTTTTAAAATCTAATTTCCGATTCAAATTCATCATTCCCGAAAATCCCCTAGTAACAAGTCTCGAGTCGATTTTATCGATTTTTGAAAAAATTGTCCGCCATATTGTATCGGCCATTTTTAATTTTGAAAATCTAATGTCAGATTAAAATTCAACGACCTCTGAAACCCCCAAATAATAAGTCTCGAGACGATTTGAACGATTTCTGGAAAATGCGTCAGCCATATTGGATCCGCCATTTTGAAATTTTTTAATCTAACCTTTAATTAGTAATCAGTGATAACAAAAACACACTACGTTATATTGACTAAAATTTCAATGATGAGTGAGAAGGTTCACAGAAAATACAGCTTTCACGCAATTGTTACATAACTTTTCAGTATTGGATCTTAAAGTTGAAGGTTTAAGCTTTCTTTTAAGCTAGATAAAAGCTTTTTATGTCACTCGTATTCTTTTCACAGTACTGCAAAAAGTACCGAAAAAGCCATTTTTTGAAACTTTAACCAACCTTTTTAGGAAACTGAATAAATTGAAATTTTTTTTTTTAAATGTTCTTGTTCATTGATACCTAAAGATTCAATAAACACAGGAATTTCGAAATAAACACGGCATGACCATTTTTTTGTTACACAGTGATATTGGATCTTCTTCCTCTATCGGTTGAAGGGAATCCTGTTGTATGCAGAGAGACAGTTAAGGATATTGGATTGACCTTAGATAAGACTTTGTCTTGAAAGGATCATGTGTGTGCAATTTCACAAAAAGAATTACTGTTTTGCGCCTGTTAAATAGAAACAAAGATTCCCTTCCGACTTCTACGCGTTTGTTATTAGTGAAGTCCCTTATTCTCCCTTTCTTTAACTACTGTTGTTCTGTTTATGATGACATTACTGAGAATTTAAATAATAAACTTGAAAGATCGTTGAATGCCTGTATTCGATTTATTTAGAATCTCCCAAAAGCTAAGCAGATTTCGCAATCTGCTTCTGTTCTATTCTGTTTATCAAAAAACAGTATTTCATGGGAAATTGACTATTTTCGGTTCTCAATAGTGGGGTTGCAAGTCACCTATATAACTTTTTTGACTTTAAGAAAACTAATGGACAATTGGACAAGCCAACTGCAGGCTCAGAGAAAGAAACTCTGTTTTGAGTATACCACAACATCGAACCTATAAGATGCAAGGATTTTTCATGGTTAGAGGTGCTAGATTGTGGAATAATTTGACACAGAAGATCAGAGATGTTTCAAAGCAGGAAATTTTTAAAAGAATGTTTTTTAATTTTCTACTTAATGATAATGGTAAAATTGTTCGAGATAACTTATTGTTAAATTGTTAATTTTTGTGTAAATCGTCGATATAAATGATTATGTATCCTATATATTATATTATTAATAGGATATAAGGCAATAATATTATAACTTTTCCTTTTGCACTATTATTATTTTATTTTTTCCCTTTTTAATTATTAAATTAAAATTAATTATTTCCTTAGTAATTATTGACATACATTAAATAAATAAATAAAAAACAAGGCGCAGGTACAAGGCAAAAGATAAATTTGTGTTGAAGAATTATCAAAAGCAATAAAGCCGTAAACTTGAAAAATATCTGAAAAACAAAAACATGTTACAAATATGGATGCAAATAAGAAATGTGATCACAACCACATCTTAGCAATGTACGCCGATCTATAATATACAAAACGGAAGTATGAAAAACCACAAAAATACAACGAGATTGTTCGTAAAAATAAGACTTATCCACTCTTTCTCAATTGTAGAAGTCAAGTAAAATTGTGACCCTGAAGAGAATGAAGCAGAAGCAGCAGGTGCGAGTGTGAATTTTATTTTGTTACTTTCCCGTACTACAAAAAAAAATGTTGTTATCTTTAGATGATAGTATCATTAAAATATGCACAATAAAAAATTTAAGTTGATTGGAAAGTCAGGACTAGAAGGTGCTTCAGTCCAACAAACAACGAGGCAAAGAGAGACTAAGCTCAAATATGGTAAAAATGACAATGAACTTGATGAAAATGACAATTTATGATGATGATGATACGATGAGAATGATGATCATAATGATGATATAGGTAATAGTAGTAAAGGTGAAGACAATAAAAATGATAATAGCGTCTAATAGCGTTGATAACCAAGGCATTGGTGACAATGATAATCATGATAATAGTATATTAAGTAACAAGAACATAAGGCAGCCATTTGTTTACGTTCATGTTTGCAGTACGAGTGGAAGTCGAGAACACCGAAAACATGGATGAAATTGAAATTAAAAAATTTAACTTAGCAGCGGTTTTTATATTTTTAAACAAGTAGATATATGTATGTTACTTGTGAGGAAATAAAGTAAATTATTAATGTGAAATCTCATTTTTATTGGAAGTTAGTAATATTATAGTTATTAATATTATTATATTAATATTATAGTTATTAATATATATTAGGTTAAAATAACTATAACAATAATTGTAAATTTATAAAAGTTTTATGGCATCAAGTTAAAGCAATTGTTTTTTCTTATAAATAATTTTAAAGGAGAAATGAAACAGACAGTGTGAAAAAAAGTTAGTCCAAATGCATTATTTTGATTTTTGAACTAGAATACTCATATTTTCATGTAATATTTTTCAGTGGAAGTGTGAACAATTATATTTTTACATAATGCGTAATTAAAAATTGCAACTTGATGAAAATTCAAAAAAATTCTACGTACAAGAAATTTAGGATAATCTAAGGTTAGATCATTCTAAATTTCTAGTACATAGAATTTTTTTTAATTTTCATCAAATTGCAATTTTTAATTACTCACTATTTCAAAAATATAATTGTTCACACTTACACTGAAAAATATTACATGAAAATATGAGTTTTATAGTTAAAAAATCAAAATAATGCATTTGGACTAACTTTTTTTCAGACTGGCTCACTAAAACATATATTTCTGTAACAGTAGTATAAGTCAAAATATTTTGACATTTGACATAATCTATACATCGATATCTCGAATCAAAATATCAAATTTTATTTAATAATGCTTTTCTGTTTGTATATATGAACTTTGCTCGTAACTTTTATTATGAAAAAAACCTTAATACTATATTTTTGTATTTTATTGTAACTCGATTCTTTCTCGGATAATTTTACTTAAAGTTCTTTCACTTCATTTTATATCAGCTCTTTCACATTTTTTTGTATTATACAAATTGCTCTTAATTAAGGCTCTTAATTTATAATATTCCAATATTAGGCAATATTTAAAATTGCATTTTAGAGACTTTTTTTCTTAGCACGGTAATGGTAAACGAAGGGAGGGTAGTTGTGCGCATGTAAGGTATATAGTGAAGTGCAATGGAATGTACGGAAAGTTTTTTTGTTGAAGGAATGTGCGTGTGTAAATGATAGAAAAAAATTAAAAAGTAAGAAAAATTAAGTGAGGTTAAGTTGGGAAAACAGTACAGTGAGTGAGAGACAAAGTGCTGAAATATAAAAACCGTTTTCTCTTTGTGAGAATTCATCCATATTTTTAGGATTTCTAATATCTTTAAACCATAATGGATACAACTTGTTAATGATACCGAATATTATTTCAATTGTTCTACAAAACGGCCTCTAGTATGATTTATTTTTTCTCGAACAACTGCTTCCATGACTGTATGAAAATGCACTTTAATGTGTTCATTGTGTAAATGTGATGTATTAAGAAAATCTTGATTGCATAACTTTGCCCACAACAACATTGTTGCAAACGGTATGTCGTGAATGAGAGTATATTCAGCTAATAATCATGACTAATAATGGTTTTTTTCTTGAGTTAAATTATTCACATTCGAATTTAAATTATTTTTCATAGTATCGAAAAGAGAGTATCTTTTAAAAAGTGGATAATTTCTTTAAATTGTTCTTTCCTTATGTTCAATAAAACAATCTTTTTTACTTTCCGATTTTTCATCAATCTTTCAGTTTTCCTCCTTCTTCTGCTGTTTCTTTTAGTTCACTATATCTTTTAAATAATTCGTTTAGAGATTCTAAAGTTTTTTATTTTTGCTTATCATAAGATGCGATCAGAATTATCATCATATTTTCAAATACAACATCTTATTTTTCTATACTTTCACTTTAAATCATAAAAACGATGGAATCTATAGTAAAATATTTTTTTTCATAATTTAGATCTCTTTCATCTATTTTATCAGATGTTCTCGTTAAAACTTTAGTCCATTTCTTAGGAAATGGACATTTATTTGTGATATGGTCATAGGATTCTTAAAGGTATTCGTGAATGTTCATATCATTTCATTTAAGAATCATGGAATACATTTCAGGCTAAATCCAGTCAAATATAATAGAAAAATAAAGTTATTTAAATCGATTTTGTACAAAGTCACAGAAATGTTACATTGGAGATGCACTGATCTAACATTATGCTCTGAAGAAATATATTCAAATACGGGTAGATATAACTAATTCGCACATATACACAACCAAAGCATAATATAGGGTAAGTTCAAGAGAGATAGAACACCCTTTTTAAAACTACTGCAAAATATAAAGATTTCTGTAAGAAATTTTATTTGTTATACAATCATTTTAAATAAAATCAGACTTTTGTCTGCAAATTGCTCATCTCTAAAAATTTTCGATGTATTTTTCTATTTGAGAATTGAACAATCCAAATATGCCACCAAAAAATTTCTGTATGTATGTATATATGTATGTACGTATGTGTGTGTCCGAAAAATTTTGACCACCCCATATTTAGATACATAAACTTACGGAGCTTGACAATTTTAATAGAAACAGTCACAGCCCCGCATGCGATTGTACTATACCTATGTTTCTTGCTTCGGCCTATAACGTCCTTGCGTTTAGACTACTATGTTCTAACTATAAAAGTAAGTCTGTAAGAGGTATTTCCTATAACAATACTTAATACTGCAAAACTATAGGGGAGAGTCGCCAGTTGTGAGACAGTCCATTTTTTTAACACGAAATATAAAAAGGCTGATTGGTATACATAAAAACATTTCTTTTTATACGAGCCAACTTTTGCGTGTACACCAAAGCGGATATATGTATTGTTTGTGTTAGATGCCTACACTGTGTGTGAAAATCGACTAAAAAACTTTTTTTCAATATGTGCAAAGTACTTTTTTTTTAAGTTAATTAATTGAAAAAGCTAAATGTTATGCATTTTCATTTAGTATTTTCCTTCTATTTTGTAATGCAATATTGCATTGTTTCAATCTACAGTTGGAAATATTTTTTTCTCCTTTTTCAAAATAGCACCAATTTCCGGTTGTGAGACACAGCAAGTCACCAGTTGTGAGACGGTGGCACCGCCCATCTGGAATAGCCTATATTTTTTGTTATGCAGCATAAAGCGCTCTGTTCAGTTTAGTTCGTTACGTACATTTGATAACACAACAATTATTTAAATTTTGGGAACATGCGCACATTTATTTCATTTGCCTACATTGCGACAGCGATTTCGATGAAAAAAACTGATAGTCATATTTTAAAGAATAAATATTTTTATTTAGTATATAATAATATGTATTATCAATATATTTAGTTATTTATATTAAACATAATGTTTCATGCCAAATTTTTTAAATTTTAGCATTTTTTTATAAGTGTCTCACAACTGGACACCTTTTTTTTTTAATAAAAAGATGTGCTCGGAAAATTGATCATAAAATTTTTCGAGTTCATCTGAACACTACACTTTCTATGAATAAAAGTTGCATATTTAAGTTACTTTTTGAACGGTGTATTTTATTTACGTTTTCGTTTACCTATTTTCAATTTATAGGTCAAAAATAAAACCCGTCTCACAACTAGCGACTCTCCCCTATATTGTTGCGTTTATAAGATAGCAAACGCAAATAGGAAAATACTATAGAGTAATCTAATGGTACAAAAGCAATATTTTTCTTTTCGTGTACTGTTGGGTCGTCTCCCCTACAAAATTAGAGTTCAGCAACTACGTTAGCTTGAGCAAAAATAATTTGACATTTAACCTTTAAATAAACTGCAGTGCGCCCACCCTGAGACAAACAGCCCCGACCTCCCCTACAATTTTGAAATTCAGTGTCTTATCCCTTTGAATCACGAAATTTAGATAATACACTACTTATTACAAACTCTACTGTAAATATGATTTTTAGGGTCGCCAAATACAAATCCAGTGTCAGATTTCCAACATTCGAAATGGCGGATCCAATATGTCAGATAAAAAATTTGAGAGTTGTCAAATTCTGACGAAACTTGTTATTTGTGGGTTTTTGGGGTCTCTAAATACTAATCTGGTATCAGATTTCCTAAATTTAAAATAGCTAATCCAATATGACGTAAAAAAATTTAATTTTCATGAAAATCGTTTCCTAGGTGTTTTGAAACACCCTCCTCCTTTTGTATATGGGTTGGGACCGTCAATAGCAGAGTTTTTTTTTTGCTTTTTATTTTTTTATATTTTACTTCTTTTTATTTTTAAAACTTTTTTAAGTTTTACAATTGTTTGTATTTTATAAAATTTGTACTTAAGGTAAATGTCCCAATTAGTGCACTACTAAGAATTTTACTAAAATAAATCAAGAAAAAACTAGTTTTTAATTTTTCTATGAAAATAATTTTTTGCATTGAAATGAAGCCAATCCTTTTCTGAATTGAAAATCATTTTGATTCAGGTTTTATTATCAAAATATAATAAATTATTGTGTTTTAATGAAACGATTTTCATATTTTTCTTGATCTGTCAAAACGAATGACACGGTCAAAGTTTATATTTAATTGTTCGTTTTCTAAGTGAACAAGAATCATGAAACATGAATCAAGACGAAGTATATAAAAGGTAAAATTAAAAACATTTGTTTTTTATATTATTTTTATATTGTGTGGTATTTATTTTAAACATTTAAACACAGTTGTGCACAAATTGGTACGTGTCTACAAATAGGGACATTTACCTTATTGCACATAATAAGTTTGCTAACAATTTTTACCTTTTTTATGCATTTCCGATGAGCTCATCGACAAGTTTCAATCGAAAATCTTTGAGATTCAATTGAGAATCAGGATTCTGTTGTTTGTAAATGATAAAGTAATTTACCACCGTAACGTCAATAAAATGACAAAAAATTCTGTGCCACCATTTTTACTTTTTCTGCTGCGTTCATAAATAGATTTAAGCATGTCTGCCTTATCTACACAACCCTTAACTAGGTGAGAATTATGTTCATTTCATGGACATTTCGCTTCCAAGTAAGGAAAATAATTTGCTTCCTCATAGAGGAAGCAAGAAATTAATAATATATAAGTTAATTGGGGAAGTTGTTAAAAAAAAAAATTTTAATGCAAAAAAATGTAAAAATATGAATTATTTTACGAATTCTTGATCAATTATAAAAGTTATATAGGTCAATCGATTCCTTTTGAGATAAGGAATATGATTTTTATATTCTTTAAGTTGTATTTTTAGCTTGAAAAAATTTTTTGTCAAAAAACAATTTTTTTCAAAGAAAAAAGGTGCTCAAAAAAATTTGGTTACGTATTTTCAAATATCCCTGTGTCTAAATTTAGATATTCATGAGCTTAATAAGTAATCCAAATTGCGTTCTCGAGATATCTTGTACACACAAAACGCTATACACACACACACACACACACATACATACACACACACACACACACAGACATCTGGACATTTGCTTAGGAATGAAAATTTACGCTTTTTAGATGAAAATAAGTCGATTTAGAATATTTTTGGAAAATCGAAAATCTTAACGATCACAAAGCTTCCTCTATGAGGAAGCAAAAGTATTATAATATTTCTTTGGATACACATTCCCACAAAAAATAAAAGTGTCGTGCGCGGCGGACCAGACTAGTCATTCCCTATGTATTTTGACGCGCTCAACACGAATCCGTCATCAGAATTGTCCTAGCACGTCTAGGTTTTACCCTCAATTCAGAAAATCTTTGACAACCAAAAATAATTGGAAGCTGAACAAAAATTAACCAAACAGACAACTAAAAACAGTTAGAAGCTCTGTTTTGGTTAATGACACAAAAGAAAGAAAAGAAGAAAGAAAAGCTCAAAGACCAAAGAAATAATCCCGAAAGTCAAATTTAGAAAAAAATAAATTTAATTAAATTACCAAAAAAAAATTGAGTAAAAATTCCAGAAAGTCTTCCGCAGAAGTAATTTTTTATTCCACAGGCACAAAAATAACGCTTTTAATACCTGAAGACAGGCATTGGAAGTCGTTCATTTATACATATGAAAATCGCGTCTACATTTGTTCTAAGAAAAAAATGAAGATCTAGCACATTTTTTTTTTTGGACAAAAATAGACGCCATTTTCATATGATAAAACAAATGAACGACATTCAATTCCTGTCATCAGTTATTTAAAAGCGCCTTGTTTGTGTCTTTGGAATAAAAAGTATTGTAAGCAACACGGAAATAAAGACAGCTCAATGTAAACAAATAGCTATCTTTATGTCCTTGTTATTTAATATACTATTTGTCTCGACTAGCTAAGCCCCGAATCTGGATAATGGCAGAAGGGGTGATTGGGTGCTGTTTGAAAAGATTAATTTTATTTAATAAAAACAAATCCCAAAATAAGACACTTATTTCTACAATAATAACAATTTATTTACTCAAAAGTGGACTCTAAATTATTTTAACAAAAACGTAAATAGTACAAATTTTGAGATTAGTTTAAAAAAAAAAGGTTTACAAAATCGAAAATTGATCAAGTTGACAGTTTTTATTAGCTAAATAAGAAAAATGAAATTTTTAGGTTAAGAATCAAAACAATTATGATTTAGCAATAACTAAATCTAGAAATATTTTCGTATTCCAAGACTGGTTATATAAAAAAATTATATTAATGGAGAATTAAAATCTAAATTAAGGAACAACTAAATTCAATAGATTAATTAAATTTACATAGTTATTTACATAGTTACAGGTTTGATATTACATCCAAAATCTAGCAAAATTACATTAAAATATTAATTTTGTGATTCGACAAAAGGAAATAAATGAGTTCGGAACGCAAAACAAAAGAAGAAATCGAAAAATTTGTACTTTTGAGTAAATTTTCAAAATTAAATACATTAAATCAATCAAATCATGAAATAAGTCGATTAAACGAATTTTACCTCTCTAGAAACAAAACGACATCTTACTGGTCGAATCGTAAACAAGCAAATCTCAGCGTCAGAGTTTCCGCTAATTTAATTTTTCTCAAGAATCATAAAATCAGCCCTCAAACAAAATTCAATTCCAGAAGGTATATCTGATATTTAATTTTTAATCGATGAATTTCTCTAACTTGCATAAGACAAAGTCTGATCTCTTTGGTAGGGAGCAAAAAAATGAAAATGGCGACTTTTATTATTTCTAACGGTTGCCATTGCAACGATAAAAAAACAGTGCTTCCGAAACTCATTACACAAAATCCCTAAACTTAAAAACTAAGATCACTAAATTTGAACAAAATACAATCGAGACTTGCAATAAAATAAAATATGATCTAAATGCTTCTTTCTCATTGGCTGACTTCATAACGCTCGAAATTCAAATCTTCTAAACATAATTCTTCAAAAAAATAAATAGTAAAAATCTTCTGAATTAATTCAAAACACAACAATGAATTGATTCGGTCCTTGAGATAGTAGATCAAAGTGTTACTCTTTAAATAATATGACTCTCGAATAGTATGGCAACTGGTTAATCTGATATGAATCTTGAAGAACTTGAATCCATGAAGTCATCAACGATTCTAAAATTCAAAAATGGATAATAAATCAATTAAACGATGAAACCTCCCAAGGATTTATTATTTTGAATACCGCTCCAAGCGACTGAGTAGAAATTTTAACACATGACCCGAGGCATCGAACAGCAGCAAGGATAAGATCAGCATTTCAAAATTAATTAAGATCCTTGGGTTCAACCAGAAGAAATTAATTGAAGAAATCCAGTAGATAAATTCCAAATAAATAGTAAAAATGCAAAATTCAAATTCGTAATATAATCCATAAATTAAATCAATGAATTCCAATTTTAGGTTATAAAAATCAGGCGGAAAATCCAAATTAGCCAAGAACGCAAAATTCAATCGTGACATCAAATAAATTCTTCATAAATCCAAAATTTCATCATATATTTCAAATTTAGCAGTGATAAGTAAATTTTCTTCAAATATTATTAAATTGGCGGCAAAATAAAATTTCACAGGAGCAATCATTTTAAATCTTCAGTTTTCTTTCCCGCAAATTCAAAGATTCTTCCAAATTTTGGCGACTCGTCGCAGGATTACATGAAATAAGGGAAAATAAATACAAATAAGTCTTAAATAATAAATTATAAATTTCAAAAAACCAGTCTTGGAATTAAGCGCAACTTTAGAGATCAGAAGAGTCTATTGGAGATTAATTAAGTCAAATCAAAATTAACGGATTATTTAAATAAGAAATTAAAATACAGCAAATGAAATTAAATATTTTAGAATAAATAAATTACACAGCGCTACAAAAAAGTTAAGTCGGGTTCAGATTCTAATTAACGAAAAGTCTCATTTTATTGATTTTGACGTTAGGGTCAAACCTAGACGTGCTAGGCTAATTCTGATGACGGATTCGTGTTCAGCGCGTCAAAATACATAGGGAATGACTAATCTAGTCCGCCGCGCACGACACTTATTTTTTTGTGGGGTTGTGTTATGAGACGTAAAATTATTTAACAAATTTTGCAACGTCGCAACTGTTTTTTTGTAAAATTTACTAAAAGATATTATATTATAAACATTTTTGAAAGCAAATTATGTTGTTTAGAATAGTTTATTTCAAATACTTTCTACACGAAAATAAATTGTCAGAAAATACTTTCTGTCAAAAAATACTGTTGGTGGCATGCCACTAGATTTCGATGCCCACCGAAGGCGGGCTCGAAAGTTAGTATATGTGTACATGTGTTAAATCAAAATAACTGTTTCTACATGTGTTTCTCTTAATTTTATATGGTAACATTCATCAAATCAATCTGATTGGTCATTTCTGTCAAAGTGATATTGAGAACCAATCAAAGTATGCATTTTCTCATTTAAGAAAAGATTAATATTAAAGTGTGTTGAGGGCTTTACTACGAGTAAAAAACACTTCCAGTATATTTGACTTGTGAATTTATTAAATAATACGAATTTAATACATAAGTGATCTTGGAAAAGATTGAACCTTAGTAAACGCAGTTACTTTGCTGAAGGTTCAATGCTGACTTATGAGTTAATCTGCTAATATCGGGTCCGAACAAGGTTTTTTGTTTTTATAGGGGTCTTTGGACATCAGCAAAGATAAAAAAATTATAAATTGGTAATTTGTTGATAATGGAATCATTATAAATAAACAAATGTCACAAATGAACAAATGAACAAAAATTCGTGGGTTTTTTTGGGTTCTCAGAAACATGCAAAAGAACGTGATTCTCATGAAATCCTTTCTGTGGCGTATTCTCAGATACATATAGATTGAAATAAAAAAGAAAAAAAAAATTTTTTTTTAAATCCCAAGAGTAGAAGACCCCCTTAAATTTACTAAAAACTTCAGATTTCTGGCGCAGAAAAAACACTTTTCTGAAGCTGGTAGATTCATCTTTGAATAAGAGAAAATAGCGGGATCCTCGCGGTAAATCTACATTTACCGGACCACAAACATCTGTATGGATTTTTTCCCCTGGTTTAAAATTAATAACACTTTTAGAAGCAGAATGAGATTTCCGTGTCTGCTTTCCTAAAATACACGCTTCACAAAAAAAGTCAATTTTTCCGTTTTCTAAATTGCATAAATTCAGTTCCGCCCATGTATTTTTCACAGAGCGAATATTTATATGAGCCATTCGTTCATGCCACAATTTTAATTTTTCAAAATTTGAATCTACTTTTCTCACAACGTTGCATTCAGCAGGCATTTTAACTTTGAAAAGCATTTTATAGAGAGTTATATTATGTCGCACGCCTACAAATGAGAGTTTTCCATCTTTATTGCGAATTTCACATTTTTCTTTATAAGCATGGAAAGAAAAATTGTTATTGCTAATTGTACCTATTGAAAACAAATTTCTTTTTAAGTCGGGAACTAATAGTACATATTTTATTAATCTTTCTTCTAACATACCATTTAATTCTTCCTGGATGACAATGGTGCCATTACCGGTTGCTGGTAGAATTTTGTCATCTGCTATTTTAACAAACTGCTCATTCCCTAAATCTTCGAGAGATGAGAAGAAATCCTTCCGGTATGTCATGTGCATACTTGCACCAGAATCTGCTAGCCAAATGTCCCGATCTTGATCAGTTGTTTTTGAATAAAAGACTGTAACATCACACACGTATGCTGACGCTGTATTTACTTCACCGTCTTTGTTTTTATTTACTATACTGTCTTTGTCACTCCTTTTTGGACACTCGCGAGCCCAATGTCCTTTTTTTTGCACACCATACACTTCGTTCGTTTTTTCAGTTCTTGAATGTTTTTCTTTACTTTATTCTTTTTCACTGCACCTAGAGTAGTTTTTTGCACTTGAAGAGCGAGCGCGTTTACACTCTCTTTACTACCTGCGAGTCGTTTCTCCTCTTTTATTAGTCTTGAAATTAAATTCGATTTCTTTCTATCCGACTCTGGCGTACAGTCCCAAGCCATTCGAAATAAAGAAAAGCTGCTAGGTAAGGTGCTTAATAGCTTAGATATGATAGCTGTTTCTGAAATATCCTCTTTGCTACCTTTTAACTTTTTGCATATGCTTTCAAGCTTTTCGATTTGCGTGGCTAAGCTTTCACCATCGTTCATGCGAAACGCATAGAACTGTTCACTTGCAGTTTTCTTAGCATCGATGATAGTGTCACCATACAAATCACTTAGCTTTTTTCAAATCTGATCTGGATTATCGCAATTAATCAAATTCAGATGCAAATGTTTTTCCACTGAACAAAGTAATATTACTGACGTTTGAGCTGCTTTAATCATCCAGTTTTGCCAGTCAGCTGGTTTTGTTGCTTTGTCGGGCTCCATTATTGAACCGTCCACATAACCCGAGAGTTGTTTTGCTTTCAACACAAAACTCACATTAAATTTCCACATGGAATAATTTGATCCATCAAGTTTAATGAGGTCCATAACTTCTTTATCAGCCATGATTAAAAAGTTTGCTATTTTACACTTTTACCGAACTTACAACACTTCACTCGATCACACGCACAGTATTTGCTGGGTTACTTAAAAAGTCACAGTCGCGCAGTGGAAGCGTGCTGGGCCCATAACCTGTTGAGAGCTTTACTACGAGTAAAAACACTTCCAGTATATTTGACTTGTGAATTTATTAAATAATACGAATTTAATACATAAGTGATCTTGGAAAAGATTGAACCTTAGTAAACGCAGTTACTTTGCTGAAGGTTCAATGCTGACTAACTACGGTTTATACCTGAACCCTTGGCGTTGCAGAAAAGCAATATACAAATTTAGGCAGAGATTTGTCAAGTCCACGAGACTTTTCAAACAGTAAAATTATTTTAAATATTATTCTCAACAAAGTAGTAAAAATCTATCCTTGATACAAGGATTATTTAAAGTACCAGTTTGATCTTGAATCAACATAAAGTAATAAAATTCAGTTTTAATTAAATTTTTATAAGTCTTTTTTTGTAAAGGAAACTACATTAAAAGATAGGATGTCAGCAGTTGAGTTTAAACTAAAAACGCGGACTTCTTCCAAAAAGAAAGCATGCCTTTGGAAAATGCAGATTTACAAAGGAAAGTGCGAACATTTCTTTGGAGCAAACTTTACCAAGTTCGGAGTCAGACTTTGAAAAAAATCAGCAGCTTGTCAATGATTATGAAATTTTTGTAAACGACCAATGTAATGAAAATTCTAAGCCTGAGAAAAATGACTTTTCTCAAAAGTCCGGTCTTGGGTTCATTTTCCTCGTCTTTATGTTCATTTTCCTCGTCCTTAGGTTCCTCAGTTTCAAATTCATCGTCTGCTGATTCTTCGCCCAAAAGAGATCCATGTATTCGCATGCAAAAGCAAAAAATCTATATAAAAACAACAAAAAATTATCATTAAAAGAGAAAAGGTTCATAAAAAAATTAAACTTCGATTTTCTTCTAATGTTGTGTTTTTTATACGTTTTTATTTTGTCTTTTTATACGTTTATTTTAATATGTAAAAAGAATTTATGTTTTATTGTTACATTTCTTTGATCTCAATTAATTTAAGATTTTTTTGGACCTTTTTACACCTTATGCGTTTTAAAATTAATTTTTTTCGTAAACATTGCCTTTGATATAACTTTAGTTCTACTTAATTTAAGTATTTTCAACCTTTTCTGTATCTCATGCGTTTATCGTTTATGGTTTATGGAGGTAAAAAAATGTATCAAACATAAAATGTGTATTTTAATGAGATCTACAATTTTTTTATAAGTTGTTTTTTTTATATTTGGAATATTTAAAGAGATAAATGCAAAAAACCGAAATTTTTATAATTTTTAGGGTTCTGTACACCACAAGTGTACGCACGGAACCCTATTGGCAAGACTTTGTCGAAAATCGTATCCCCCCCCCCCTAGCCGCCAAACTATTTGACTTAGAAAGTCCAAATTTGGCCCACATATGTATTTTCACGTGTAGATGAAAGGAAAATTATTGAGAACATGATTCTAGGGGTTGATTACAGCGTTGTCAAGAAAATAACAAGATTTTTGAGAAATTTTATTATTTTAAAAAATAGCTTTTGACAAATGAAAAGTATTTTGTTAATAAACATAGGTTCGCAAATTTGTTTTTTAAAAGTTATTGTACAAAAACTGATTTCGTCCCATTGACTGCAATGCAAACCTGTCATCCAGGTAGCCGCCATTTTGAATTTCTCCCCACTCAACTTGAATATCCTTATGAAGGTCGACTTTTCGGAACTACGCCCAGTAGTTTTTATTATTTAAGTAGGCTTACCACTTACACTACTAGTCACAATGGAGTGGAAACCTCGCGGAGCGCGATTAAAAACACGACTGCCTTTGAATAGTGATAAATCCGTGAAAAATAATGCTAGAAAATTTTTTAGAACATATTCGGAAAGCTTATAAAATTTTTAAAAAATAATTAGTATCCGAAAGCAATAGCTTAAGTAGTTTTTAAATTATTACGAGAGAAATATTAAGTATATTTTCAATTTTTCAAAATTTCAATCCTCAAATTCAACTCTTTCCCTAAGCCAAAAAAGCTTAAGGGAAAAATTAAAACTTTTTACGGATAATTATTTTCTTTTGTTTTCAATTTGAGCTTTAAAAAATTTGAAAAATGTCAATTAGTATTCGAGTTATGAACTATAGCGTTATGCTCTATATTGTCAAGTTCAATCGCTGATTTGATCATATAAGCGGGCACACAGTGGTCTGAATTCCAAATCTAGGTGGACAAAAGTCGGAAAATCGATCGCTTTCAAAAAATTTTTTTTCAGTATTTTTATGTTCTATTATATCTAGAGCGTCCACTTTTGTATGATTCAATCACTAAAAAAATTTTATTTGACTGTATTAGTGCACGAACTGACGTAGACTGATGCGTAGTTTATTTTGCTCTAAAAATCGTGGCTTTAATTGAACAAAGCTAGTGACTTATTAAGTCATCCAATTTTAATTATTCCTATATGAATTTTGTAGTATGATTCACACTCTGTAAGATAGTGTAACATAAATTATTCTATTTTTAATGTTTATATTTAAAAACCGACGACAAAGGTTAGTTTGTCTGCTAAATGCATATTACAAAATTCAAAATGAAAAAAGTTAAATTGTTTAAATTTGTTTAAAAAGTTATTCATGGGAAAATGTTTATTAAGACTTAAAGTTTTCAAAACCATTAACACTTTTTGCCACTTTTTGCCACTTTTCGATATTTTCATGTTTAAAACGGTCCGTGAAACCCGAGTCTAGATGGACAAAGCTATTTGTTCAAAAAAGCTATGATGCTATTTTACACCACTTTATTATAATCTGTTTTTGAGGTTGCTGGTTGCGAATTTGAAGACAGATTGAAAAAATTCAAAATGGCAGATCCAATATGGCGGACCTGAAAATAATAAAATTAGTTTATTTTAATATAACATGATACTTCAGGGTTTTTAAGGTAGCTGATTACGAATCTGAAGTCAGATTTTAAAAATTCAAAATGGCGGATCCAATATGGCGGACCTGAAAATAAAAGAATTAGTTTATTTTAATAAAACATGGTATTTCTGGGTTTTCAAGGTTGCCGATTACGAATCTGAAGTCAGATTTTAAAAGTTCTAAATGGCGGATCCAATATGGCGGACCTGAAAATAAAAAAATTAGTATATTTTAATAAAACATTGCATTTAAGGGTTTTCAAGGTCGCTGGTTATGAATCTGTTGTTAGATTTAAAAAATTCAAAATGTCGGAGCCAATATATCGGACATTAAAATTTAAAATTAGTGTATTTTAATACATACTTTCCAATCGAAATTTTAAATTAAACCTTAAACATGGAACCGGAAATCGCAATATTTTTTTAAAAAAATGTAACCACAATAAGACAATAGTAATTATTTTTTTTTAAAATGTAATCACAATAAAACAATGGTAATTGTCTCAGTGGCGGGATCGTTTTTATCTCGTAAAACAAACGAATGCTAAATGTATAAGAACGAAATTCAGGTCCGTCAAGCAGCTGTTCATCACATAGACTGCAATTGTTTGTTGTAAATATGATAACCTCTTATGTCAAAATATTAAAAAAAAGATTTTCCAAGAGTATGAATTAAAAGTCTTGTTCTTATTGCTCCTTCTTTAATTCATTAAGGAGATGTAAAACCCCTTTATGTTTGAGGGCTTTATATTTGTATTGCGGTATTTACATAGAATCATATTAATAAAGGTGATGTGCGGAAATTCGTGAATATTAAAAAACTGTTTCATATGTAAGTATATCAACTTTTTCAAGTTATATTTTAATTCAATATATTATATTACAAAAATTATAAAAAATTTCTTGCTATCATCACTGTATTTTTCAGTGTAGTGATGTCTCCTACAACGAAATTGGTTTTGACAAACCGCGAATTATATGTTCAATTACGAAATGCCTCTCTATCATTAACAAATCCCTCGACGTTATCGTCAGACTGCCTTCTCCGTTATGTAAAAGAAAAAATTCTTTCATTGAATTTACAAATGTTCGATGGTTCTTTTGAAGAAAAACTTAGAATAAAAATAAGAAGTTTTTGTAATAACTTAGCGTCAAGATGGAATTCCAAGGGTATACATCGCACCGAGTCGAAATTTCTTTCAAAACAAGCTAGTTGGCTTGATATGATTTTCGATTTATCTAGTTTGTCCGGTAAAATTTGTTCATTAATTAATTTTTCTATTTTTAATCTTCT
The DNA here is from genome assembly GCA_037103525.1 of Ganaspis brasiliensis. Classification (NCBI taxonomy): domain Eukaryota; kingdom Metazoa; phylum Arthropoda; class Insecta; order Hymenoptera; family Figitidae; genus Ganaspis; species Ganaspis brasiliensis. The sequence continues at coordinate 146,547 of JAZKLR010000241.1, read as the reverse complement.
TTTTATAATTAAAAATATCCGAATTACGCACAACCCTGCTTTCACTGTATTATTCCATGAATAATTATAAATTGAAAAATACTAAATTTCAGGAAAGTCAGCGGTTAAAAATAGCGATTATGGTCCGACTCTGTCAGGGGCTTCTTCTTCGAATCTTCAACAAAATGCGCAAAATATTAGCGGACGTCCGCAGAAGGATTTTTCTGAATCTAGTTTAAAGACAAAGAAAAGAAAAACGGAAGTACTTAGAGCGTGTGTAAGTACAGAAGAACTTGTTTTTGCGGCTAAAACATCTCTGTATAAGGAAGGAAAAAGATCTGCGGCAGATCTCTTGGGTCAGTGTTCAGAAGGTTCACCGTCTGAAGCCGTCAAAATGCGTCATATAATCAAAGAGGTCGAGTCTCAGAAAGTAATTGTAGCGTACACCCCAGAAGAAGCTCTAGCTTTTATTCTGAATACGGGAATGTCTAAAGAAGCGTACGTCCAAACCAGGTTGGGAGCAAAGCAGCGGAATGCCGATATATATCCTTCCTACGAAAAGGTACTTACCGCCAAAAAGCTGTGTTATCCAGAAGGCATACGTGTAACTGATAGTGGTTAGTATAAATATATTAAAAAAAAAACACAATTAAACATATTTTAAAATTCACGAAGGTTTTATGTTACAATTGTAATTGTATTTTCCAAATAGCTAATAGAAAATCATAGAAGAAATGTTTAACTGTTTAAAATGTACTGTTTAGATATTCTAAGAATTTATCTTTACAGGTTCTGAAGTACCATTGCAAGAACTGCTTGATCATACTATTAGAAGATTAGTATCAACAATCGAGATTGCACCGACTGTGACAGCAATAACATTAATTTCTAAATGGGGAGCAGATGGTAGTTCAGGACATCCCGAATTTATGCAGAAACCACAATCTGAAACCGATGAACAATTGCAGGATTCGAATCTATTTTTAATTACATTTGTACCATTGCGCATCATTGGACTACGCAATGATGGCGAAGAAGTGATCCTATGGCAAAACCCACGTCCTTCCTCAACACGATTATGTCGACCTAAGAAATTTATATATGCAAAAGAAAGCACTGAGTTGATACGCACCGAAATTCAGTCAATGAAAAATGAAATATCAAACTTACAGGACATCATTGTAACTATTAATGATGAGCAAACTGTTAACTGCAAATTCGATATGCATTTAACCATGCTTGATGTCAAAGTGATAAATGCCATAACAAATAACAATTCCACCCAGACTTGCTACTTGTGTAAATCAAAACCAACTGAAATGAATAATTTGAACAGTCACAAGCATGCAAATGTAAATCCCGATTATTTAGAATACGGACTTACAACGATGCACGCCTGGATGAAATTTTTGGAATGTGTATTGCACATTGCCTATAAATTGAAATTGAAGAAACCTACCATCAGAGGCATAAGCTCCGAAGACCTAAAAATTTTAGAAGACCGAAAAAACACAATTCACAGAGAACTGTATAAAAGTATGGGAATTAGAGTCGACAAGGTCGTGCAAGGTAAGGGAACTTCAAATACGGGAAATGTTGCTCGAACTTTTTTTGCAAACTACAAAGAAGCTTCCAGGATTACAGGCGTAGACGAAGAATTGATTCGAAGATTTTGGATTACCATGGTTGCTTTATCAAGTGGACACAATATAGATACTGTAAAATATGATGAATTCGCCAAAGAAACTGCTGTTTTGTACATGGAAAAGTATTCTTGGTACAGAATGCCAGTCAGTGTTCACAAAATAATTATGCATGGAGCAGAAGTTATTCAGACAATTATGTTACCTATAGGGATGATGTCCGAAGAAGCTCAAGAAGCGAGTAATAAAGTCTACAAACAAGTTCGAGATAAACACACACGAAAAATGGACCGCATTAAAACAACAACGGACTTAATGAATATGATGTTGGCAATGTCTGATCCTGTCATAGCCAAAGCTCGAGGCCTTCCAAGACAGAAGAAACATGAACTTCCACAAGAAGTACTACCTTCACTTCTATTCGAACCTACCCTGGATGCAGATGACGAAATTGACTAACATTTTAAATCTTTCCGCCCAATATTTATTATTAATACAAATTTTTTATTAATTCGATTATTTTTTAACTGTTATAGATTATAAGATTAAAATTTTATTCACAATAACACGTTTTTCTCTTTAACTATTCAGACTAAACCATATTTTATTAAAATACACTAATTCCTTTATTTTAATGTTCGCCACGTTGGCATCGTCATTTTGAATTTTTGAAATCTGACTTCAGATTCGTAATTAGCGACGCCAAAAACTCTTAGATACAATTTTCTATTAAAATCCACAGATTTTTTATGTTTAGGTCGGCCATATTGGATCTGCAATTTTGAATTTTTAAAATCTAATAACAAATTCGTAATCAGCAACCCCCGAAACCTTTAAATACCATGCTGTATTAATCTACAATAATTTCTTCATTTTCTGATCCGCCATATTGGATCCGCCATTTTGAATTTTTGAAATCTGACTCCAGATTCTTAATCAGAGACGCCAAAAACCCTTAGATACAATTTTCTATTAAAATCCACAAATTTTTTATGTTTAGGTCGGCCATATTGGATCCGCCATTTTGAATTTTTAAAATCTAATAAGAAATTCGTAATCAGCAACCCCCGAAACCTTTAAATACCATGCTTTATTAATATACAATAATTTCTTCATATTATGATCCGCCATATTGGATCCGCCATTTTGAATTTTTGAAATCTGACTCCAGATTCTTAATCAGAGACGCCAAAAACCCTTAGATACAATTTTCTATTAAAATCCATAAATTTTTTATGTTTAGGTCGGCCATATTGGATCCGCCATTTTGAATTTTTAAAATCTAATAACAAATTCGTAATCAGCAACCCCCGAAACCTTTAAATACTATGTTTTATTAATATGCAATAATTTCTTCATTTTTTGATCCGCCATATTGGATCCGCCATTTTGAATTTTTAAAATCTGACTTCAGATTCGTAATCAGCGACCTCAAAAACTGCTAGAAACAAAGTGGTGTAAAATTCCATCAAAGACTTTTTGAGTAAATAGTTTTGTCCAGCTAGAATCGTGTTTCAGACCACTGTGGGGCACCTTATCTCTTTCTCTGTTTACCTTTTTTGTAGATAAAGAAGGATGCTGTCGCAACCGACAACTGGCCTTCATCAGCTGTTTTCCTCACTGCGTTTAACACGGCAGAGTATTGTACGGATTGTTTCGATGATATTGATGCTAATACAAATGACACAGTTATTTCTCCGCAAGAACGTCGTTCTCAGAACCTATCACGTTTTTCTTTACGAGTCCAAGGATGGTGATAACTCGAGTGAAAATATTTGGGTCAACTTTGAATGTTCTTGCTAGGAAACAAATAGAACTTCGTGATAGAAGCTCCAAGTTACTGCGTGTGCTAAAAACTAAAACTCTTTTCTCGCTTGGCGTCTGTCTAGTGCATCATGGATAAGAAATGTTCCTCCAACCAGGGTATTGCAATATAACGTTCTGGGAGATTCTGCAAGGCCGCCAGTTTCGGTGGGTCTTCCATTGTAATAATTATTATAATTGTTTAAATAAAAATATAAATTTTAATGACACAAAAAATTTGATATGAAAATACTGATTGTAAGAACTGAGTAAGCAAGTTATATGACAGCTGCACCGGTTTCTATGGTGACATTATTCTTTTATTAGAACAATGTGTGCATCAAGTATTTAAAAATGATTGCTACAACAGCAATTCGGGACAGCGGCATTCGGGAGATTCGATTTGGAAAAATTACTTGATACCAAACAAGGAAAATGAATTTGAGAAGCAAACTCAAATGTTTGAGAAGCATAACGATGAATTTTCAAACTTAATTTATTATTAACTATTTTGTTTAAATTTTTTTCAGTTTCTTATGCTTTTAACTCATTCTTTTATGCAACGCAATGTTTTGATAATACTTTTTCATAAGTTTTTCGATAACTTATTCTTCGAGTTTTCTCAAATTTATATACTTTTTTCATTTTATCTAATGTTTATTTTTTAATAACTCTTTCCATCCAAATCTCCAATAACTTATTCTTAGAATTTCTTGTAAGTTTATATACTCTACCTTTTTTGTAGTTTCACATACTTTATTTAAATGCTACTTAATTATTAACATTACACTAATTACGTACTAAAACAGGGTATTTTTAATAATAACACCATAAGATTATATTAATTCATTTATTAATGGCATTATCATCGACGTCATACACAATTAATATTTAATTTTAAATTAATCTTGATTATGGGTGATTCTCCACAAAGTAATTTTGATAACATAAAATTTTTAAGTAAAAAATATTTTTTCTTAAATACTTCTTCTGTACAATTTATAAACATTGCGAATCTTTTTGCAAAAAACTTTATATCTTTTAACAATAATTCAACTACGCAGTTCTCTGATAAACATTCTTCATTTGAGGACGTGGTAAATCTTCAGTACATCTGGATTTCCAGAAAAGATATTTTTACTAAAATAAAGAATTTAGATACAAATAAGGGCGCGGGACCAGATATGGTTCCCCCCTCTTTGCTTAAATCATGCAATTTTTCCTTTGTTGAGCCACTATTCGTTTTATATAACAATGCATTACAGCGTACCATTTTTCCATCAGAGTAGAAAAAGGGATATAACCCCTGTTTATAAAGACGGAAATAAAAACAGTATTGAAAATTACAGGCCAATTACTGTACTTAATGTGATCTCTAAAATTTTCCAAAGCCTTATATAGGATTCAGCTTACTCTGCTGTATCAAATTTTGTTATTGATGAACAGCATGGGCTTATGAGGGGAAGATCTATTACAACTAACCTTGGATTATTCACTAACTTTTTAATGCTTAACCTTGAGAAGGGTTACCAAATTGACACGGTGTACGTGGATCTTTCCAAGGCATTTGATAAAGTTAATCATTTTATTTTGTTGCGGATTCTGGAACTCATAGGTCTATCTGACAATTTAATTTCTTTCTTTAAAAGTTATGACTGGCCGCAAATTGTTAAAGTGAATAATGAATATTCGGATTTATTTATAGCCACTTCCGGTGTTCCACAAGAATCCAATCTTGGGCCTTTTTTTTGTTATATTTATGAACGATAATAAATCTGTCTTTAAATATTCATCATTTCTTTTACATGCTGATAACTTAAAGTGTTATAAACTTATCAGTTCTGTAAATCCTTGTCGTGATTACTCTGAATTCCAATCTGATTTGGATCTTCTCGGTGAGTAGTGCGGGGATAATCACATGACACTTAATGCTAAGAAATCCATGGTTATCACATTTACTAGAGGAATGTCTTTTGCTTATCTTTACACCATTGGCGTGGACGATCTGAATAGAGTAACTAACGTTCGTGACCTTGGGGTTTTGCTTAGCAAAGATTTTTCGTATAATGACCATAACTCAGAAATTGTTTCTAAAGCACACAGATCTCTCAGTTTTGTTATGAGAAATGTATCAAATTTCTGCAATATGGTCACAATTAGAGTGCTCTATATTACATTAGTCCGGTCAATATTGGAGCATGCTTCTGTGATTTGGGTGCCTCACTACACATTTAACTTAAGGGGTAACACCACTCTAGGATTTTCAAAAATCGAAAATTTTTTTTTTTTTGCTTAAAGTACACTTTAGGGTCCTAAAAACATAATTCGATTGGTTGAATGGTGAGAAAATAATGTTTTCTCTTTCTAATCCGCTGTATTGTCGAAGGGTTCGAAGCGCAAGATGAACGCATTCTCTACCTGCCGCACAGTGCGGCAAAAAAAGCGTCCATGGACAAATTAATATAGAGCCAACAAATATAAACCGATTTAGAAGTTTTTTTTTTTTTTTTGATTTAAAGGTAATAAAATTTTGCATCACGCCTCTGATTTTGTTTTTTGGAAAATAGTTGTTTTCATTTTTTTATTTATTGTTCAAAATGAAAAAAAAAATTTCCAATTTAAACCAATTTAATTTTTTATGAAACGCAATATTTAAATTAGGAATGACGAAAATTGTTGAAGTAATAATTTAAGAACACATTTCAATAGTGAGTTAATTGTTTAAAAAATGTTTGTATTTGTTATAAACAAATTAGTGGAAAAAATATATTTTGATGATTTACTTGATATTTATCAATCTAAATCTATTTATTATTCATTATTTATAACTAATTAGTAATTAAAATTACAAAAATTATTATAAACAAATTATTTTGTTTATTTATAAACAAATTTTATAAACAATTCTACTTGTCCCATTCCTTATCATGAAATTACTTAAATTTTATACAAAATGTACAATATTATTGCTGCAGATTGTTGAAAAGAGAATAATTTACTTTTTTCCACATTAACATTGTTTAAACAATCACTAATTAACAAACTCAGAGCATCATTATTTTTAGTCTTACAGGCTTCGTTCTTTTTGCTTATCTCCTTAAATTCCAATTGCTTTTCAAACTTCTTGAAAAAAATTGACAAATATTAATAATTAGTATTGTTATTAATGGTTTTATAAACAATTTTACTTGTCCAGTTTTTTACAGCAAAGTTACTGAAGTTTTAAATGAAATGTAGAATATTATTACCGAAGACGGTCGAATAATGCACGCTTTAGTCAATTGTCAAGTTAAGTAATGTTTAACCTTTTATTAACTAAGCATATGTGACTAAAAATAACCAAGCTTTATATTTGTTATTTAATAAAAGTATAAACGATGTTAAACTTGTTAAATGGACTAAAATGTGCATTATTTTACAGTATTCAGTAATAATATTGTACATTTCATTTAAAACTTCAGTAACTTTGCTATAAAGAACTGGTCAAATAAAATTGTTCATAAAATTATTAATAACAATACTATTTATTAATAGTTGTTAATTTTTTCCAAAAAGTTTGAAAAGCAATTGGAATTTAAGGAGATAAGCAAAAAGGACGAAGCCTGTACGACTAAAAATAATGAAGCTATGAATTTGTTAATTAGTGATTGTTTAAACAATGTAAATGTTGGAAAAAAATTAAATTCTGCTTTTTTTAACAATCTGCAGCAATAATATTTTACATTTTGTATAAAATTTCAGTAATTTTTATGATAAGGAATTGGACAAGTAGAATTGTTTATAAAATTTGTTTATAAATAAACAAAATAATTTGTTTATAATAATTTTTGTAATTTTAATTACTAATTAGTTATAAATAATGAATAATAAATAGATTTAGATTGATAAATATCAAGTAAATCATCAAAATATATTTTTTCCACTAATTTGTTTATAACAAATACAAACATTTTTTAAACAATTAACTCACTGTTGAAATGTGTTCTTAAATTATTACTTCAACAATTTTCGTCATTCCTAATTTAAATATTGCGTTTCATAAAAAATTAAATTGGTTTAAATTGGAAATTTTTTTTTTCATTTTGAACAATAAATAAAAAAATGAAAACAACTATTTTCTAAAAAACAAAATCGGATGCTGCATGAAGATCTAGAATTGAGCAGAAGGTATCCAGAAAGAAGAGGATGAGTTCCACTTGTCTATGGAAGGTGAAATGTACGGCGCAGGCGTCGCTGACTGAAGTTATAACAAAATTTTTAACACTTAAAACTTTAAACACGTTTTTCTCGAAACTGCATTTTTAAAATCGGGCGACCATAGTACTCGTACACTATAGCACATATCCACCTGCAATTTTGACTGTAGCTTCACATTAACATTATCTAGTAAAGTGCGTACGATTTTTTTGTTATCATTGCAACTTTTTTTTTATAAACAACTTAATGCTAATTTTTTGGGTCAAAAATTGAACATTTTTTAAAAAGTCCGCCATTTTCTGAAAAATTGATGTAAAGCTAAAATCGTACGTACTTTACTAGCAAATCTTATGTAGATTAAAACCCTGTTATTTATTTTGTATCAGATATCACAAGTTCCTGGAATCACGGTCGCCCGTAGAGGCCCTCTTTAAAAAGGTGATTGCAAAGATTGGCTTAGTAGCCGCCATTTTGTAACAAGCATGTAAATATAAAATTTTGTTATGTACTTAAATACATGTTTAATAAAACCTAAAAGAGAGAAATTCGATTAATTTTTCCATACTCCTAAAATAAATTGTCAAAGTTAGGCCTTTTTTTAGGGCTCTAGAGTGGTGTTACTCCTTAATTAAAATTGAAAGAGTACGAAATAGATTTCTCCGCTTTGCTGCACGACGGCTAAACTTACCTTTTGATAGTTATACCCATGATTACATTATTTGCCTCCAAGTTCTACCACAATCTTGACTCCATATTTAGTAACCACCTTGGAAATGTTTGATAAGTACTTATGTCCAGAAGTCAACTCGGAGAGCGGCTTTGTAGGCAATAAACCGACTAGGCGGCCAACTGGATTGATTTTGCTGAAATCCATAGCTGATGACTTTCTGAAATCTGTGAACAAAAAGGAATGTAGAATCTAGCTGGAGATCCTCCTTTTGCAGACAGATATTCCCGCTTTTACTTTTGCGCATGCGCAAACCCCACTTCTTTCTAGGCATTCAAAGAACGCTTTTTTCAATCTATGCGCAGAATGCTTTTTTCTAGCGCATGAGGAGAACGCTTTTTTTTAACGTATGCGCAAATCGGTTACCGAGTCATAGCTTAGAATAATACAAGACTACTTGAGTCAATACAAGGCCAATGTATGCGCGTGTCTATCCCTACATTAAAGAACCAGTAGAAATTGAACGTGGATCTACTGGTTTCCACTGGTTTCAACTAGCATGCCAAGTTGAAAAAAATTTCCATGTAGAAACTCTACTGGTTCCAACTTGGAGATGAAATTTCTGTAAATGTCACGGATATCAAAGTTAAAATTGAAATGGTTTTAACAGGATTTTTCTACTTTGTGGAATAAATATTTCATTTTTAACTAGTTTCAACATGGACTTTCAATCTGACAAAATCTACTTGGATTTACAAGTTTATTTTTAACAAGTATCAGTTTGTAAATCCAAATAAGAAAATCATAATTTATGACACAGTTTAAATGTCATCTTAGCTCAACTTGGATTATAAGTACGGGAGAGTGTCCATCAACGTACCGGGGTTTTTTCAAGGTCATATTATTTATTCTATTTCACTAATTTCAATCACTTCTTTGCATCAATATAAAACTAAAACACTTCTCTAGGTAATGCACACATATTATACCCGATTTATTTTGATTAAATAATAAAATTTAGGATTTTTCTAAACTAACAAGCTATTTTCATTTTCAACAACCTGGGTACACAATGAACCACCTCTATAAAAACACTAAAAATATTCAACAATAATAATATTGCATTTTCATTTTGTAAAAAAACTTATTTTCTATCAAACACTATAAAAAATTATTACTTAACACTTTTTAATTTATAATGTATAACATAAATATACCTCAAATTTAAGTTAACTAGCTAAAATGGCATTTTAGTTTTGCTATGTTAAGAAGAGTACTGATAACAATCGCTGTCACATGCTGTACGCATGCCTAGTTTTATAATCAGGCATACCACTCTGGAAATCGAAAATTCACTGAAATTCCAGGTGGTTCATTGTTCCCTGGTACATTGAATCAACATGACATTTGCAACAAAAATGGTTTTTATAACTTAATGCAATATTTCAAAATCTTTTTCTCATTAGAATATTGTAGTTCAGGCCCGATACAAAATAAATCGTAAGTTCATTTATTTTTAAATTGCCTTATTTCAATTAAAAAACGTGTTTGTATTTTAGGTAAATTTTTTCTTCAGAGCATCAAAAACAGTTTTTTTCAGTTTTCTCTATAAAGAATAAATCCACATGTCTCAAATTTATGGACGTAGTGTGTTTATGCAAACTTCATTTATATTTAAAATTAGGAGAATTTTTATTTAATTGTTTCTGAGAAAATTGAAATGGTTCATTCAAAAAACTGGTACATTGATGGCCACTCTCCCCTATATGTATTCTACTTGGTATTCCAATTCATTATTTACAAGTTTGAGTTTGTATTTTCCAGTTAAAGGTTCAGAGAATAAGATTAAGACATAATTTCATCTTGGCTCAACTTGGATTAGAAGTCTATGTATTCTACATGGTATTCCAATCCAATATTTAACAAGTTTGAGTTTGTCTTTTCCAACTTAAAATTTTAAGAATAACACTATGTCAGAATTTCATTTTGGCTCAACATGGATTCTCAGACTCTGTATTCTACTTGGTATTCCAATTCATTATTTAACAAGTTTGAGTTTGTATTTTCCAGTCAAGATTCAGAGAATAAGATTAAGACATAATTTCATCTTGGCTCAACTTGAATTACAAGTCTATTTATTCTACTTGATATTCCAATCCAACATTTAACAAGTTTGAGTTTGTCTTTTCCAACTTAAAATTTTGAGAATAACACTATTTCAGAATTTCATCTTGACTCAACTTGGATTATAAGTCTATGTATTCTACTTGGTATTCCAATTCAACATTTAACAAGTTTGAGTTTGTCTTTTCCAACTTAAAACTTTAAGAATAACACTATGTAGGAATTTCATCTTGGCTCAACTTGAATATATTTACATAATTTAGTTATATTTATTAATAGTCATAAAATAATAATAGATGGTATAAATTATTAGTAAACAATTATTTATTAAGTACCCCCACAGCAAAAGGTTATCCTTAGGACATCCTATGGATATTCTATGAGGATCTGGGACATCCAGAAAATGTCCTCATTACATCCTGGGCTAACCCCGGGACGTCATATGGATGTCCTAATTTCCGCACTAAAGGATATTCTCTCACAAGCAAAGGATATCCCTAGGTCATCCCAGGGATATCCTTGAGATATCCTAGGTACATCTTCAGGATATCTCTAGGATGTCCTCAGCATATCCCTAGGATTTCCTCCGGATATCCCTAGAATGTCCTTAGGATATCCATAGGATGTTCTCAGGATATCCCTGGATGCCCTCAGGATATCCCTAATATGTCCTTAGGAAATCCCTAGGATGATCTCAGGATATCCCTGGATGCCCTCAGGATATCCCTAGGATGTCCTCAGGATATCCCTTGGTTATCCTAAGGATATCCCTTGGTTATCCTAAGGATATCCTCCTGATTTCCCTTGGTTATCGTAAGGATGTCCTCAGGATTTCCCTTGGTTATCCTAAGGATGTCCTCAGGATTTCCCTTGGTTATCCTAAGGATGTCCTCAGGATATCCCTAGGTTTTCCTAAGAATGCCTTTAGGATGTCCCAAGGATGTCCCAGGAATATTCTTGAAAAAAAATTTTATAATAAAATTTTATTTATTCGGAAAAATCTTATGCGGATACGGAGATCGAATCTCTAACTTTTGAATGTGAATCTAACCCGCTCAATTAAGCCTCTCTGCTATCTTAATACTTGATATTGAAAATGTTATAAATCATTCTTACTCATCCGTAAAGTTTAGTGGCATTACACACAAACAAAGGATGTCCTCAGGATATCCTCAGGATAACCAGAGGACGTTTTTTCGAATCTTCAGGATATCCATGGCATAACCCTTCTTTCGGATATCCTAAAAATATCCTGAGGATATCCGAAGGACATCCCAGGGATATCCTTAGGATATCCCTTTTGTTTGGTTGTAATATATATTAATAGTTTATTTTATTCATTTTTATATATTCATTTGAATACTATAGAGTGATTTCACATAAATCTTTAAATCATTTTATGTAGAAAAGAATAAAATACAATTAAAATAAAATAATTAGATGTATTTGCAAAAGACTGATACTGACTGATACTGATTCATACTGATTTGAATCAGTGATAGACGACTGACAATCAATGAATATAACCAATTCTCAGTGGCTGGATTTTCTTTATTTCAATCAGATGAATTTAACTGACAATCAGTCCTTTATCACTGATTGACCAGTAGATTTTAACTGATAATCAATTACTTCGTTTACTTAATTAATTCTGTGAAATAAAGTTGCTGATTATACCGAAACTATAAAAACATTTGATGATAAACACTAGTTAAAATTCGCAGATTGACGAAAAGCGGAAAAAGCGCGTGGCTCCTGTCTACGAGTTAGACTCGTTAACTCAAACTCGAAACCGATTTTCTAACTGAAACTGCGGAAGAAAACTTGTGCTTGAATTTCAATTAAAATAATTTTCTTGCAAAATCGTGCGATCTAGTGAGTTCTTTAAGTTCAAAGTGCACATGTGTTTTAAATTAAGTTATCTGAATTAGTGATTAAGAAATCAGTGACTATTAAATAGTGAATATTTCGATAATGTTTAGTAGAAAACTACTATTTAAAAAGTAAAATATCTACTAATTGAAAAATTGAATTTCACTATATTTCAATTATTAGTAGATATTTCACTTTCAAATTAGTAGTTTTCTACTAAACATTAGTAAAACATTCACTATTTAATAGAGACCAATTTCTCGCTAATTCATTAGTGTAAAATCACTAATTCAGTTTAAGACAGTTCATTTATATATAAGTAATTAAGTATATATCCAAACAGAAAATAAAGTTTTGTTTATTATTAGTGTGTTATTATTATTATTATTATTTTTTTTTTTTTACAAAACAAGTTTAGGAGAGGAAAAAATGCATTTACGCACTTGTTCGTGTGGGACTCGACCACGTGCTGTGGTAATACCTCACTAAAACAACCTCTCCCATTCTTGCTTTACATATTCTAATCTACTATTGCTCCATCCGTCCTGGAGGGTAAACAAAAGCATGATTCATTTGCTAGAGTTGTTATTCTCGTTTCTTACACTGTTGTTCTCATCCATTGCCGCCGATGTTCTTAAGCGGTGGTCAAGAACGTTGTTGGATGCTTTTTTAGAGCTACCGAATAGGATCTTATAATGAACAGTGCTGCCGAACTAGATTGAGAGAGTTCAGAAGAACAGCCTTCTGCATGCGAACCGCCAACGCATCAGCTTTGTGCTCGCAGCTAGGAATCTTTTGTAATTGGCTCACAAATGAAGCTCGCATCCCTCCCAAACAACCGAGTATAAGAACAATTAATCTGACCCTGTAGCCTGGATATATTCTACTCAATTCAAACAGAAGGTCTTGATACTTTGTCCGTTTCTCATCCTCCTTTTGAGTGATATTGCTTTCAGCAGGTGCCGAAAACTCTATCACACAAATGACCTTACTTTTATGATCCTGGAGCACTATATCAGGCTTATTGGCACTGATACGATGAGTGGTGGAAAAAGAAAAATTCCAGTAGATCTTACACTGACCATTTTCCACAACGGACTCCTGATCCCCTTGAGCATACGGCAAAATGGGTTCTTTATCTATACCATACTGCTGTCGAAGGTGATAATACAACACCTTAAGCGCAGCATTGTGTCTTTCTACATATCTGTAACAAGCATACCTCGGGCACGCACTTAGAATATGACTAAGTGTCTCCGGGTATTGCCTGCACGCTCGACAGTTGGTATTGTCCACAGATATACGCATCACTCGACTGCGATACACCAAAGTATTTATCACTCCATCCTGGCAAGCAAATAAAAATCCTTCAGTCTCCGATTTCAAACCAGCAGATTTGAGGAAACCAAATGACAAAACCCCAGACAATCCCAACTCTTTTATGAGACTGAAGAATTGTCCATGAACAGGCTTGCCAATATGTTCCTGTAACAGAAGCGCATGTTCTGCTTCCTTGACACGTTTTTTAAGCATCAATGGTGTTAAAGATGCTAAACCGTGTTCCATATCCCTGGTTCCAAATGGGAGACTTAGTTCACTTGCAGCTCTTTCTGCCGCTCGATATAAAAACGCCCCAAAATTTGCAATTTCATGATGGTGAACAAATTGCATAAGAGGATCTGTACTGTTTATGACTGAGCATGCTGCAGATAAAACAATTCTACGATGAAGACACTCTAAATTTAAAAGACCTCTTCCTTCCCGATCGCGTGGAAGGTAAATGCGAGGTACGGAAGACCTAGGATGATGACTTCGATGTATAGTCATCATCTTGCGAGTTTCTTTATCTAGTTCCTTCAACTCATTTACATTCCACTTAACTGCTCCAAATGTATAGAGTAGTAAAGGAATGGCTAATGTGTTTGTGGCTTGTATCTTATTCTTCCCAGATAGTTCAGATGCCCAAATTTTTCTGAGAAGACCATGGTATTTCATATGGAGATGATCTTTAAGCCCACACAAATCCTGACTTTCCGATTGCGGAATTCCAAGATATGTGTAAGTTTCTCCAACACCAAGGTGATGAATGGTATTGCCACCAATGAGTTGAATATTCTCAGAGTCACTCGACGTTTCAGCTGTTTCTCGTCTCCCTTTAATCAAATGGACAACAGCACATTTATCCAATCCAAAATCCATACCAATAGCTCTGGAGTACTCGGCTACTGCAAACACCAGAATTTTTAATTCGTCCTTGCTGGATCCATATAGCTTAAGATCGTCCATGTAAAACAGATGGTTGATCTTATGGACTCTATTTCTGGGTTTGCCACACATGTATCCAGAGTATTTTTCTCGGAGTACTACAGACAGAGGCAAGAGGGAGATGCAAAAAAGTAGAGGACTAAGGGAGTCTCCTTGGAAAACTCCTCTTCTAAACGAGATGATGTTAGTCATCACCTGCTGTTTGTTGGATGTTATAACAAACCTTGTCCTCCACATGAGCATTAGCTCCTTTAAGCATCTCACGATGTTCGGATGTACCTCCAAACATTTAAGGAGCTTGATGATCAGCTCATGACTTGTAGAGTCAAATGCCTTTCGGTAATCAATCCAAGCCATTGACAGGTTCCGTCGATAAAATATCGAGTCCTGGGTAACACACCTATCAATCAATAGGTTCTCTCTACAACCTGCCAGGCCTCTCTTGCACCCTCGCTGTTCGTTTATTGCACTCCATACTGGCTCTATGGATGTCAAAATCCTTTCTTTAAGAATGCCAGTGAATAGCTTGTAGCAAGTGTTAAGACAAGCTATTGGTCTATAATTTTTTGGATTAGACAAATCTCCAGATTTTGGTAAGAGTACCGTTCGTCCTTTTACCAACCACTGTGGTATTGGATGTTCTCCGTTGAGAAAGGTAGAGAATATAAGCGCCAAATGTTATTGAGTTAAAGTTAACTTCTTCCACCAAAGATTCTTAATCTTATCCGGCCCGGGCGCTGAAAAGTTCTTCGTTTTAGCAACCACAATTCTCACCTCCTCCTTAGTAATTGGTGGGCTTACCTCTGTAGGATGGTCAAGCCCCTGTCTAAGGCAGAAGCTATGAAAGAGTGTCAATGATGACTCTTCATCGTTCACTGAGTGGGCTTTTCCATAGATGTTACTCCAGAAGTTTTCAATCTCTTCACGACATGGGGGTCTTTCGACAGTTGGCGATGGTGAACTGAACAGACGGGAAGGATTAGTAGCATAGGTATTATTTTGCTTTATCCATTTAACCCGCCGTTCTAAACGCTCTCGTATAACAACTAGAGAACGTATCTTCTCAATCCAATGTTGCTTGATAGTCTGCAACTTCGATTTCCTCAGAGTGTGATGCAATCTTTTTAGAGTTTGGGCTATTTCCAGAACTCTGGGTGTAAATTTTCTTTTAGATTCTAGATATACAATCACACTCTGCAATTAAGAAGCATGCCGTCAAACCGTCCCAATTTTATTCTGCACTTGTCTGATTCGTTTAAAAGTCCTAACGACGCGGTCTGTAACAGATTTTCTGTTACTTTCACGAAGCAGGAGCTTTGCTTTTTCATACACAGCACAGTTCAATGTCCAGAGATCTACATCGTCTGGAAGTAATGAAAGCTCGTTATTTCCTTCAGCGATTTTGTCCATTTTAATGGAAACCTTTAGATGGATTTTGGTTTCCCTAGACCTCATGTTCCCTTCCTCGGTCGTTGGTGTAGGTGTTACTGTCGGAACCTGAAGGTTCTCGGAGGGTTCTTCTTCTTCCTGCTGAAGAAAAGCTTCATATCCCTTCTTTCTCAGAGAGGATACCTGATCTCTTAAATACTAAGGCGTCATTCGAGCGTATTGGGGGTACATATTGACCCATCGCTCATGCAACCTTAGCATATATCCTCTTCTGTTGGGACTACTACTTTGCCAACATATCATGATGTCCTTCCGAAGTTGGTCCGTCCATTTAAAACGTACTCTAGCTTGTCCCGGGTCAATGCCTGGTCGTTGCCTGGGTTCTGTCCTATTGCCACGCCCAACTGAATCCTGATCTCCATCCGAGAGAGACCTATTGTGGGTGGCACTGCGCGTTACAGTCGTCGTAACCGCAAATACTCTGTGTGGGAGGTTATCCCAACACAGAGTGGACAATTATATCGGGTGCCCACCCCTATCAGACTTTTGGTCCGCCCCGGGTATTTAAATTTCCTCGGTACCTCCCATATCTGAGAGGCCTTCCCCTATCCGCCACCTGGGGAGGCGCCCGATTGGGGTGTCAGAAACCCCATCTTAAATGCCATTCAAGTACCCGACCCAGTTGGATCAGAAACTCTGTGATATCCCGTAATGGGTACCACAAGTCCCTTACCAACCCGATCAAATACCTATACAATGTTCTGTAATGGTCATCTAAGTACTGAGCCAAGTAGGACCAGTATCTTTGAGTTGCTTGATGACGGTGTCACCAAGCAACCCATTTCGGGTTATTATTAATATTATTATTATTATTATTTGTTTTTAGAATATAAGGGTGATTCTCCGAGAAGCGCACTACAATTTCATTTTCCCTATGTTCTGACAGAATAATCCGAGGAATAATCAGAAATAATTTGTGTTTTCTACTACAGAGCTGTCATCGATTTAAATCACATTGATTTAAATCATGATTTAATTCAAAAATCTTTACAATTATCCGAATGTCTGATACTGCATATAAAACATCGCAAATCATAAACAAAACCCACAAATTTGTGGATAAATCTTAAAAATTTAAATTTTAATATTTTAATCTTTATAAAATTTAAAAAATTGTGCTAATACAGATGATCAAAATACCTACGATTTACAAATTTGTGGCATTTTAAGAAAGCAGAAAAAGGTGTTCAATTTTTATATCTTTAACTCATAAATTAAATAAAATCCAAACGTCAATTAACTCATATTCTAATTCCTTCTAACTTTTAAATTTCAATTAAATCAAATTTTAATGCATATTAATTAATGCAAAATAATTAATTAATTGTATTAATTCTTTTCCACATTCACAATAATATTTTTTTAATTCTTGCAATATTTCTAAAAGATTTCACTTCTTTGAAACTGCTTAATTTTTATCTTATAATTTCTTGTTTTTACAAAATATTAGGATTTTTTACTTTTAATATTTTTTGTGTATTTTTCTTTTTATTTTAGGATTTTCTTAAATTTTCTTCCTTTTATGCAAATTATTTAATATTATTTTACACAATTTTGTTACTATAACTTTCACAAAACTTTTTATTTCGTTGATTTTCATAATTATTTTTATATTGTTAAAATTAAATAGGGTAGAGTCAGGTGTTGTGGGACAGTTCGGGTGTTGGTACATTGAAATTTTCTGACAAACTACTGAAAAAAAATGTTCCGAATTGTAGATATAATCGAGGTATGCGAAAACACATGACGTTCAAAAGTTTGAGCCATATTGATTCATTAATTATAAAGAAAATAGAAAATAAACTGTTTTTGACGTAGCGGGGAAAAAATTTGCTTGACATACAAAATTAATTTTTAAAAAGATAGAACACTTTTAAACATAAGTATATTGTGATTTATATTATTTAGGTGTGTCATAAAATTTCTTTTTTTTTAATTTTTTTAAATTTTCCAAAATTTTATTCATTTTTTTTAATTCAATTTGTAAGATAGTTTTCTAGTTTTTCTAATTTTTAAATTTTGTTCTCTTTAGTAATATTTTTTAATTTTTTGTTATTTATCATCTTATTTCTTATTTTAATTTTAAAAAAATGTCCGTGAATAGTTTAATTTTTTAAAAAAAGTGTTTACTTTTTTGTATATTTTTATGTCAGTGCTTCATTCTTGTGTTGCTTTTTTTCAATTTTTTCTTTATTTATTTAATAACCCGGGCGAGAAAAACTAATGCTGACGCTGAGTTGAGTCTTGATTCTAGCTTTAACGCCCAGAGTGGGTAACCGAGACTGACAGCAATTCTTAAATCACTGTCGTTCAATATTAGTTCAAAATTAGACACCAATGTTCGTTCTACGCTTGATTTAAGACTGTTTGAATCCTCATGCGCCAAGCTTGAACGTCCAATCTAAATTCAAGCTTGAATCAACTGTGACACAATCTTTCAACTTATCCTATAGTATATATTTTTTGTATATATTAAAGTATACATACATATGTAAATAAATATTAATTAAATAATAAATATAAATATTTCAACTACTGCAGATTTAGTAATTTTATGAATATTTAATATTAATTTTGCAATAAATTAACTATAAATAAACAAACAAAAAATAATGTAATTTTATTTCATCGGACATCCTAGGGATATTCTCGGGATGTCCCCCGAATATCCCTAAGATATCCTACGGATATTTCTAAAATATCCTCAGGATATCCCTGGGATGTCCTCAGGATATCAGGATATGGATATCCTTTTGCTTGTGAGTAATGCCACTAAACTTTACGGATGAGTAAGAATAATGCATAACCGTTTCAATATCAAGTATTATGATAGCCGAGGAGCTTCGTTGAGCGGGTTAGATTCACGTTCAATGGTTAGAGGATCGATCCCCGTATACTTATAAGATTTTTCCGAATAAATTAAACTCTATTAAATAAATTTGTTTCAAGAATATTCCTGGGACATCCTAGAGACATCCTTGGGATATCCGTGACAAATCCTGGGGACATCCTTTGGATATCCTATAAACATCCTTGTTATATCCTGAGGACATCCTATGGATATCCTAAGGACATCCTAGGGATATCCTGAAGATGTACCTAGGATATCTCAAGGATGTCCCTGGGATGTCCTAGGGATATCCTTTTCTTGTAAGAGAATATCCTTTAGTGCAGAAATTAGGATATCCATAAGACGTCCTAGGGATATCCCAGATCCTCATAGTATATCCAATCCAAGTTGACACTAGTTCATCTTCTAATCGGAAGTACAAACTGAGCCAAGCAGGAATCTGAAAACTCGTTGAAACCAGTTGATGTCCTGTTTGCAATTCCAAACAGATCCAAGAATATCACAATCCACAAAATGTATCCTACTTGGAATGTCAAATTTGAACAGAGTTCAAGATGAAACAAGTTGACTTGCAAATTGAAATTCCAAGTAGATCCAAGTAAGTTTTAAGCGTACATTGTAACCACCTTGGATTTTCAATTCTATATCTGTATCCAAGTTGACACTAGTTCATTCTCCAATCGGAAATACAAACTGCGCCAAGTAAGAATCTGAAAACTCTTAGAAACCAGTTCATTTCATACTCGCAATTCCAAACAGATCCAAGAATGTCACAGTCCACTAAATGTACTCTACTTGGAATGTCCATTAGACTGTAAGATTCCAACTGAAACCAGTTCATCTTCTACTTGTCTTTCCAACTTCAGTCAAGCTGAAAACTT
This sequence comes from Ganaspis brasiliensis, assembly GCA_037103525.1. NCBI lineage: Eukaryota > Metazoa > Arthropoda > Insecta > Hymenoptera > Figitidae > Ganaspis > Ganaspis brasiliensis. The sequence goes on along the minus strand of JAZKLR010000241.1, from coordinate 126,816 downwards.
TATCCTACTTGTTTAAAATTGGAACTTACGTGACAATACACTGAGAAAAATGGACGTTTACCCTTAACATCTGGATGTTAACGCTTAACATATTTATCATTTAACATAGGGACAGCTATCTAGATGTTCAGGGTTAACATCTATGTATTAAACTTTAATATCTAGATGTTAAAATTTAATATCTTAGATGTTAACCTTTAATATTTAGAGGTTAAGCGTTACTATCTTGTTTTAAACATCTAATTTTAAACGTCCATTTTTCTCAGTGTAACCAACTTGAAACCAGTGGAGTTCTACTTCTACCTGGATCTACTGGTTCTTTAATGTAGGGATGCGCATTGAAAGAAAAAGAAGAAGTATGCGCAATCATATTTTAGGTACACATTTTCTCAGCTTAGCGCTTCGAATTTCTTCCGCATCCACCGTTTTCTTCAGATCTGTCCACCAGCAACTATTTCCTATTCTCAGGCCTCAAGAGAATGCTCGGTGGAAAGAAATTTAGCGTAAATGAAGAGGTAATCGCCGAAACTGAGGATTATTTTGAGGCTAAAGACAAATTGTATTAGAAAAATTGTATTAAAAAATTGCATGACCGGTATAATTGTTGTATCGACCTCGAAGGTAACTATATTGAATAATAAAATTAAATTTAAAAAAAAAATTTTTTTCTATGTTAGTCTACGAATTTTTTTAGGACAAATAAAAATACACTTATTTTTTTGTTTCGCGGAAAATTTTTTTTTGCAGAGTTACGTGAATTTAAAAGTTTTAAGAAGAACAATGGTTTTTGAACGAAAACGCTAACAAATTTTCTTAAAATCTCTCTAATTTTTTCAAAAATTGATATTTTTTAATTTGTTCTCTGATTTTACTAATGTTTTAGATGCTCTTTCTTGGCAATTTTAAAACGTTCAAAAATTAACAGAATAGCGGTCATTTGTTTTTTAAATCAAAAAACTTAAAGTACTCAATAACTTCATTTTTTATTTTTAGTATAAATATTTGTTGCTATCTAGACTACAGAGAGTATTGAATCAAATTACTTAATTCTTTATAAAAAATCAGAAAAAAATCGTAAAGTCGTCAAAATCAAACTGAAATTTTACAAAGTTCTCAAACCTCTTTTTAGATCTCTGGACGTTTAAAAGTGTTAATTAAGTTGTGATAATGTATGCACCTAACTTTTTATTGCATATTTTAAGAAAAAAGTATAATAAACTAAAAAACTAGGATTTGGTGGGTTATTTTGTGCATTCTTTAAAATCAATTATTTTTCTAAAATTTGTTTTGTTTTTAGTAAAAATTAGACTCTAGTGTTTCATTTTGAAACATTTTTGTCTTATTTTTGTTATTAAAAACGAAAAATAAGCATTAATTTTGAATTTTACGCGTGGTGACATAAAAACCTCAAAAATATAACTTTAATAAATACATGCTTTTAAAGTTAATTTTTAAATTTTTTCTTTTAATTTCTAAAAGTGTAATAGAAGTTATGTTTAGTCAAATTATATTAAAAAAAAAACTTTTTTTGTAAATCTACATTTTCGTAAAATTTCAGTGCTTTACTTTCAAATTATTTAACCAATTCCTACAAAAAGAAATATTTCCAACTTTAGTTTTCTTTATCATATTCTAGAATATCTAAAAAAAAATACTAACAGCAGAAGCGATAAAAAAAATTTTTACACAACTTTGTAAATAAACAAATTTTGACGCATAAAATGGCTTCATTAGGGAGATATTTTGTGGACGACTTTCAGTTTCTATAACTAAGACAAAATTTTTTCTCATCGGCATCGGCATACTAAGGAAACCTTTAGACGGATGTTCACAACATGGCTGAATAGTTAAACTTTCTATTTTATCAAATTACAAATTTTAATAAAGCGTACAGTGGAAAAAGAGCTATTTTATCCCACAGGCACAAACATGGCGCTTTTAGATGCCTGTAGGCAGGGTCTAAACGCATTCATTTGTTCGACCGTGTGAAAATATCGTCAATTTTTTCCCTAGGGAAAAAATAAACAGCTGATCCATGCATTTCTTCCACCTTAGGGAACAAATAGACGCCATTTTCATACGGTCAAACAGATGGACGCATTTAGACCCTAACCTACACTGAGAAAAGAGGATCTCGATTTATAGTAAATAATGTAATTATTTAGTAAAAATTACTATTTGCAGTAAAAATTACTATTTAAAGTAAAATGTGCTTCATATAAAGAAAAATTACTTTTTACGTAGTAAAATTTACTAATTGTAATTATTACTCTAGTCATTTTTAAAAATTCTGTTAATATTTTTAATCTTTATATTGTCTTAATAAATTTTATCAACTTCGAGTATTAATTATTAAATTCGTCCTTTTTTAAATATTGCTCAAGCATTTTTAAAAAGTATAACTGCGTGATATAACAATTACTTCAGTAAGATCAGTTTTTAATATTTGCTAGCAACTTTTGCTCAGGAAATAGTAATCCGTGCCACTACTACTAATACTACTACACGCCTCTCACCGATACGCGAGTCATATACAATCGAATTATATGTACATTTAATAAATGCTTCAATTCCTTGTTACATAAACATTTTTAATATTTTTTAAACAAATCTTTTGTTAATATGGATCTTATACTTTTATTTTGACATATTTTGTTCTAAAAAAATTATAATAAGCAAATTTATACCAAAATGTGCATTAAATTAGTGAATTTAGTTGTTTCATACTTTAAATTAATTAGTATATTTATTTATTTGTTTTAAGACACTTGTCTATACAAAGGAATTGCGTTAGATATTACAAACAATTATATTCACACTTCTTCGTTATCAATTATAGAATTTAAATACATGTACAACTTATTAACTGAGTCATTACAAGGATTATTCAATATATCGATCACTTCTTCCTTTACCATACTCTCATTCTTCGTGTCACGTATGAATTCCCTTCTTTTTTGTTCAAAGTATAAGCATTCTACTAATAAATGGTATACTTTATCATCAATTTGTAACCCACATACATTACAGATTCCCAAATCGTGTAATTTACAACTTTTTCCGCCAATGATTAAAATATTCTGATGCTCATTAAAAAGTCTTATTTGTGATATCATTCTAATAAATTTCAATGGTAGTTTTAGATTTAAATAATTTTGTGGGTCACGGGTAATAGTCAAGTATGGTAATATCCGCAGTGACTGACTTTCATTAAGGCTCCTCATATCTTCCGCATATAAGTGATTTTCATAATCTGTTATCCAGGATAGCTTATCTCTCTGCAAATTTTCTAGATTTAGGTTTTGCCATTCATATTCTTTTCCTATAGATTTGAAAAACTTACTTACTTGTGAGTACCAGTTGTACCTACACTGACCGTCTTCATTCCTTACGGATAGGGTTTTAAGTTTTAAAAAACATATCTTTGGATAACGATAGTCGTCCATTGCCATTATTTTTTCTATATAATTTAACGTAAGTCTAAAAACAGTCACTGCAAGTTTACAAGATGCGGTCTCTAATCTGATAGCATATCCTGGCGTGTTTTTTGGCAATCGTAGAATTCTTTTATAAAAATTATTTTGGATTTGTTCGATTTCATCGACATACCTCTGACTCCATATTTGTGCTCCATACAACAACACACTTACAACTAGATTATTAAAGAGTTTCTTAACAGAAGTCCATGAATTTAGTTTTAATTTTTCAATCAAAGTGATTGTAGTATTTAGCGCCAATTTAGTTTTAGTCGAAGCGTATTTGAAGGCCTTTAAGAAAACTGCTGAGTTTGAAAAAGGAATACCCAAATAAATATATTCTGAAACTATATCTATTGTACGCGTTTCGTTATAGAAAAAAGGGGATATGCTTCTATTGTGCCCATGACCGCCCTTTCTAAAGATAACAATTTTTGTTTTATTTACATTAATATTTAATTTATTTAATTGGCAGTATTTAAGTAGAGCTCTTAATATTTTCCTCATATCCACCACAGAATCCGCAAATAAAACAATATCATCTGCATACGCAAGTAAAAGGATTTCGATCAGATGATTCAAGGAAACCCCTCTAATGCCTTCTTTTCTTAAAAAATCTTCGATATCTGCAATGAATAGGCAAAATAGGATTGGGCTCATCACCTCACCCTGCAAAACCCCTCTCGTTAATTGAACCGATTCCGATATTCCTGTTAATCCCTTGACAGCTATGGAGGCTTCTGAGTATAAACTCTTTAAAATTCCAATAATTTTTTTTTCCCAAAACCCAACTTATAAAGTTTTTCCTAAAGCAAACCATGGGGAACCGAGGGAAAGGCACTACTAAAATCCACGAAAAGAGTGAATAACTTTCCTCGAGTCATATTTAGCCGGGACTGTATAATAGAATTAAGAGTAAAAACATGGTCAATACAACTTCGATTTTTTCTAAATCCAGCCTGATGTTCTGGTAAGAGACTATTTATTTCAACCCATTCGTTCAATCTTCCTGTTAAAACTTGAGTAAATACCTTTGTGATACAATTCATTAACGCTATAGGACGATAATTGGTAGGATCTTTTATCTCCCCTTTTTTATAGATCATTCTTAGTATTACTCTAGACCAGGAAGAAGGAACTTCTTCATATATTAAAATTTTATTAAATAAGAAAGTCAAATAATCAATGCAGTTTTCAGGAAGATTTTTCAAAAACTCGAAGGAAATATTATCAATACCAGGAGTTTTATTGTTTTTACATTTTCTGAGGCTACTTATAATTTCATTTTTTGTTATTTCAGACTCAAGGAAAGAGTTGCCAATTTCCTGTCCGAAAGGATCCTCAAAAGTTAATGCTATTTTTCTGTTAAAAGTTGGGAATTCATTTTGAAAAAACTCATGCCATGTATTTAGGTCTATTTGTTCTTCCATGGGAGGTCGAAATCTATTTCTATTTACAATCTTCCAGAAAGAGGTAGAATCTTTTATTGTCGATAATTGAGTTAATGTTAAATTATTATATTCTTCTTTCTTTTTTTTGGTGAAATTTTTGTATTCCTTTTTCCTCTCAAAATATAACTCTACATCCCTCATTACCGTAAATTTATTAAGCTTACATAGATTCAAAATTGCCTTTAAAGATTTTTTTACTTTAATACATTCCTGATCGTACCACGGTTTCGAGGTATTCCCGAATTTATACAGATTTTTTTTCATTCCTATTTTATTAGCATTTTCGGTAATACTATTAATTATTTTACTCTCTAATGTATCAATAGTATCGTTTTCATTAAAATTGAATTCACAAGTCTGCATAATCTCGGTATACTCTTCATTTAAATTATTTTTCCACTTTAAACCTGGATTTGGTTTTTGAAAATTCACAGATTTATCTATAGTACAGACAACAGGAAAATGATCTGATTTCGTAACAATGTAATTCACGCAAAGATCTGAGAGAAATTCAATTCCCGAAAAATTTGACCACATCAAATCTATTACCGATTTTCCTATTTTATTTACAAAAGTAAAATTAGCAGGGTTATCGTTCCTAGATCTACCATTAATTAAAATGAGACCATTATTCTCCATACAACAGGCAAGTTTTCCACCTCTACAATCATTTTTTTCATCCAGAGTACCCCTCTCATGATATACAGAGAAGCAATTTTTTGGTAGGATTTCTTTTGATAATTGGTTTAAATACCCCATTCTAGCGTTAAAATCCCCCCCTATGTACAATGGTAAATCAGGGAATCTAGACATGATTATTTCTACTTGGTGATCAAGAGTATTTAAAATATTTTGAAAGTCAGAGTTTGGTCCTGCATATAAAAAACATAAAATAAATTCAAAATTCTTACTTGTAAACTTAACAATTAAACATTCCATAGATTTAAAAAGGTTTTCGGCACTGTATTTATTTTTATTAAAAGTTATTAAAAGTCCACCTTTTGCTCTTCCCTTTACAGCTGTTTTTGTTGCCAAACTATAGATGACTTCATATCCCTTAAAGTAAGTTGTTGTGAATGTAGTTGGGTCACTGGTAGTCCAAGTTTCATTAATACACAGGATATCAGCATTTCTCATTATCGGCAGTATATTAGGTAGATTTCGGATTCCCTTGACATTCCATACTATAATCCTCGTTTGATTTGTAAATAGTTATGACGAATCAATTTCTTTCTTGTTTTCATTTTGGCTTGCCGTATTAAAATAATTGCTAATCGTTTCCTTTTGATTTACAGTTGTGAGACCTCCTAGTTTTGTTTTCTTCATATTTGTTTGCAGACCAGGTTTCCTTCCTCTTTTTTTGCTTATTTTAGAAGTGACAATTGTATTATACTCATCACTTTCACTAGGAAGATTTTCATCATCAATCAGAGGTTTCTCTTTGCAGGGTTGTAAAAGTTTCTGAATTGTATCTAGATCGTAAGATTTATTTTCCATTATAATGAATTTGCCTTTGATGTCCACTGCTTTCCCTTGATTTTGAAGAAGTTGTTTGCATTCTAGAAGTTTTTTATGTTGATCATAATTCCTTCTCCTAGTTTCCTTCTATAAATCATTTGAGAAACTGATGTTGAGTTGACTAAAATTCTTGGCTTTTTGGAAAATATAACTTTTACATTCCTGATTACTAAAACATACCAAAATTGGTCTAGAACCCACCGTGTTGCCCAATCTTTTAACAAAAATTATATCTTTGTCTACTATTGGTACTTCCTCAGCACGAAAGGTTTCCTTTACAGTTTCGTGTAGATTTTCATTTTCGACATCCTTAATTTTGAATAGAATAATATTTTTAGCTCTATCTTTATTCAGTAGGTATTCTATTTTAGATCCATAGCTTAATACTTTATTTTCCAATTCTTTATTTTTTTTTTCTAGATTTTCTAAATTAATTAGTATATTGTTACTCATTATTGATACAAAAATATTTTAAATAATATGTATTCTATTACCATTGCAAATTTTTTTATAAAACTTGAATTTCTTTAGTAAATATTAAGTAATTAATTTTCTAGATCAAAAATTTTTTTCTTGTAACTCGTCAGGTGTTATATAAAAACAATTTTTCATTTTTAATTTATGTTTAATCATATTATTTCGTATTATTTTCTTCAAAAAACTGCATTTGTTATAATAATTAATTAAATGTATTTTGATATTCAGATAAATTATTCAATATTAATATTAAAACATTTTTAAAATTAATTTTTACTTTTATTTTTGCTATTTTATTTTATAAATTAGTTTGCTTTAAACTATTTAATAAGTATTATTTATTAATAATATATTGTATAAAAAAATTTAATTATATGTTATTATAAAATTTTTTAGATTATATAAGTATTTCATTTATTTTTACATATTTACAATTTTTTTATTTAATATTATTCTATCTAATTCTATCTAATATTATTCTATTTACTAATGTTTTGAATAATATTTACATTTAATTTCAATAATGTAGTAAAATATATGGGGTTTATGATTTATTTTATTGCGGTAATTCATATAAGTTAAAAAATACGAAGTGGCTACGTCGCCCGTTAACGGTCGATATAACAAGAATATCACTGAAAAAAATACTGTGATGAGATTAGACATTTGAGTATGGTTGACAGGTTATGTAGATGTTTGACATAATGCATCGGTGCGCCACTGTCCATTTTACCTAACCTTACAATATGACTCGCGGTTTCACACAGCTGTATGGCTAAAACACCAATACGTATGGCAGTTCCCAAAACAGCAATAAAATATTGCCAATCTGCCCATAATTATCGCAGTTCCACGGAAATATTTTTTACAGTGTACTTTTCGTCGCCCGTCAGAGAAAATACATGATAAAAAACGGGCGATATAACAAGAATACTTTTTGTCGCCCGTCAGAGAAAATATATATATTTTGTTCGTCAAACATTACATTAATTTTTGGTGTACACAGTTCAGATTTAAAATATAAAAATATTGACATAACCTCAATCTTATGAAAATTTTCGAAAAGAGGTGGAAAAGGGTGACAAAACGAAGCGGGAAATTTGGAATGAATTCGGATCCATCTATAATAACATTGAAATGATTGAAATGTATAAAGATAGATGTACATTTTTTAAAATAAGTAAATTATATTTTTTACATGGCAGATGAAAATCATGATTTTTTTATTTAAATCAAAAATCGATTTTTTTAAAATATAATCAGTATATGAAATCTCCAATGTTTCTTTGTAAGTAGTTCATTGAAGAAATGAAGAAAAAATTTTAAAAAAACACAAGAATGAGACAGTTACATAATTATATATAAAAAAGTAGAAACTCTTTTTAAAAAATTAAATTATTTAAGGACATTTTTTTAATTTCAAATAATAAATAAGAAGATAATAAAAACAAGACTTTAAAATATCTTACTAAAGAGATATGATAAAGAGATATGAAATACACATAAGAACGATGTTCAAATTAAAATATTTAGTACAAGATTAAATTCACATAGTATAAAATAAAAGAATAAAAGCTTTTAAAAAAGAAAAAAATTGGGAAATTTAAAAAATGAAGATAGAAGCACCAAATGAATGTTTTCAAAAATTCGTAATAATAAGATAAAAACTAAAGAATTGAAAAGAAGAAAAAATGCTTCTTAGAGATAGAAAAATGATGACGGAAATTAAAGAAAAAAAATTAAATAAATAGGAAGAAAATAGAGAAATGTTTTTTTCCTTAATCTAACAAACTAAAAAAATGTCGAAAGTACAAAAAATAAAATTAAAAAATGTATATATCAAAATAAATAAAAAGAAAGTCCACAAAAGAAACTTGAAAATCCTGTAAAAATAAAAAAGTTTAAAAGCAAATTAATCCAAACACATTTTTATATTATTACACTTAAAATAGGTCCAATAATAAATTTAAAAAACAGAAAATCTTAAAAATTTTTGGAAGAAGAAGTAAGTTTGCAAAAAATCTAGCAAAAAATAGACAAGATGTAAAAAAAAATTGAATAAGTTTACAAAAAAAAAGAAAGTATTTATTTTTAAAAATATGGAAATAATTATGAAAATCAACAAAAAAAAAAGTTTAGTGAATGTTATAATAACAAAATTGTGTAAAATAATATTAAATAATTTGCATAAAAAGAGAAAAATTAAAAAAAATCCTAAAATAAAATTAAATACTATTAACTGCAATTCTAAAATTTATAAATATGTTATAAGAAAAATGTGTTACATTTAATTACTACCATGTGATATTGTAAATATTATTTAATAAAAAACAATTTTTGTTTTTCATGTTTTATCCTATTTTTTTTTATTTGTTGCAAAATACTTAAAATGGACTTTTAGCACAATTATAATTCTAATTTGCTTTGTTTTTTTGCTTTTCTAATAGTAATTTTAAAAATTCAATTAGTACAATTAATTAGTACACCCTTTTCCACCTCTTTTCGAAAATTTTCATAAGATTGAGGTTATGTCAATATTTTTATATTTTAAATCTGAACTGTGTACACCAAAAATTAATTTAATGTTTGACGAACAAAATATATATATTTTCTCTGACGGGCGACAAAAAGTATTCTTGTTATATCGCCCGTTTTTTATCATGTATTTTCTCTGACGGGTGACGAAAAGTATTCTTGTTATATCTCCCGTTTTTTATCATGTATTTTCTCTGACGGGCGACGAAAAGTATTCTTGTTATATAGCCCGTTAACGGGCGACGTAGCCACTTCGTAAAAAATATATGACGTCAGTTGCGTCGATAGCCGATAGGCTTAATGCGAAAGTGTGCGTTTTTAGGGTTGCGACATTGCGTATTTATATTTAAGTTAGGTAGTTCGATCCCGTATAATTCTAAGATTTTTCCGAAATGTTCACTCGTTAATTCTAAGTACTTGTATATTAGAAGAATAAAACTTGTAAATTAATAAATTGAAGTGTATTTATAAAGTTAATAATGTAGAAACTTTTTTTATTTTTATTTGCATTGATTTATTTTATAAAGAATTAAAAACAAGAAAATATTATTTTCTGTATTTTTTTATTCTCCCATTTCCCGTCTCACACGCATATACTGCCTACATCGGTGAGTGACGCGAGCAGTAGAGGGGCAAAATTACAATTTTCTGAGTAAATATCGTTAGTGGCGATGTAAACGCCACTCCGTTGAAAAGCAATTCTTATTCTGGATGATACAATAGTTCCTCAGATTCATATTAATACTTATAATTTTCATTTAAATTTTCCATTCCATGGAGTAAATTTTATTTCAATCAAAGTATAATTCATTTACTGAATTAAGTAAAAAGTATTTAATTTTTGAACAGTTTCAAAACTACTGCTTAAAAATAGTAATCTTTAATCGAAAATATGTAATTTTTATTATTCTTTTTTTTCAGTGTACAGGCATTTAAAAGCACCCCGTTTGTGCCTTTGGAATAAAAAGTATTGTAAGAACCCCTTGTTGCTTAACCCGGCGAGCGTAAGGTGAAACTTCGTAACACGGAGCGTAAGGTAGGGTATTTTTTACCCTGTAAAGATTTTCTATTTGTATATTTAAAAAAAGCTTGAAATCTTGGAAATTTTTTAACATATTTGTTTCATATTGCCTATCAATGGCATTCATTAATGTTATAATAAATCTTTCATTTGTTTAAACAATTTATTAATGCGAGATTGTAACAATGCCAAAACTAATATAGAGAAAAGTGAATTTCTATAAATTTGTTTAAACAATTGAAAAATTAATAGTAACAATAGTAAAATACATTATTAACCTTTAGTAAACAATTACAATGTTTAAACCTAATGATTTAAACTTTCTTTTACAATATACAAAGAAAAAACTTTTCGTGTGTTTTATAGTCAGCGTATATGTGTTCACAATTGTTATAAATAAACAATAAGAAATGTAAAAAAAAAATTTTTTTTAATCGTTATTGCTTTGTTACCGTGACACGTGCAGCTATTAAAAATTACAGAGAAATTCATCATGCCAAATTCAAATTATTGAGGAATAAGTATTTCACAGGGTAAATTTTACCCTACCTTACGCTCACCGGGTTAATATACTATTTTGTGCACAGTAATGCACAGTATTTTGTCGACAGTAACATAATTTAATTAAAATAAAAAAAGAGATAAATAAATATTTAACTCTGATCAAATAATGCAATTTAATAGAAAATATATTGAAAAGTTGGAATTTTTTGTGTGTGCCGGTGTAATTATTTCCATCTATCAATTAGTAAATAATTACAGTCAAAGTCCGATAAGTCGCATAGTTCGGGCTGTAGGAGTAGAAAATTACAGACCCTACGAATGCCCCTACTATTAAGAGGTATATTCATTTGCGTATGTGCTTTCATATGGGAGCGAAATTATTAATAGTTTAAATGACATTAAAGATAAGGTACTGTTACGTCTATTAAATTAACATTTTTGTCTATAATATCAACTAAAAATATTTATTTATTTCCAAAGAATTTAAACATTTTGTTGTTTTGGAATTTAGCTACTTTAACATAATAATTTACAATTTGTGATTTAAACAATATATTACATTTTCCTTTTATATAATAGGCATATATGCCTCTTATCAATTCGTACGTGAGACGTGGGAGTATAAAAATTATACAATTTTGTAAATATAAAATATGTCCTTAAAATAATTAATCTTATTAACATATTTTACTTTTTAATTAAAATCAGTTAGAGGTTAATTTTTGGTTATAATTTTAATGATTCTTTTTCAAATGCAGTTAAAGTTTATTCATATTTTTTGTATTAAAATTATTTATATTATCAGATGTACTAATTTAATGTTAAAATAAATTTAAACTTTTTTTTCTTTTGTGTTTTTGAGCAAATTTTCTAGACGAAAAACATCCTCTGCTTGACAGAAGTAAAATATAATCGTGTTGAGTTAAGGACTCAATATTATTTAACAAGTATTGAACTTTCCCTTTTGATTACTAAAATCAATATTCAAAATAAAATTTACCTTTTACATCAAACAATTAAATGTAAATTACAGTGTTATTACTAAGAAATTAAAGGTTATGTTAAAGAATTGGATGACAGTTATTGAATCAATACGAGAAGAACGTTAAACTTTTACACAAAAAATTTAACAAGGACCGATTGTTACACAAATACACAAAATTTTCAACGGTGTTCAATAACAGTTTTGATATTTAAAAACAATCTGAAGTTGGTTCACGCAGTCGCAGAAATATTATAAAAATTCACACATAGTCCAGTAATTCTATCCCAAAGGCCCATGGAAACGCGGAAAAATCGGAACAGCAACCATTTAACGATTTTTGGAAAGAGCGGGTCAAAAAAATGAAAACATTTGTGTTTCGGACTTTTTTTACCGGTATCGTTTTGCATAAACAATTGTAGAAGTTGGAGAAATAGGGTTTTTTGATGATTGTTGCTTAACTAATTTCTTGACAAGAAAAAAGTTTTAATAAAAAAGATAGCCCTTAAAAAAAAAAATTGACTGTCATGAAGTCAAGATCAAGTAATTTGTTTATTCAAAAAATTTTAAAAACCACTTAAAAAAGAGATTTTTTTATCTTTAATAACTTTTTAAATAATTAAGTGACAGTTGTCAAATGATGTAAAAGTTTGCCTCTTGTCACTCTTAAGAAGTGTGATAAATTTTAACCCGATGGGATGAATAGTTTTATTCCAATTACATTGGTTATTTAAAAAAACTGTTTTATGCAGATGTAAATAATATTTTTCTGGCTTATTCCATTTGAACTACAATGGACTCATTTTACTCCCAGAGAGTCATACTTACATATACATTTTTATGCATAACAATTTATTAACAATAAGTTGCAAAAAAGGGGTGTCGAAAATTTACCCATTATAAACAAATGGAATAACTTTGTGAATAATTATGTTACGACATGGGTTAAAATTGCATCGTAAAGTACATGTTTTTATGCAACTTTTAAAAAAAAAATGTTTTCTATCTTAATTAGGGGGTAAAAAAAATTTTTTTTTCAGAAAAATACTGACGCTGTCGTTTTTAACTGTTGAAAGTCAAACTCACAGGATGTTCAAAAGATAACATGTATTAGCTGTTAAAAAATCGACGAAGTTGTTACTTATATTATTATTGCTAAATATTGCGATCAAAGTAGGGGTAGCAGTTGACGCCGTCAAGTTGGACGGTGGTGGGGGTATTCGATGCCGCGCTAGAGCTCTTGGGACAGAATTGAATTCAAGGATTCGAATTACCAAAAGTTTCAATAGCTTTCGAAGGAATTGTCAAATTTTTATCTTTTTTTTTTAATCTGAACTAATTTTTGTAGACTATTCTAAATATACCTCCAAATTTTTAATAAAAATAAAATGTACAACTAAATTTCTTAATTTTTTTTTTTACAAATTTTAGTTTGTAATTTTTTTATTGTTTAATTTGAACAAAGTGCTTGAAATAATAATACTGATTAAAATAAACATCGAAATAGTTATTTTATAATAATTAATCTTAAAATTTCCTAATAAACAGCCAACTGACAACGGATATATTGACATAATAAAAAACAAAAGTACAAACTAGAGTTTATTTAATAATTTTAATTTAACTACTACATTATATTTATTAATACATTTAAAATATTTTAATACGAAGTTAAACACGATATTTTATAGAAGTAAATCATAAAATTTATTATAGTATTTTAATGTTAGTATAATTTCGATATATAAATAGTACTATACATATTACATTTATTTTACATGCAAACCTATATTTAAATAAAAATAACCATATTTTCCATAGAGAAACATCTTCGTTTGCGTAATTATTCTTTTTACCTCCTATGTTCTCATTTGCATCTGCCATAGTTTCATTTAAGGCGTCATCTATGTCTAAATCTAAATCTTGTATTATTTTTGTTTCTGTATTAGTGCAACTTTGTCCTTGACACCCCGAACAAAGGTCCGAGCATTTTAAACCATGTTTCCTACATCCACAAGCACCTTTGCAGCCAGTTTTGAATTTCCAAGCCACTCTTGAACCTGATAAAAAACTCTAAATGAGTGTAGTTTGCTGGCACCTTCAGTTGCTGGCAAGCTTTCTAATTTAAAATTACATTTTACAGAAGATTTTTGGAAATGCAAAAAACGTAACTTTTCTAAGGTTCCTGATTCATTTTTTGTAGCATACATTGCTGCTATAATTTTATTTCCACTTTGCGCTATGAGCTCTGGATCTGCATTTTCATCATAAAAATTCATTGCTAATTCTTTTAAATTTTTATTTCTTTTTAATAGCATTTATTAACTTAAACTTTCCTTGCCTGTAAAAACAAGATGTTGTATCGCAACCTGTAAAAGCGTGCAGAAATAAAATTATTGACTTCAGCTCGGGATATTTAAAACTGTTGGCATTAAATATTTCATCCGTAGCACGCCCTGTACTACATTTTACAAATAAAATATTTGTATCATCAGGCGCTAATTGTGATAATAATACTAATAAATCTATATCCTGTCCTATGATTTTAATAACATTATCACAGTTGCCAGCGAGGTCTATTGCTGTTGAAACTATAAGCAAATCTGCATCAGCTTCTGCAGTTTTTGTACGAAAACCAGCTCTTTGAAGCTCCTGACACAACAATGCAATTAGTTTTTTCTTATTTTTATCATTTGACAGAAAGTTTTCTTTAGAAAAAGTTATCCTTGTTGCGATGTCAAAAGCTATCTCTCGACCAACGTTTCTGGTTTTTCTACGTAATCTTTCGCAAGATTTTGTTGTCGAGGAAGTTTCTTGATCGGGATACCCATCAAAGATAATAAAACTGTTGGTCGAAAAATTTTGTTGAACATATGACACATATTGCTTTACAATTTGCACTATCTGATCGTTTTGGTGCCAAATAACTCTATGAATTAAAAACCCGCCGTCAATAACAAAAATCGTGTTTCCAGACGAAACTTTCTCAAAAATTTTGAATTTATCATAAAACGCGGATTTCTGTGTTTTACGCATTCCGCCTTCATCAAAAAGAGAAAGAGGTATCGCTGCCAATTCATATTTGAGGTATTCTTTCATGTCTTCTTTTTTTTTCGACATTTAATGAAATTCGTTGAAACAGAAGTAATGGGTTAATTGTCAATGTTTCATTTTCAATGGTAATCGATGAATTTACTGCTCTCAAAGATAAAACTTTGTTCTTTCTTTGAAATTTAATTGATGCAAAATCCTTATTGACTATTGAAGCAAGTAATTTTTTACCTACTTCATAAGCATCGAAGCAGTTAATTTTGTCATCACCGATTACACCAGAATAAATAGACATTATACAATTAGTGTCAGGAAAAGGTTCATACATTTTAAAAAATTCTTGCAATTTTTCTAAATCAGATTTGTCACGAGATATTCTTGAAATTCGCGTATCAGCGTGTTGCTGAGTGGTTACATAAGTTACGTTACAAAATGTTTCTACTTCATTACAAACTTCGATTAAAACTATTGTTGATAAAATCCACTTAGCCAATACACTGTCAGTGATACCACGACCGTGAGTTAAGCCACTACTGCTTTTCATTGACCTCATTAAAACTTGCTCAATCGTCATATCAGACCATATTCCACTCCAAAATTTATTCGATCTTCTCATAGAAAAGTATCCGGAATTAATAAAATTATGAAATTCTGACACATCCATATTAATATTTGGTTTTAATTCAAGCATATCTTGTAAATAGAGCTGACTTGACTTGGCGTATAAGTAATGTCCACCTGCATGAAAATAAGGTAACATTCTTTGTACACATTCCAAGTGCAGCTTCCAATTTCCAGAACATTCAGATTCTATACATTTTTTCACAATTGACACCATTTCATAATATTGTAACCACAGCTTAGAAGTTGGTCCATTCTTCTTCAATAACTCTAACTGCTTTTGAAACTTGTTTTTAATTTCTAATAATTGCCCATTTTCCCCTTCACATTCCCAATTATCTCCAACTTTGGTTACAATATTGTTTAACAGTTCAATCTCATTTTGATTAAAATCTAGTGATGACAAGACAATACCAGCCAAAGTTGCCTGAGTTAGTAAATGACCTCTGACTGCTCTGGAAAAAGCATGTCCTGACAAAGCTTTCTCAGCTGACGTTTCGGCAAAAATAGTTGAGAAAGCTTCTTTCAGTCCACTTCCTTCCATAATGTACCCAATTGAACCAAGAAATGACATCAACATGTGAAAACCCCCAAGACGAACCATTACGGAGCTTAAGTTGTGTTTATCATTCTTTTAAATCTATGGAAGCTATAATTTCTCGTGCTTTGAAATACAGTGGTTGGTCAAATGTAACGAAGCAAGTTTTCTGACCATATTCTTTGCATTGTAATGCAGCTTTAATCAAAACTGTTAAAATCGTATCATAATTGCTTGGTGGAGCATTAACAAACGGTAATGGAACGATTTTAGATACGTCAAATCTGCTTGATGTGTTAGACGAATAATGTTTCTCTAAAAACCCATTCCAACCAACAGTATTCTCTGCTTTATAACGTTTACCATAAAACCACAATAAATCTACAAAATTAATTTCAGTTTCTTGCGAAATAGGATTTTCAACATTAATATCTTTCACTTTAACGTTTTGTAATCCCAAGGAAGAACCTTCTTAAAAATTTTGTAATGGAATGAAACCGAATTTTCCCAGAACATCTGCGGCAGGTATTGAATTTAATCTCGGAATAGTTCCATTGGATTGAACAAATGAGTATGGAGTTATACACATTATACCACCCATCGCATGAAATGTTTTATGACCATCCAACGTATTGGTATTGTGATCCGCGTTATCAAAGACGAATTGTATGAAAGGATGATATTCGAAACTAAAGTGATCAGGTTCATGAACAATTGATGATTCAAAAAGTAATGTTTCTCTATAGGATGAACACAATCCCAAATACGAAAGAGCATCAATAAGTCCCCTTGAGCCATGTTTTTTATGTATCATAGATGAGAGTCCTAACAGTAATGGTGACAAAAATTAGCGCGGCCTAACAGAAGCAATCAAGATATGAGCAACAGTTGCAATTCTATTTGATCATTTTTTATTATTCTCTTCAGAGATTTATGTGATGCTATCAAGACATCTAAAAACGATTTCAGAGTTTCGGGAATGTCTGACATTATATCTTTAAGAAAACTACTCGGAGCTTTGTAATTGTTCATATCGTAATAATATGCTCGAATATCTTGTAAAATAATATTAGCAGCCATTTTTACAATTCTTTGGCGTTCATCTACATCTCTAGATTCTCGTAGTTCATACCAAACATCATTCAGTTAATTATTTCTCGCATCGCGAAAACAAAAAGTATGATCATCATCATTTTTGTGAAAAACAATGTCACTTCCAAAGTGCCTTTGTAATTTGTCTTTGATTAGGAGTATATGTTCAGCACCTTCAAAAGATAATAAAATTTCTTTTAAAGAGAATTGACATTGTTCTTCATTTTTTTAAAGAAAATCAATAACATATTGAACAGATGTGCTTAATTTTTCATTTTTTGGTCGACCACGAACATTTAAGTTACGCGGACGGTAAAAGTCTCGCAAGCAATAAGGATGATAGCGACCTTTAACTGTACTTAAATCGGTAATGTTAGATAACCGTTGGTATAACAATTGATCAGGCTCAAAAAGTTGTTCATTCACTACAACTTTTCGTTCCTCACTAGTTTTCAAAAATTTTAACCTGGTACAATCTCCTTGTACAATTCTTACAGGTTCCCTCTTTTTTTTTCTTCACTACAAAAAAAACATAAGGAAGAAAAGTCAAATTCCCTTGCGTCCGAGTTCCGTGTACTTCGTGATGATGCAGGTGTTGACTTTGACCGTGTTTTTATTGATTTGACAATGCTTGGTCTCCTTAAATAAAGAGTATGGCAGCTACTATGGATTTTGATAGATTTACAATTTTGTAATTTTAAATGCTTCTTATCCTTTCTCTTCTTACTGGCTTCAATAAGAGATGCAATTGCACGCTCTTGAACAGTAGTTGATTTGCTTGACAATAATTTATCATCACAAAGCATGCAAATGTCATGCTGAAAGTCATTGTCACTCATTATGATCCTAAAACCAATAATGAAAAAATGTTTCAATATAAATTAAAGCTATTTCTGATATCCTTTAAAAACTACTAAATTAACTTTTCTCTTACAAAATTTTTGCATAAAGCATATTCCAAGATAAAAAATACTATTACATAAAAATGGAAATTATGCGATATGAATATATGCCAATGCCAAAATAAACAACTGGCGCAGCACTGTGTCAATGTTGAAAATAAATTAATGCCAGTACTGGTGAGCAGTGATAAACCAAGAGACAACGAAACATTGCTCTAATCAATCTAATCAATTGTAATTTTGATAATGTAACCAGTACTGCACCAGGTACACTCGCCAACACTATTACCAGTACTGGAACAGTTCTGCATATTATTTGTTTTTTATTATTCACGCTATTTTTAACACGTATTACATATTTGTATTGATGATAAAATACTATATAATCGATGGCAGATATAAATTGTAGTAAATAAATGATATTTTAAAACAATACCCACTGAATCATCGTTAAAGCCTTCACTCCAGAAACAAGTGTCTTAAATTGTTCAAAAATGTCTTAAATTAAGACAGTTTTCGTGTCTTAGACACTAAAAGTATCTTAATTTAAGACATTTTTGCCCAATTTAAGACACCATGTTTTTGCAGTGCTATTCTTAAAAAAGAACATTTTTAAACACTTTAATACTATTTTTAATTTATTCTATTATAAACAAATCTTGCTATACTGAAGTTAATTTGAAAATACGGCTTTGGTTCTTTGAAGTTAAAAATTTTGTTTTAAATAAAACATCATTTGAATTTTAAAATAAGACCTTTCTTTCAAAGAAATAATGTTGCAAATTAACGCTTCATAATAACGGTTTTCATAATAAAATAATTGCTAATAAATATATGTATAATACTGTATACTTACAAGACTTACTGCAGACACTGACTAATCAATCTTTAAAGTACTTTGATGCAATTAAACTTCACAAGTTTTCTGTTTCAGAAACCCACTAAACCATGTCTTTTTAGAAAAAATTTCTACAAACTTAACAGATAAACTTACAGCACAAAACTGTAATTTAAAATGAGCTGATATTTCGTATGACTGCACCTCCAATATACCATTACAAAAGGATAAAGTACATTATAAGTTCATTATCATAGTTCATTAAATTTACTTAAAATATATGAATTCAGAATAAGAACGATTTTTAACGACTACAAAATTTTTCCTGGAACTAAAGTCTAGTCGAACTATAATTTACAAATTGTACTAAGACTAATAAAATAAATTTTTTAGTTTACTTCACTAAAATATTTTGTTTAATTTCGTATTAAAATAAATTAAATAGCATAAAATCTATAAGCATCAAAACGTTACATAATGATACCATTTTTTAGACCATTTCTCATAATTAATCAAAAAAATGGTATCATTATGCAACGTTTTAATGCTTGCAGGTTTTACGTGATGTATTAATAAATGTAATGTAGTAGTTACATTAAAATTATTAAATAAACTCTAGTTTGTATTTCTGTTTTTTATTATGTCAATATATCCGTTGTCAGTTGGCTGTTTATTAGGAAATTTTAAGATTAATTATTATAAAATAACTATTTCGATGTTTATTTTAATCAGTATTATTATTTCAAGCACTTTGTTCAAATTAAACAATAAAAAAATTACAAACAAAAATTTGTAAAAAAAAAAAATTAAGAAATTTAGTTGTACATTTTATTTTTATTAAAAATTTGGAGGTATATTTAGAATAGTCTACAAAAATTAGTTCAGATTAAAAAAAAAAAGATCAAAGTTTGACAATTCCTTCGAAAGTTATTGAAACTTTTGGTAATTCGGATCCTTGAATTCAATTCTGTCCCAAGAGCTCTAGCGCGGCATCGAATACCCCCACCACCGTCCACCTTGACGGCGCCAACTGCTACCCCTACTTTGATCGCAATATTTAGCAATAATATGAGGAACAACTTCGTCGATGTTTTAACAGCTAATACATGTTATCTTTTGAACATCCTGTGAGTTTGACTTTCAACAGTTAAAAACGACAGCGTCAGTATTTTTCTGAAAAAAAAATTTTTTTTACCCCCTAATTAACATAGAAAAATTTTTTTTTTAAAAGTTGCATAAAAACATGTACTTTACGATGCAATTTTAACCCATGTCGTAACATAATTATTCACAAAGTTATTCCATTTGTTTATAACGGGTAAATTTTCGACACCCCTTTTTTGCAACTTATTGTCAATAAATTGTTATGCATAAAAATGTATATGTAAGTATGACTCTCTGGGAGTAAAATGAGTCCATTGTAGTTCAAATGCAATAAGCCAGAAAAATATTATTTACATCTGCATAAAACAGTTTTTTTAAATAACCAATGTAATTGGAATAAAACTATTCATCCCATCGGGTTAAAATTTATCACACTTCTTAAGAGTGACAAGAGGCAAACTTTTACATCATTTGACAACTGTCACTTAATTATTTAAAAAGTTATTAAAGATAAAAAAATCTCTTTTTTAAGTGGTTTTTAAAATTTTTTGAATAAACAAATTACTTGATCTTGACTTCATGACAGTCAATTTTTTTTTTTTAAGGGCTATCTTTTTTATTAAAACTTTTTTCTTGTCAAGAAATTAGTTAAGCAACAATCATCAAAAAACCCTATTTCTCCAACTTCTACAATTGTTTATGCAAAACGATACCGGTAAAAAAAGTCCGAAACTCAAATGTTTTCATTTTTTGACCCGCTCTTTCCAAAAATCGTTAAATGGTTGCTGTTCCGATTTTTCCGCGTTTTTTGATAGAAATACAGGAGAGAGTTTCCATACCAAAAAGATCAGAGTTGCAAGTCAAGTTTTTGATTTTGATCAAAGTTGGTCAATTTGTAGTACTTAGGGGTAGTAATAACTTAGTCAAGTATTTTTGAAAAATTTTCAAAATTTTAGGAATTACGTCACTTTGAATTTTTTACCCTTTATTTTTTCAAATTCTTGTAATTTAAAGAGTTTTTAACCGATTTTAACGAAATTTATAGGGTGTACATAGAAAACTATAGTGTTTCAAATAAATTTGAAGTGGATTTAAAAACTTCAAAAATTCATGTAGAAAAACACAAAAAAAAATTTAAACCTTTTTTTCTATGTGTGCTAATTCATATTTTTTATTTTCCTTACAATATAATGAAAGCTTATCATTTTATCTTTATTTAAAAAAAAAAAAATTATGGAGGGTCTTTTAGTTCTCCAGATATCGGCAAAAGAGTATTACGTTGCACGTCTTCTATCCTGTGGGCATAACGGTTTTTAAGTTTCATTTGTTTTTTCAATTAATTTTGCCGCAAATAAGAAAAAAAAAGTAAGTGCAATTAAATATGATAAATTCGCCGATCTGAAAGTTACACTTTCAGCCTAGTAGTTATTGCCATTAATTTATTATTAAAAAGTTCAAAAAAGTAAAAAGGAAAAACTGAAATAATTTTCTGGTTTTGCTTTCGTTGAAGCTCATCAGTACCACGTAAATTATTGTTAGCAGTAGACCAGAACGTATTTACAACTATATACATATTTACAACTATATACATATTTACAACTGTATACATATTGACAACAATATACATATTTACAACTATATACATATTTACAAGATCATTCGACTTAATGTGGTTTCCAGGACCACTTTAACGTTTTGCTTTTCGAGCAACCTTCTTTTTTAGAGCAGATTTCTGTATGTCTACTGTTTTTGAATCAATAGAAGCAGAAAATCTTTTGCAGAGTATCTTCTGATTGTCCAGAGGTGAAAAGGAATGGTATTCTCGAGTTCCCGAAATTGTTTCAGCTTTGGAGAACCTATTTGCTAATGTCGCTAAATGTGTTTCATACTCTTCAGTTGAGCAGTAAATAAAATGCGTGTTAGGCATTGCAGTTATAGAAAAATTGTACAAATCTGAAGGAGTCATAATTTGATTTTCATAGGGTTTTTGGAGACTACCAATTGCAGCTAAACGCTTTACGGTACCTCCTACTCCATCACATGGACTTTTGCCATGTGAAGTAGCAAAAAAGTTCCATGTGGCATTAATTCCAAAATCTTTAAAATGATGTGTTAGATTTATAAAATTTGATTTGTTTTTGTATTGGGAAGCAGCTCCGTCAGTAAAATAAGTCATCTTTTGAATATCAGGATAACGAGTCTTCAATTCGAAAATTAATTTTTTAATGAAAAGATTTACGGCAACAGAATCATGATGAAGGCAATCAGAAATGATAACAAAACTGTCATGCAATATTTGCCCATTTTCATTACGGTAAACGACAAAAGGATGAATTGTTGACTGTTTGTTATTCCAATGATAGCTTTGACTCGCATCTTGGATTAAAAATGAATAATTTTCTGCAAAATCACACAATACAAGGAACTCACATGATTTTAAAGAATTTTTGCTGTCAAATAAAAATTTACTTTGAGCCTTTGCGATAAAGTCGTGTTTTAGGAGTTGCTTCAATTTTCCAATAAATTTCTCTAAAAATTCATCCACTGGGTCGATGTGAGTTTCTAGCGAAGAACGGTCTGTTGATGTCCAGCTTTTGTATGTAATGTGCTCTATGAAATTGTCTTCAAAAAGTTTTTCTAATTTTTGAGCAACGTTTTGTGTGCCAGGACAACTGTTGCACTCGAGAAAATAACAAGCAGATGTCGATGGATCACAAACCATTTGAGCCAAAATTGTTTCATATGCCCCAAGGAATGATAATTCAGATTTATTATCTGTAAGTTCTTTCAAATGAGCTCCTATTATCATAAGTTTTAAATTTTGATGTATGGTACAGACGCATACAGAATGGGTGCCATTTCCACCAGCAAAAACGCACTCTTTCGGACGAAGTTCGGCAAACTTAGAAAAACCTATTTTAAGGTCTGGATGTTTTTCCTTAAAAGCTACATATATTTCTTTTAAGTTTCCTAATAGTAAATGCTTCTGTGCCTGCACGCGAACTCCATCTTTTTTAACTGACTTAAAATCTTTCTTCCCTGGCATTTGCCTGCTAAATTCACTGTCATGGTAAAACTCATACACAATTTTTTCAGTATTTTCAGAAAGACGTCTACCTTGCTTTGCACAGGCACTTGAACCAATTCCATATTTCTTATGGATAAATTTAGCTTTACGAGCAATCGCGTACGATACTTTAAAATCAGTTTCTAATTTTCGAATGCTCCAACGTATTGGTAACATTGTTAAATATCTTATTTTTTCCGAGGGACTTGGGGTATTATTAATTTTTTCTTTAATTTCGTAGACTACATCATTTAAATCTGTCACATTCTCATCCTCCACATTTCGAAAAACTTTATTTAATTGATCTTTCAAGGCCATCCGTATTTCTTCAACTTTATATTTTTGGGCAGCTTCAGATCGAAGATCAACCGAAGGCTGAATAGGAGATATATTCAGCAGATAAAGAATCTTATTTAACACTTCTATATTTTCTTCATCGTCTGCTTTGGGATCATAATTTTTGTCACTGTCACAGGTATCAGTGAAAATAGTTTCCTGGTCGCTCACACTATCAGACATTTCATCATTAACAGAAGCATAAATATTTGAATGCGAAACTTCCTGAACAGTAATATTGTCAGATTGTTGACAATTTTCGAAAGAACATGATTCTTCTACAATAGGACTCAACTTTTGATCTATAACGCTATCTTTCTTTGGTAATTCTAGGCGACAAGAATTACATATATATGAACCTAAAATGAGTCTAGGGTTTTGTATAGAAGTGTTTTTCAAAATGCTATTTGAAATTTTACGATACCTCTTAGAAATACCCGATGTATTACTAACAGTATGTTTGTTCTTATTGAAAGGATTACAACACTGTATGAACGGAGCCATTTTACATCTAGATACTATTTAATGTGAAAAAATTATTTAAATAAACAAAAACTAATTCGGAAATCTAACCAAACCATTGATCCGAACTTAAAGGTTTAAATGAAAGAAAATTCGAACTTAAGTGAAGAAAACTGTTAAGACAAAATTTTGTAATGCTTAAACTATAATAACACCATACAACATAAGAAAAGTTCAAATTAAAATATAAAAACTTTATATTTTTAAACTTAAGCGAACTTTTTTTTTTGCCGATATCTGGAGAACTAAAAGACCCTCCATAATTTTTTTTTTTTTAAAATAAAGATAAAATGATAAGCTTTCATTATATTGTAAGGAAAATAAAAAATATGAATTAGCACACATAGAAAAAAAGGTTTAAATTTTTTTTTGTGTTTTTCTACATGAATTTTTGAAGTTTTTAAATCCACTTCAAATTTATTTGAAACACTATAGTTTTCTATGTACACCCTATAAATTTCGTTAAAATCGGTTAAAAACTCTTTAAATTACAAGAATTTGAAAAAATAAAGGGTAAAAAATTCAAAGTGACGTAATTCCTAAAATTTTGAAAATTTTTCAAAAATACTTGACTAAGTTATTACTACCCCTAAATACTACAAATTGACCAACTTTGATCAAAATCAAAAACTTGACTTGCAACTCTGATCTTTTTGGTATGGAAACTCTCAGGACTAACATTGAATCCGTGCGAGGAAAAACTATGTGATCAAAGAAAGAGGAGAGTCCGACTTATCGGACGGACACTTAACAAACATTGACTGTACTGGTAATTTTGTCATTTTTAACTGATTTCCTCTGAAATTATTAATTATTTTCTTCACATTTCAGTTGAATTCTTAAATTTTGAATTTATTTTCTCCATTCTTAATTATTTTCTAAAATTTACAATTATTTTCTTCAATTTTTAAATACTTTATTCAATATTCAATAACTTTTACTGCGTAAAAGACGAGAGGCCTTTTACGCAATTATCAATTAATTTTTTAAATTTTAATACAATTCTACAATTCAATTTAAACTTTTGCTACGCAAGTATCAATTTACTTTTATTATTTTTCAATTATTTTCTTTAAATTTCAATCACTTTCGTAATTATTCAAGTATTTTTGTCATTTTCCAATTATTTTCTTCGTAATTGGGTGATTCTTCTGAATGTACCTTCTTTGAATATTTTCTTATTTCGATTAATTTTGTACAATCTGTTCATTAATAATTGTTGTCGATTTTTACAGTCAACATTTACCTTTTATTCAGTACTTAAAGAAAAGTTTTAAGCATTTTGATTCATCCGAATTCATATCGGAGCTGTGTCAAGTCAGAAAAGCTTCGGAGATAAAAGCGATTTATCTCGTACGCAAAAACAGCTCAATGAAATTGCTTCTGGATTTTTAATAATACTAAGAAGAGGCTAAATTTTAACTACGGAAGGTGACAATAAATAATATTGTGTAGATATTGCAGAATTAATAAAAAAACAAACAAACGGTCAAAAGAGGCACTTTCAGAAGAATCACCCATTTATATTATTTTTACCATTTTAGAATTGTTTTCTACAATTTCCCGTTATTTTATTCAATTTTATTTTGTCAAATGCAAGATATTTTTGGACACAATAAAATCTCAGCAACTATAATTAGAAAAAAAATTAACTGTTTTTTGACATTATTTTTATACTTTGTAACGTTGTGAATCGTTACTTATTTAATTTTTAAGATATAATTTAGAGTTAGAATATTCAAGGCTGTAAAGAGTATTTCTTTTCTCTTTAGTCTTGAATTCTATCGTTTCTCTTATTCGTTTCTGCGTGTGGTTTTGGTCGTTGGCTTGAATGTCTAATGAAAAATGAATTGCGTGAGGTCAGCTTCGTTTTCCGAGCGTTTTTCGTAGGTTTCCGGATTCTTGGATCAAGGGACCAATTACAGGACTGAGGGACAAGGACGGAGGTAGGAAGAAGGACGCAAGGAAGAGGGGATCGACCGGCTGATCGAATTCTGGACTAGGTCACGGCCATTACTAATTAAGTACTGCTCTTGTTGGGACCACGCGCTCGTGAAAAGTGTTTATCAAGTTTGATATTATTAAATTGAGATTGTAGGGGAAAGGGGTGAGTGGCTAAATAAAGTTTAAATTAAAGAGTTGAAACAAGTGTTACGGTAACATTAACCCTGTTGTTTTTGTGTCGACCTTTGATTTTCTGCGTTGCCGAGGCCGGCAACACGTGGTGAATTTTCTTTGCGGCGGATAGCCGTTGGTAAGTTTATTAGTCAAATTTCGTTGTGTCTCGAGCGGATATTACACCAATCCGTGGATTCGGAGGATCTCCCCTTTGGTCCAGCGTTGGATTTCTTGTGTTCTTTCAGGGTGAAAAGTCAGAATAAGAGTTTCGCGTTTCGAGTCTGGTGTAAGTTTTAAATAATTGAGACTCGTTACAACTTAAGGGGTAACACCACTCTAGAAGCTCGAAAAAAAGCCTTATTTAAATAATCTTTTATGAAAAGACGGAAAAAGGAATCGGTTTGATTTTTGCAGGGATAATCAAGGGTGTATTGAAGAATGTAAAAAATTTTTTTATTTATTTTTTAATACAAAATGGCGGCACTAAAGCCATTTTCCAAAAACGCCCGTTTTTGTATACCCTCGCGGGAGGAAGCTTTTCTAGGGAACCATAGCACCTGGACCAAAAAGTAAATTTTTTTAAGAACAACTCAAAAAGTAGTAAAGTACATACGACATAATTTTTAAAAAAAATTTTACGAAAATGGCAATTGTAAAAAAACTTGATTTTTTGTCCAAAAAATAACACTAAATCCGCTGTAAAATAAAAAAAATGTATTTATCACAAATCCGATATGTACTTTAATAGATAATCTAATTTTGAAGTGACAGTCAACTTTTTAAAGAAATCTATCGAACGATCTTTGAGAATTGTGTAATATTAAAAATTAAATTAATAAACATTATAATGTTTATTAATTTAGTTTTTAATATTCAATCAAGTAAACCAGGGGTGTCCAAGTGTCACTCATTCGGTGCTCCGAGTGACAGTGTCACTCAATTCTCTAGGTCAAATTCTGCTTCCAAAATTCTACAATGGAGAGTTTAGTTCCGGTCCTAATGAGGGTTCAAGCCTTTTAAACCGTATCGTCCCTATCGAGTTAAAAAAAATTTAAAAAGAAGTAAATTAAAAGTATCTAAAAATTTGCAATATAAATAAATAAAAAGTAATAACGAATTTAAATAAATAAATAGTGTTTATTCAAAGTTTTTAGAAATTGAAATTTAAAAAATTGAAATTAAAAAATATCTTTAATCACATATTTTTTTATAAACCTAAAATAGTAATTGTTAACAATGTTTTTTTAATAATTTAAAATTAATAAAAATTAATTTAACAACAACAAAAAAAAAATTTAAATGCAAAAAACTTCAAACTAAATTTGTTATTATAAATCGTATCGACCCTTTTGAGTTAAAAGCATTAAGCATTGACATTCTGAAGTATTAAAAATTCCAATTTCAAAATTTTAAATTTAAAAAGATGCAAATTAAAAGTATTTAAACATTTCAAATATAAATAAATAAAACATAAATATAATTAGTGTTTATGAAATGTTTTTAGAAATTGAAAACTCTAAATTTTTAAAAATACTCTAGTCATGTTATAATCACGTTTATTATTTTGTTGTTACTATTACTATCATCATTATTATTATTATTATTATTTTAATTTTTTAAAATCTAGAAATTAATAAATGAAATTTAAAAAATTAGTTCAAATAAAATATTTGAGTAAATAATTATTAGTATAATTTTATATAAATATTTGATTTTTATTTTATTTATTTATTGCATAAATTTATTTATTCATTACGACCATTACGTTCTGGTAAGTTTAAAAAGCGTGAAAATTGGACTCATAAAACCCAGGACTGCCTGCTGTGAGTCGTACAATAGCCCTTTCTCGGATTTTCGAACATCGACGAAAAAAATTTCGTGTCACTCGCGCTACCGTAATGTCACTCTGCACTTGCCGTTTCTGGACACCCCTGAAGTAAACAATATAAAAACAAAACCCGGACGCCAAGTTATTTTAATGAAAAATAACTAAACAAAAATAATACTAAAATAAAAGACTAATTAACTAATCAAATGTTTCTAATCTTCAATTGAAATATAATAAAGCGACGACTAACTCTTAATCCGGAGAGTGGGCAGTAAGTAGCAGCAACAAACTAAAAATTTAAATTAAACCACAACATAACAAATTTATTAAATAGAAACCATTTCAAAGGTTACAAGAAATCAAAAATAGCCGACCACATGGCACGGACATTTACAAAAAATACGCGCACTGAACACTGACTCGAACTTTTACAATTTTTGGTTGGAGAACTGATTCCAGCATTCACAAAAAGTCAATAGTTTATTTTATGTGCTCACCTGGGAGAGGTCTTCGACCTCTATTTGAATCTCGTCCCTTCATGAGTTTTATAAAATCTGATTTCTGTCTTTAATTGTTTGAAAATATGTCTCTCAGTCTCACACCAGAACTAGAATGACGCTAGGCTGAACGGACCGTCGTTAAGCCAAATTTCTACGCACAATCACCCGCTGGCGCAACAAGTCAGGGACATAATCATTGAAAGTTCGTTAGTTACGCCGACATACGTCGCCGTTACGTAGCAACCGCGAGCGACCGAACTCTGTCGCGCGGGGAGATGATGGCCTCGTCCGCCCACCTCTGTATCTCTACCGTCTGCTACTATTTTGACAGCTTAGTAAACAAATTCCGTCGACATCGTCTACTGGCCCTGGCACTCTTGTCAGGACGGGACTCACATCCGTAACTGGTGCCAGGACGATCCCACGACGAAGGACTCGACCTCAAAGAAAATGACGTACCTCAGGGCAACTTCTCAGAATATTAAAAGTGGATAATTCTCCACTTATTCATGTAGTAGCGAGTTGGTGTTTATGTAGGAGTAAAACAGATTTTTATAAATAAGATTTTGTTGTTGTCAAGAAAGCAACAATTCCGGATTGGCAAATTGGCAGGTACAACAGTCGAAATGAAATAGATTCCAGTTAATAAACTGGTGTTTATTAATGTTTTTAAAAGCTAATTTGAAAACATTGGGCGAGGTAACACTTTACCTCGTCAGAGAAGCTGTTGAATATCCGCCCAAACTCGTACCAATAGCTCGTTTCACACTAGAATACACCGTCAGGGGAACTAATATCTTTATCTCTTTCACCAGCAGCGCGGCAACGAACGCAATTGACTTCATAGAAATCTCTCATCAGCTAGATCTTAAATCAGATGCCGTGTATCGGCTTCGGAGCATAATGGGCATGTGATGGATTATGATGTCACTGGGATAAGCAAAATTTGTCCGTAACTTTTCTCTTAAAATATTTAATATTTTGTCACGAAACTTGGTATAGTTAATTAAAATGTCATAAAGAAGGTTTCTCTGACCCGAATTTGTTGAAATTTTGGCCCAAAATTAATTTTGAAAAATTTTCGAAAAACAGCAAATTTATTAAAAATTAATTTTGTGATAAAAGTTTAACAAACTTGGGTCAGAGAGACCTTCCTAATAATATTTTAAGTAATTCTACCAAGTTTCGTGAAAAAATATTTAATATTTTAAGAGAAAAGTTACAGACAAATTTTGCCTATACCAGTGACGTCCTACTCCATCACATGCCCTTAAACCAAAAATTCAATTTACTTTTAGTCTGCGATGCCTGCTCCATATATTTGACCTTCCATATTAATATCCTCGTCTTTCTACTCCTTTTTGGATAATTTCAGTGACAATTGAGCCTTTTTTGCAGCATCAGTGATGCAAAGAATCGGGAAGTTCACGTATAAGCGCTAAATGCGAGATCCAAGGCGCTTTCGGAAAATCTTAAAATTGAACCACTTCATACTTTTTTTCTATTATACATACAATTAAATATCATTTTTATGACTCTAAAGTATATTTTAAACGAAAAAAAAATTTTTTTGAAAATGTAAAAATCCTAGAGTGGTGTTACCCCTTAAACCATAAACTCTTATCTTTGGAATGAAATAGTAACCTCTAAAGAAATATATACTTTTGGTTTGAATTGCATAAACCTTTAGCAGTAGCATGATAATAATTTTTCGAAAGAAGACAATTTTATTAATTGATTTTACCGACTGAAGAGTTAAATCAATACAAAAATCAGTATTTTCTAAAAAATTAAATAACGCGACCTCTGAAAATGGTTTTAAAAAAATATTTAAAAATGCGTACAATATCGTCGGAAATTGTTAGTCCAATCGATAAATTTACAATTCAGCATAGAAAACAAGGAGGACTTAAAATTTTTTGTATACTTTTCGTAGATCAGGTAACAAGCTAAACTTATCGAACGATATTAGAAAAATTTGATATTATTTATCCAAACTCATCAAACAATATAATCACTTTGATAAGTCAAAAATAATGTATCAGTAGACCATCTGATGCAGAATTTTATAGGATTTTTAAATATTTTAATCTCAAGTCTCTATCTAACTATTTGACTAAGATATCCTGATTTAAATTAACCTGTGTTTTTGAAAACACCTTTATCGATCGAACCAACATTTCAGACGGTAGTGTATCTTTTTTTCACCAAAGATCAATAATTTTTGGTTGCGCTATAGAAAATTGAAAGTTGGCCTTTTTCGTGCACCCTAACTTTCCGGCACTAGTTTCTATTTTTTTTATTATTTTTAAAAAAATTTTCGCATTTTATTTTTTTTATAGTCATTTATATCTTTTTATAGGTACATCATTTTTCACATTTTCATTTCATCATTTCTTTTCTTAAAAATATTTTAAAAAAACAATTAACCATTTAAATTCAAAAGCGAATTACTAAATTCTTTGGAAATTGTATTTGCAAGAACCTTTAATTAAACCAAAAATAACGAATGAACTAACCAAAAAACAGATTATTTAATTAAACCAACTAAAAAAAGATAAAAAGAATAGTTACTATTTGCAAAAAAAAATCACTTTAAAGAATCTTACCAAGATAAGATTACGCAACAAAAATTTCCTTCTAGGTAAAAGCAAAGACAAAAAAGAAGAGAAGAATATCCATAGCCGCAATTCTTGTCTCTCTCAATTCAAAACTACCTAATGCCCTCTTCGTCTAGTACTACCAGCTATGGCTACTTGTTTCTCTCAAACTTAAACTCACCAAAGTATTCTGTATAATTCTGTCTCTCTTGCACTGCCAACCATAACTACTCTCTCTCGCCCTAATAGTCACTACTTTGTCTCTCTCATTCTTTGAGCTATCAAATGCATTTATCTCTTTCGCGTTACCAGGGTATATAGAAAATAGCTAACTAATTCCTTATATAGGATTAGGGTGGCCCTTAATTGGGCGATATTTTCAAATCTTCGGTATCTACCCGGAAAATTGATCAAGATACCAAAAAAAAAGTTTTCCTGTAAATTTGATACAAATCAAGAAATATTAACAAATAGACAACAACCGAATTTTTCCATGTATTTTAGTAAATTTGCTATACAATCGATAAAAATGATAATTTTCAACGAGCAAACGATTTCCCTCTTTAGAAATGTTCAAAAAATATAACTTTATCATATAATTAGGAGAATGTCTTAATGAGTGAGCCACCTATTGACAGAAGAAAATAAAATTTGTGCGCAAAAGAGTTAGAAGAATTTATGTACTTCCCCGTGTAGAAAATTGTCAAGGCAGTCTAGATTGATTTTTTGCCAGTATAGTTTTTGTCACGCGCTGCTTTTTACAGTAAAGCTAGACTGGGGCGCTTCTATCTAGTTTCTAAGATACACTAATAAATCTAATACAGGTTATGTCACGCGCTGCTATTACAGTAAAGTTAGACTGGGGTGGTCTTGATTCTGTCTAGTTTACAAGATATACTTATAAATCTAGTATATAGGTTATGTCATGCATTCCCATTCATAGGACTGTTATACTGGCGTGATCTAGGTGCTAGAAACTCTTTCAGTTTATATTTTCTTCAACCCAATGGGAAATGCCTGGGTGATGCCGATAGTAATGTTTACTAACGGCACGGTACAGATTCAGGGCTCATGCCATTATTCAGCCAAACTCTGGCAAGGCAATGCCGGCGCAGTACTGAAAACATATTCAATTCAGTCTTATGCCAATATTTCCTGCTCAAAAATATTTCTAAGTCAAATTAAAACAAAAATAAAAAAAAAGTTTATTCAAAATGCTTTTAATGACATTTCAAAACACTTTCAATAAAACATTAAGTGCGTGCAGAAAATTGTAATGGCGTTGTACAGTCCCAATCTAGCTTCCCTAGAAAATATACTGGCGCTAGACACTTTGACTATATAGCGTCTAGACAGAAATGTAACGTTCGTATATCTTATCGGCTAGATAGTGTGTTTAAATTGGCGCTATATAGTCGTACTAGATATCTCTAGAAAGGTAGAAAAATAATATCTATTTTCAATTGCAAATTCAGTTTGTTTAAACACAATTTTTCACATACGGTTAAACATTCACTAGACTTAAACAATTAAAACTATCTTATATAAATAAAATCGCACGACAACTGGGATCGAACCCGGGATCCTTCAGACGCAAGTTATACGCTAAACCCCGCAGCCACGCTCGCTTAGTTCAATATATAAGAAACCCTATATTTGAATTACAGTTCAGTTAAGGGTAAGACCATTTACTTTTTTAAAAATTATTTTTTTAATTGTAGGTATTAAAATTTTCCAATGCAATAGCAAATAAAAATTATTTTAAATTATATTTACTCAATGTCTTAATGACTCAAATATAACCCTTTAAGGAAAATTTCGTGGAACTAGCTAGCAGAGCTAGACTGCATGTAAATTTACATTGTAGCTAGCGCTGTTAGCATTCTAAACAAAATATTACTCAGGCATTTCCCATTGAGTTGAAGAAAATATAAACTGAAAGAGTTTCTAGCACCTAGATCACGCCAGTATAACAGTCCTATGAATGGGAATGCATGACATAACCTATATACTAGATTTATAAGTATATCTTGTAAACTAGACAGAATCAAGACCGCCCCAGTCTAGCTTTACTGTAATAGCAACGCGTGACATAACCTGTATTAGATTTATTAGTGTATCTCAAAAACTAGATAGAATCCAGACTGCCCCAGTCTAGCTTTACTGTAAATAGCAGCGCGTGACAAAAACTATACTGGCAAAAAATCAATCTAGACTGCCATGACAATTTTCTACACGGGAGAACCATCTGAACCATCAGATTCAACCTTGCCTTTTATTTTGATGAAAACACAGATTTCAAAAAATTCAACATTTCCGGATTGTACTTTGTCAAAAAAACATCTTATTTTCAATTTATTAAATTGCTTCAATATTTCATTCAATTTTGCTAAAGAAGAATAAATAATAAAAGTAAATTTTTTACATACAAATATTAAAATATGATTTTATAAAATATGTTTATAAAATGTATTATAAAATAATTTCAAATAAATAATCTCACAAAAGGTAAATACCTAATTCCTTGTATTTCAATTATTCACTTTCTCATATCAAAGGCGGAAAAAATAGCTTATGTGGCTTGCATGCTATACTCTGTTCCACGAGAGAATGCTTTTTGTCGCGCAACTTTTTTCTTAAGGGGTGGAGAAGAATCTAGAAATTTTATTTTCTTTAAACGCTTTAGCCAATAGAAATTTTACCTGCCCGATTTATTAGTACCCTCATAAACTTATGCCCCGGAACAGGCAAAAATTGTCATCAACCAACATTAAGGATTAAAATATGAAGGAGGGCTCGGCCAAAATATTCTTTTTTTGTAAAAAGGGCTGTCCATGATCAAAAACCACACCAATACTTCTACTTTTATAACTTTCTGCGCTAACTTGACGAAAAATCGTCCTTTTACGACAGCATTCTCTCGTGGAACAGAGTATAGCAGTTTGTAGGCTCAAAAGAGGATTTTAAGACTCATTGCCAGTGCGACTTCGGTTCGACTTGGCTCGTCTTCGGTTCGACTTGGCTCGCCTTCGGTTCGACTTGACTTGCCTTCGACTCGTCTTCGTCTCACGTACCTCTTGCCATCATCTCACTCGCCACACTGACGACTCATCTTGAAAGCATCATTCTCACCTAAAAAGTCGTGCTTTACGTGCATACCACATAATATACTATTGTGGATTAGTAATTTTATAAAATTATGTATTGATAAAAACAGTAGTCCACTCATTGAAAATAAAGTCATTTTTAATTATTCTACTAATTCCCAATGGGAAATTTACATACGGCGTAGTACGGGCCCAGTACGGGCAGTACGGGCCCGGTACTGGCAGTCAGTACGGTGCCCGTACTGGGATATATCTGGCATATACTGCTCTTCTGCACTGACAAGCAAGTACATTAGTTCGAACACAGATAATATCGTCATTCAATCGTCATTATATCAAGCGCAAGTAGTATTTTATACATAAATACATGCGCAGTAGTGTCCCAATGATGAAGTACATGCGCACTAGTGTTCAAGCGCTCAAATACATGCGCAGTAGCTTTCTAATACTCAAATACATGTGCCGTAGTGTTCTAATATTCAAAAACATGCGCAGTAGTGTCTTAATGATTAAATGTATGCGCACTAGTATTCTAGTCCACAAATACATGCGCAGTAGTATCCTAATGCTTAAAAACATACGCAGTAGTGTTATAATACTCAAATACATGCGTAGTAGTGTTCTAATACTCAAATACATGCGTACTAGTGTTCTAGTGAACAAATGCATGCGCAGTAGTGTCTTAATGATTAAATGTATGCGCACTAGTATTCTAGTCCACAAATACATGCGCAGTAGTATCCTAATGATTAAAAACATGCGCAGTAGTGTTATAATACTCAAATACATGCGCACTAGTGTTCTAGTGCACAAATACATGCGTAGTAGTGTCCTAATGTTCTAGAGCACAAATACATCCACAGTAGTGTTCTTAGCGTTTAATATGTGTTATTCAGTATTCCAAGGTAGTAATTAAAATTCAGTGGACAAATTTTGGGTGTACTTCCGAATAGAGCGTACCTCCGATTTTGATGAAACTTGGTATACTTACGTATTTCGATGCGCTGATTACGAAAATCATAGTGAAAATTGGCGCAAATTGATTTTCATGGTAAAAAAGATGTATAAAGAATCATGAAAATTTTGGTTTTTTGCATTTATCTCTTTAAATATTGCAAATATAAAAAACAAATTTATATAAAAGATGTAGATCTCATTAAAATACACATTTTATGTTTAATGCATTTTTTACTGAAACAAATTAGTTTAGAAAATAATTGCAAAAAACATAAATCACCATAAATGTGACCAAATTCCCACACTATATCAATATTAAATTATCTACAGTCGTAATTACGTTATTACATTACGTAACATTACGTTTATTACGTAACATTACGTACACTTATGTAATAACGTAAAATTACGTAATTTACTTAATGTCCATGCAGTAATTACGAAAATCATATTTAAAAAATTGTAAACTTGATCATTTTTATAATGAATACTTTAAAAACCAACACAACTATAGGTTTTCCCACCGCTGTCTACATTCCACTTTCAGTATGGCACCCCAACCTCCCCCCTAGACTGTCCAAGACATGGGGGGTTAGGGAGTAGCATAATATATATAATAACAAGCCAACTTAAAAGATTACATAAAAATAGGTAAATTACGTTATAAATAACGTATTTATGGTGATTTCTAGTTTTTTGCATTTTTCTTGAAAACTATGCACATTTCGAAAAAATTTGGTCACTTCTATGGGGAATTCCGGTTTTTTGCGTTTTTCTCGTAAATTAATCAGTTTTAGAAAAAACTGTTATGTACATAATATATGTATTTTAATGAGACCTACAACTTTTGTACAAAACATTTTTCGATATTTCTAATATTTAAAGAATTATATGTAAAAAACTCATATTTTTAAGGTTTCTTATGGTTTTCACCATGATAATCGAATTTGCGCCAATTTTCACTATTATTTTCGGAATCAGCGTATCGAAATACGTAAGTATACTCTGTTTTATCAAAATCGGAGGTACGCTCTATTCGGAAGTATATCCCAAATTTTATATTATTATTAGTTTAATCTAGATTTTTTTTCTTAGACAGAGACACATATATTCGAAAAGTTATTTGTTAAATAGTAAAATAATGTGCATTTTCTTCAATAGAATAATAGTGCGTCTGAAATTACTGCTTCTTATATCACTGCACATATTTATGTTGATTAAGACACTACTTAGTATGCATTTAGTGCTTAGAATACTACTGTAAATATTTCTGTTGATTAGAAATCTACTGTGCATTATTTGTTATCTCGAACACTACTGCGCATGTATTTAGTGTTTAAAACCCTGTTGCGTTTATTATAGATGATTTCAAGACTAATGCGCATGTATTTGGTGCTCACATCACTACTGCGCATATATTTGTGCGCTAGAACACTACTGCGCATGTATTTGTGAGCAAGAACACTAGTGCGCATGTATTTGTGCACTAGAACACTATTGCGCAAGTATTTGTGGCCTAGAACACTACTGCGCATTTATTTGATGCTTAGAACAGCACTGCGCATTTATGTAATGCGCAAAATACTACTGCGCATAATTTGTCCATTACAACTTTACTGTGCATATATTTGTACGCTGGAACACTAGTGCGAATGAATTTAATGCTCAGATCACTACTGCGCATATATGTGTGAGCTGAACAATAGTGCGCATGTTTTTGTGCGCTACAACACTACTGCGCATGTATTTGTGCACTAGAACACTAGTGAGCATGTTTTTAAGCATTAGGACACTACTGCGCTTCTATTTGTGAACTAGAACACTAGTGCGCATAGATTTAATCATTAAAACACTACTGCGCATGTATTTGTGCACTAGAACACTAGTGCGCATTTATTTAAGCATTAAAACACTAGTGCGCATGTACTTCAGCATTAGAACACTACTACGCATGTATTCGTGTGCTAGAACACTAGTGCGCATGTATTTGAGCATAAGAACACTACTGCGCATCGATTCGTGCGCTAGAACACTAGTGCGCATGTGTTTGAGCATTAGGGGTGTAATATTCTTATTTTCTCAAAGAAATCTTGAAATATATTTTAATCCTCATAAAATGACCTTAATTATCAACAAATCTATCATATTTTATTAACAGTGCGGGCCCAGTATTGGTCCTGTACGGGTGACCAGTGCGGGCATGCCAGTACGGACCCCGTACTACGACATTTGTCAATACTGGCGCAGTACAGAAATTTCCCATTGGGTTTATGCTGAACATCAAGATACGTCTCTTTCCTTTTTGTATCATAAACATTGATGTCTAAAGTTAACGTAAAAATAAAAACCACCTATAAAGTCGATTTTTAATTATTTGTTTCAAAGTTTTTAAAACTCAATAATAAAGTTTCTAATAATCTATATTTATGATAATTATTCAAAGTTTGCCTAAATGTTATTAAAAAAGTAACGATAAATATTTTTTAACTTGTTAAATTTTGTTTTGTACCACCGTAAGGAAACAGAAAATCTAAATTGTTAAGAAAAAACACGAAATTCGAATGAGAAGTTTAATTTATTTTCAATTGTTTATAATAATTGTTGCTATTTTAAACAAATTTGGCACGATATCAAATTAATTTGTTTTTATCCTAAAGCATGGTTTTTGTGTATTACTCATACCAAATTTTATCAAAATTCATCAAATAGAACCGTCAAAAAAATTTATTAATAACTTGATACTTGAAAATTGTTTAAACAAGAACTCATGAAAAAATTAGAAAATTGCAAAACAACTTCAGAACAGTATTTCGGTTCGAAAATACTACAAAAATTTTTATAAGACATAAAAAAATATCACCATAAAAATAAGTGGCCCACTTAAGAAATTTTGAGCCAGAAACAAGTGCATAAAAATCAGAAGTTTAATCGAGTTTTGGACACAAACTTTTGTAGAAAATTATTTGTGAAATACTAGTGTATCCAGGAGAATCTCGACTCATGTCGAGATAAAAACTTTTTTAATTGTTTTTATAACGCTTGCTTTTAAGAAATGCATATACAGAAATAATTGTTTTTAAATATTTTTTGTGTTTCAAATCACGGAAGTTGTATAATTTCTGTAAGATCTTAATATTGTAAAAAAATTGTGTTTATTAGTTTTTGAAAATCAACTAGTAGTGAATCACTTAATTTAAAAACTGAAGAAAAGTGTTTAATATTTTTTATAACTGAGAGTGACTTCTATCTTCTCTTTCAAAAATCCTCTCTCATACGCGAAAGGTTTATCTTAAAACTTATATACTTTCTGCCCATAGTTCATATATTAAAAGCTTAGGTAAGGCGGCGACACATAAATACCTTTCGCGGTATATGAAAGTCCACGGAGAAATATTCCAAGCAACAGTAGATAAAATATATTAGTTTCAACGTCGTCGTCCGCGTGGGCTTCACCATTTTCGGGGACACTTGGCTTTTTTAGTTTTATTTGAACCTGTTGCTGTCTCCTTTCGTTTGTTACACTATGTTCCAATCCTCTTTTTTTCCGACAAATGACTTATCGCCAGCGGTGTGCTTTAAGACTCCTTGCCACGCTCATATCATAGGATTAGCTCACGTTTTATAATACTGCAACTATAATGTGCATCCGAGAACATTAACCTTCACAAATAAGTTTACGAATAATATAACAATATTTAAGTAGTTTTATCAATACTAATATAAAATGTGATAATTATAAAATTATAAAATGCAAGCTAAATTCAATTAATTGTTTTAGAAAACGAACTTTATATTCAAATAATTATAAATAAAATATCTTATATAGGCATATAACCATGGAAGGTCTGACTGCTATCCAGATTTCAAATTAATTTAATTTTATCAGACCTAAAATAAAATTTTTGAATAGACTTTTATTATAATTTTTATTTTACTAAAATTTTCATTTGATACACTCTATATTTAAAATAGTTATCACTGACTATCTTTAAAAAGAAAGTTTAACGTAAGCAGTAAAATAATTATATTATATGTCGGTAGCTTTTGAGTCGCATTTTCAATTCAAAAAATAAAAAATTGTTTCCATTAATTACTTTTTGTGTTATTTAGTATAAAGTGTAAGAATTTACACTGATAGTATTGCATTGCTGCAACTTCTGACGTTCGCCCTTTAAAATTCTCCATTAAGGCGTTAGGAAGAATTTCTTGCGGGGCGTTACATATTACATTAAAAAAATTTTTTTGTAAATTTGACCTACCCGAAGTTATTCAATAGGTCCTCAACCGAATTTAACTTTTTCATGTGTGCGCGCACTCTACTTGCACCTATACACGGAGAAAAAAAATTAGCACCCAAAGCTAAGACTTAGCTACCTTAGCTAACTTTAATTGCTATTATATGGATAGCTAATTTTTTAGCTAACACAACTATTAATTAGCTTTCACAGCTAATTTTGTTTGCTGAAACAGCTAAATATTAGCTACCACAGATAAACATTAGCTATTCATATAGTATAGCTAACTCATTTTTCTCAGTGTAGAGCAGTATACAGAGGCCCACTTATTATTAATTTTTATTTATGGAATTTACTGTTTTCGAGGTCACTGAATACAAACATGATGTTAAGATTAGATAATTAAAAATGGTCAATCCAAAATAGCGGACCTAAAATTTTGAAAATTTATGGATTATATTGACACTTGGTATTTAGAGATTTTTGAGGTCCCTGATTTTTTAGGTTCCCCATTTAGGATCGGCCATTTTTAATTCTCTAATTTTAACATCACATTTGTATTCAGTGACCTCGAAAACAGTAAATTCCATAAATAAAAATTAATAATAAGTGGGCCTCTGTATACCGCTCTATAGGTGCAAGTAGAGTGCGCGCGCACATGGAAAAGTGGTGCTACATGTAAATTTGGAATTGATTCAGAGTTCTTTCAATTGTATTCTGTTAAATGAAGGTTCAAGCTTTATTTAAGCATAAGTAGAGACTTTTAACACGTCAGAAACTCTTTCTAGATGTGATCGAAGTAGGACTAAAACAGGGTTTTTTGAGACTTTGAGTCCATTTTTCTCAAAATCTCTGCGTGATAGGCACTTTTTGATGTCAGATTCGTATTCAGCGATGATAAATCTATAAGAATATCATGGTCTGATCCTTGAATCAGAAAAAAAGTCATTATTTGTCGACCTGTGTTACACTTTAAGTTAAACACTTGTTTATTTCCGTTTCGAAACTTAATTTTTAGAAATTAATTTTTTAATGAAATTCCGTATGTGGGGGTAAGTCGGGGTATAGAAAGTGAGAGCAGGATAAGGTACTAAAAACCAATAATTTTTTTATTTTATGAAAAAAAAATCTTCTTTTGGTGATTTTACACACCATTTATAACGTTTTGTTATGTAAATAATACATTTCAAACACAGGAGCAGGTAACCACTTATTTCTTTCTATCATAAAAGTTATTGTTTTTTGAGGTTAGCTTAGTAATTTAATTTTACATGAGAGAATTAAAATTACGCATTAAACTGGTTTTTTAGTTTATTTTTTTTAAAAAATTTGAATTTTTTTACTTATTCTTAATTCTATATTTAATTAAGTAACAAATGTTCCAAATAAAACTTTTTCATTGAAGACTGATTGCCAAAGAATATTATTATAATAAAAACAATATTTTTGAATCGATAATATTAGTTTTATTGAGCTTCAACCCTAATGTACCCCGTCTTGCCCCCACCTCCCCTAACTGTTATGAATTGAACCTTATTAAATTATTCTGTCAGAATTTTCTCCTATATACATGACAAACTTTTTCGTGAAAGCAGTCAGCTAAACCAAGGAGCTTCATAGTTTAATTAACTCTCAAAGTCAAAAATCTTAATTATAACTAAAATTCAT
The DNA here is from genome assembly GCA_037103525.1 of Ganaspis brasiliensis. NCBI lineage: Eukaryota > Metazoa > Arthropoda > Insecta > Hymenoptera > Figitidae > Ganaspis > Ganaspis brasiliensis. The sequence goes on along the minus strand of JAZKLR010000241.1, from coordinate 85,768 downwards.
AAAAACCTACGCTTAACTTCAAAGTAATTCTACACAAAAAATAAACTTAGACTAAAAAAATCATTATGTTCATTGACAATATAATGCAAAAGATAATTTTTTTACTCTTTTTTTTAAGAACAAATTATAATAATTATATTTTTTTAAAGAAAAACAACATTATCATTTACTTCTGAAGCTTCTAAGCGGAAGTGATATAACACTCAAATCATAATGAGGATTGGATAATATACCCTGCTAAAAAAATCCGATAGAAAACGGATAAAACCCGGATATAAGTAGAGTTCTATCGGTTTCTATCGTAATTCTATCCGGTTTTTGTCCCCGTTTTATATCAGGTTTTTATCAGTGTTTTATTCGGGTTTTATCAGGGTTCTATCCGGGTTACCAAAATTTTGCTACATGGTTTTTACATGGGTTTTATACGGTTTCTATATGGATTCAATCTGTTTTGTATCTGATCCCTTACATTACTTTTAATCGTCTTTTATCCGGTTCTTATAGCGATTGTACTTGTTTTATATCCCAGTTATATCCGGGTTTTAGTAGGGTCTTTCAAATTCTGCTATCCGGTCCCTGTATGGGTTTTATAAGGTTTCTATCTATTTTGTAGCCTGAGACAAAACAGATAGAATGCGAATAGAGTCCAGATAAAGCCCAGATAGAACCCGGATAGAAGAGGATTTAACTGGATAATATCGTAATTGAATCCGGTTTTTATCCGGGTTTCCCTGTTTTATATCTGGGTTTTGTCGGTATTCTATCCGGGTTCTTCAAGGTTTTCTATCCGCTTCCTATATGGGTTGTCAAAAAAAAAAAAAATTTATTAGTTTAACTTATTTTTATATAATTTGTTTAATGGAGATGGCATTATTTATTCTTTATACCCAATGGGAAATTGCCATCGGTTACCATTGGTTAAATAACGTGCAAGAATGGTTGCCAATAGATTTCATCTTGTCAAACTATTGGCAGCCACTGTTGGATCATCATTGAAATAACCAACAAATAAGTTGTTTAAATTTATTTTTACAACTCTATGAACATAGAGTTGTTTAAAAATCTTCTGCCAATACTTGGCTAAGAAGATTTCAAAATATGTAAAACCACCTTTGGTTTGTATTTTCAACGGTATATAATAGGGTCTTATATAACAGAGCTGAAGCAAGCCATTCATGAGAAACGCTATCCGATGCGCACCCTGCTGCCACTTGTCGAAACCATAAACGCGTTAGGATTCTTGGCGAGCAGACGCTGCAGACGAGGCATAGCTGCAAAAAGAATCTTCGTTAAATTAAACGCTTTAAAGAAGCAAATTGTTTTAAATAATTATTCATAAAAATAAAAATATACACAGAAAAAAATTAAATTTTGTTTGTGAAAATATTTTTTTTTTAAATTTGAAGACGAATTAAAAATTTTTAGTTTTCAGAAATTTAAAAAAATTTAATTACATTCAAGATAATATTAAATTTGAATCATATCTTAAAAAAATATTGTTCTTAAATTTAGCTTTTATAAAACAGCGGTTATTCTTAAAAGCAATCATTTAAACAAATAAAAACATGAACAGCAAAACTTCTAAGTTTACTTTTAAAATTAAAAAATAAAAATTTAATTAATCAAATGTTTTTATTTACAAACTTTAATTTTAATTTAAGAAAAAATTTAATTAAAAAAATTAATAAAACTTTGCTTTTCTATATAAAACACTTTTTTTTAGAATGAGTTTGTTAGAACAATAAAAATATACGCAGAAAACAAAAGTTTTTTTTTAAATTAAAAAGCAAAATCTCTAAATTACAAGTTTAATTTAAAGTTAAAGAAATATTAAATAAATATAGAACACTGAAAAATATAATTCTTAAAATATTTATAAATTTGAGTGATATATTAAAATCATTCAATTACAGAAATGTCTCTTTTTCAAAGTAATTGTACAGAATAAATAAAAGTAATGACGTAAAAAAATTAATTTGTTTTGAAAAATAGAGAATGTCATTTTTTCTAGTTTAAAGTTAAATTAAATATTCTTAATTTTAAATAAATTAAACATATTTTGTTATATTAAAAATAATATAAACTTGAATCAGAATTGCAAATAATCAATTACTTATAGATTTGGCTTTTATATACATCAACTGTCTGTAAAACGAATAATTACGAGTAATAAAAAAATATTAAAGTTTATTTTGAAAATAAAAATAAATAAATAAAGCATGGGAAAATGGTTAATTTAAATTTTAAATTTTATTCAGGACATTATTAATATATGTACAGAAAAATTTAAGTTTTTTTTAAATTAGAAAATCTGTTTTAATTGAAATAATTGTTAATAAATTTAAACTTTTTATTGTATTAAAAATAATATTAATTTCAAATCATAACGACAAATATTCATTTATTCTGATTTAGCTCATCAAAGAAAATATTTTTTTTCAAAAGAAAAATAATTCAAAACAACAAGTAGGGTAACTGCCCCAGTCGTTGGCACCTTAAGGGAAATTCCAACTTTAAGAATTAAAATCGCACATAAAATTTTAGATAATGATATTCTCTTAGTGATATATGTTTTCACAATTTGATAAAGAATATGATGACATATTAAATTTTCATTAAAACTTTATGAGAATTTAGAAATTAATAAAACTTTCGAAAAAGTCGAAATGCTTTAGTCGTTGGCACCCTAACCCCAGTCATTGGCACGTCAAGCCCAGTCGTTGGCACTCCACTTTTAAACACGTCATAATTTTCTAAAACATCCACATAATTTATTTAAAATCACGAAAGATTGATAAACAATGTTTAAATTAAGTACAAAATTAAAAATTACTTTAATATTTTATGTACTAACGATGTAAAGCATAAACGAAATTTTCAAACCCCACTACTTTTCAAACTGTTAAAGTGCCAATGACTGGGACACTGCTTTAACCTCTTTTCCCAATCGTTGGCACCTTAACGAAACCATTTCAATTATTTCCCACGACACAAGTAATTACTTTTAAAATATTATATATTTATTGAAATGAAAAATCGCGGCAGAATTTATTAAGCCAATGCAAGACCAATTAAACATTACGTGATTCTTATAATTTAGAGAAAACTAAGAAAGGTGCCAACGACTGACGCAGTGCCAACGACTGGGGCAGTTACCCTATAAGAACAGTAAAAACTTAAGTTTGCTTTCAATATTTTAATTTTTTCTGTTTATTTTTTACTAAATTTTTTTAAAAGCAATAGTATTTCTAAAAAGGATATGTATAAATTCTAAACCCAAATCTAATTTTATTTTTAAAATTAAAATTTTTTATAGGTACTTAATTACAATTTTTAATTTTTTAATTGAGCTTTAAATTTTTTTACATCTTATATTTATTTTTTATTTAAAATTTTTAAAGTTTTAAAGCAATTACTAGTTTTTTTCTGGGCATATATTTATTATTTAAAATAAATATTATTTAAAAACAATAACGTTTTATAAAAGCTAAATTGAAATAAATTATATTTTTAAATTAGAATCTAAATTTAATAATATTAATAATAGCAGTAATTTTTAAATGCTTAACAGTTTTTTATTTTCTTAACAATTTTTAATTAACAATTTTTCCATGCTTTATATATTCTTTTTTTTTTAATTTCAAAATAAACTTTCATATTTTTCTGTTCATACTCTTTATTAATCGTAATGAGTTTATGAATCCCGGATAAAACCCACTTTCTAACCAGTTCTACTACTGTCATATAAAACCCGGATTAAACCGGATAGACGCCAACACTATCACTTCCGGATTGAAACCGTGTAGCTTCCGTATAGTAAGCTGATTGACATTTTTAATTTTGTTTTCTTGCCGGGTAGAATCCGAATAAAACCTGGTAGAAACTATTCTTGTATTGACAACTACATAAATCCCGGATAAAACCTACTTTTTAACCAGTTCCACTTTTGTCATATAAAACCCGGATTGAACCGGATAGATGCCAAGATTATCACGTCCAGATTGAAACCGTGTAGCTTCCGTATAGTAAGCTGATTGAAATTTTTAAATTTTATTTGCCTAGCGAGTAAAACCCGAATAAAAACGGGTAGAAGTTATACTTGTTTTGACTGTCATATAAAACCCGGATGGAATCCACATCAAAAGCGACATTTGTGTTATATTTTTATATATGTTCTGGATTAAACCCGTATAGAACCGTACAGAATGTCACAACTTATTTTTATTTTAATTTCATAACCCGGATAAAACCCGACTTCAACCTTATTGGATCCGTAGATTTTAAATAGTTTCCGAATAAAAACCGGATACAACCAACTAGAACCTGAACTGGGTTTTATCTGGTGTCTTTCCGGATTCTATCCGTTTCTTATCGGATTTTTTTAGCAGGGTAGGTTAAAAGCACTTACGAATCAGTGGTTATCAGTCTTAGATGTCCCACTGACATGTTCCTCATCAAATCTGCTGCTTAAAAAATCTTGAGACTAATAGCGTACTACTGAAATTAAGTTTTTATAATTCGACAAAAAAATTGTCCGTAAATTGTTAATAATAAATGAACTGTGCAGTTTAAATAAAATCCTACGTAATGACTTAAACAATGTATTTTTAAAGATGCGTGTAAGATTTGAGCCAAATCGGTGGAAAATTGTAAAAGTCATTAGTGCGGCCAGCTCGAAAAATATAGTTTTGAGATAATCGCGTTTAAAATGTTAAAATGTAAAATACAAACATAATTTTAAAATTCTTTTAATCTTCCTTGACTGCACCAAACAATTGGACTTCCATAAAATAAGACACTTGTTTTTACAGTGAAATACAGATAAAATAACATTCGATTTAACCGACGTAATGTATCCAATAATTTCCTAACCACTTGTGAGATTAGTATTTTCGAATGAAACATTGCTTCTAACACACACCCAAAAGTTTCAAAATATGTCAGATTAAATATTATTAATCAGGTCAAATTTTCGATGGAACATAATTGATTTTCATTCAAGTAGAATCTCTTTTGAAGATGATAGTACATTTGAGAAAAAATATATGAAATTATTTATATACGAATATTTTTTGCACTTAAGGAGATTTATTTTTAATTAAAGTTTATAATAATAAAGTAATTAAAAGGTTTTTGTAATTTATTCTAGGAAAAAAATAAAAATTTTAAATCATCTTGGTTAAGTACAAGTTTTTTTAAATTGAAAATTCTTTGGTAATAAATTTTTTTCTTGAATTTAACAGTGACAGATCGATTTGTAAGGTTCCTAATATGTTAAATTTGTAATTATCTCAACTTTTTTGAAAAATGGATTTATCAACTTTTGAAAAAGTGCTCCTCATTTGTGCGTAGGCTTATGTTTTCTTACATGTACGAGCAATGTTCATTTGCATGCGTGCAGCTTTGATCGACTGACTACTTAATTTTAATAAAAAAGAAATCATATATTGTTAATAAGCTTATATTAAATAAAATATTTTATCTAGTGACCAGTTTTCGCCACTTTGATAGTCAGTTTACTAAAATTAAATTGCGAGTTAAGCAAATAATGATCTATAAAGTTTTTCAGTGTATTACAAATTTTGTTTGGGTTTTTTAAAATACTTCACTTTTGTGATTAAAAACTGTAATTGTAAAACAGTTATTAAACTTATTTATAAAAAAAGAAAAGAAATAATAGTCTATAACTTTACCTAAAAACATTTAAATATAATAGTATATTATGCATCAAGGGAAAGAAGTCCGTGTTTTTTTGTCAAGCATATGCGCATTGCGGCGATAAGCCTGTGTGATGAGAGTTTTTTTCACTGTTCGGAAGTTTTTTTATCTCTAACGTCACTAACCTGAAAACTGCGAGTGCTGACCCACTAACGCGTACAAAACACGAGATTTTCGTGCATGTGTGGTAGAAAACAATTTTTTTTTATTTGCCAGAGTATACAGCCCACGATCATATAAGATCTTTTTATTTTTGTACTATTTATTTTGCGTTATAAATAATATTTTGAACCGTATAGCGAAAATATTTGACTCATTCTTATCTAAACTAAAAATAATTATGTTTATTATTGGGAGACAACACCATTTTACTAAATGCAATTTATAAGTAGAACATATTATGAATTAATTATCTACATTTAACAGTGTTACTCTGTGTGTAATATGTAGTACGAATGTCCTCAACTTTCTTATAAACCAGTGTAGCGTGCGTTGCGTAGATAGTTGGTTAGGGTTGCGGACTGTTAGTGTTAGGGTCGTGCGTTCGATTCCCAGCGGAAGGGAATTTTTCTCTTAGGTAAGCGATTATATAAATTATAATAAATATATAAATGACAAAAAAAGATTATAATGGGTATAATCTCAGAATATATGCTTCAGAAACCGTGTATCGAAATATTTTTGGGATTTTTTGTTTTTGTGTATAATGTACGCATAATTGGGTAGATTAAAGGTTTTAATATTGGGCTTATATTGAAGTACCAATATTGGGCATAGATTAATTTTGAGACTCGGACCGAAGTGACAGTCCAATATTGGTAGAAACATTGGCCTAATGTAAATCCCCAATATCGAAGCTCGCGGTCCCAAACTCGCGCCGAAGCTCTTGCCGATGGATTACCCTGTTCGGGATGTGTGCCGTACACCCTTGCTCAAATCATCGAAAATGTACTACTTATAGATTTCTTTAGAGCATAATCCTTTAATATGTTATTTTTCAGACCCTAAGGGAACATCTAAAGCAAAAAATTTAATTGTTTGAATATCCTTGAGTGACATAACCCTTAAACAATCTCTTACGAAAAATAAGCACTGGATTCTTCTTCTGGGAAGAAGTATTGAGTTGAGTACTGGAAGAAGTACTTGGTTCAGTACTGGGTTGAGTACTGGATTAATTACTGGGAAGAAGTACTGGATTGAGTACTGGGTTGAGTACTGGATTAAGTACTGGAACTCTAGTTCTTTTTTCGCGCAATATAATTTTTTAAGTGCAATACATTTTTTTTCTTTTAAATTTCAGTGGAACTGTGATTTTGAGTTCAATGTATTCCTCTCTATTTAATTAACAACAAAAAACTATTGCGCAGCTGTAGGAGCCATAGAAACTTAGTGCGCAACATGCAAAATTTTCAACAATGTATGGCGAAAAAAGTGCTGGTTTTCCAGTACTTAACCCTATACAGAACCCAGTACTGAACTTACTACTTATCCCAGTACTCAATTCAGTACTTCTTCCCAGTACTTAATCCAGTACTGAATCCAGTATTGGGTTTTTATAATAATATTTTTCGGTAAGATTTATTAGCTGCATAAATTGTAAAATTTAGAAAAAAATGCATCTTTCTATGTGCAGAGTTGCAAATGTTATTAATAAATAACAACAGTTATTTGTTAAAACAATTGCTTAAATAGCAATTTGATATTATTATTCATCGGTTTTATAATTAGCTTCATATATTGCAAAATTAAAAAAAACTGCATTTTTCTAGGTGCAATATGAAAAATTTTAATAAATATCAACAATTATTTGTTTAAATAATGTTAAATAATCGTTATAACATGTTTAACTAAAGTTCATATTTATTTTATTGATTTAATACTAAGTTGTGTCAATAAAAGTTGACAAATTTATAGAAATTCGATTTTCTCTACATCCCGGTAAAAAGAGGTTGATTAAAACGTATAAATTGGCATTTTAAAAAACAGTCATTTGTATGCTGACAGATGCCTACTGATTCCGTTTTTGTCCTCAATGCTATTTAACGCGTTTTCTTGATTGATATTTGTTTCATTTTAATCATTTTGAATGCTCACAAATTTTATGAAAAAAATTGAATGCGTTTCTTTACCTTCAAGCGAAACACCACGAATTAGATCCAAATGCCATTAAATGCTTTCTGATAATGTATCAAATTAAATGCCATTCAATGCCTTCAAGAAAACAATTTTGAACGTAGTCAATGCCTCAAGAAGTTTAATGCCGTTCTATGCCTATGTCAGCAGATTAAAAAGACGCCATTCTGCTACCGTTAACTATTCATTCTTTGCAGCGCGTCGTCGTGACATCTTTCTATTTTGTGTTGTTCGATCTATTTTAACTAAATCGCGTTATTGAAGTGAAAAACAAAGTGATTTTGTGTCTAATACTAATAGTTTACCTAAACAAAGTGAAGGAGTGAACGCAATCATAAGTTTTAAAGTCATTTTGTCATTTTTTGTTGCATGCAAGACAAAATACAAAAATGACGTTAAATGTTAAATTTAGTGCTTATATTTTATTCTATTTTGGTCTACTATTTAGCTGAAGTTAACCTATTAACATATTTGAACTTAAAAAGGAAAATATTGATAAAGACAATAATCAGAGTAAAACATAACAATCACATGTTCCATTTTTCCTTGCAATATGGCTACTGATTTGTTTTTAGGCATTTGAAGGCATTCATACAAAAACGGAATCAAAGCGCATTGAAACGTTTTAATGCGTTTTAATCAACCTCTTTTTACCGGGATATTTGCTTTGGAATTGTTATAAGTTGACAATAATAAATTGTATAAACAAATAAATAATTTATCATAGCAACAGTAAAATACATTATTTATCCTTAGTAACAATTAAAAGAAATTACCCTAATTATTTCAACTTTTTGTTGCAATTGCTAAAATAGCAATTTGATATTATTATTCATCGATTTTATAAATAGCTCCATGTATTGCATAATTAAAAAAAAATTCATCTTTCTAGGTGCAATGTGAAAAATGTTAATAAATATCAACAATCATTTTTTTAAAACAATGTTAAATAATTGTTATAACATGTATAACTATAGTTCTTATTTATTTTATTGCTATAATACTAAGTTGTGTCAATAACAGTAGACAAATTTATAGAAATTCGCTTTTCTCTATATTTGCTTTGGCATTGTTATAAGTTAACAATAATAAATTGTATAAACAAATAAAAAATTTATCGTAGCAACAGTAAAATACACTATTTATCCATAGTAACAATTAAAACAAATTACCCTAATTATTTCAACTTTCTGTACTATATACGAGAAACAAAAGACTCTTGGTGTCTTTTCAATCAACGTACATATATTGACAATAGTTATAAACAAACAATAAGAAGTGTAAAAAAAATTTGTTTTTCTTCATTGCTTTGTTACCGTGCACCGCGCAGCTGTAAAAAATACAGTGAAATTCAGCTTGCCAAATTACAGAGGAATAAAAGTTTCACCTGGTGAATTTTACCCTACCTTACGCTCATTGGATTAAGACGTTTAAAAATTTGAAAATTCTGAAAATTTTAAATAAATCGCATAAATTTAATAAACTTATACGTTTAGTTTTACAAATGCTTTTTTACATTTGAAAATCTTTGATATGCAAGAAGATTAAACCTATAACAAAACTATATTGACGAACACAAGACTTATACGCTGATATAGCTTTGGTATAGTGGTTTGACCCTGAAAATTATTTATTCAACAACATCTTTGAATAATTACCTTTCCTTCAGTGAGAAAGGCACTGGAAAGTGTTATTGATCACCAAAATATCAAAAGTGAGCGCATTTATCATCTATGGACCGCAATACCTGTCCATTGAACTGATACATTCCGTTATATATAGCATTATTCCTCACAAGGAACTCTACGAACGAATCAATTTTTCACACTGTTCTCTCGAAACGTTCGCTTAACTTTAAATTCTTGCTGTATAGGAGTTATCTTCAGATATATTTATAACTATCTTTTCAAAGCTATATTGTTACATGTTACATTTCTCATGCGCTTGCAAGAAAATATGCAAGTTATTAATACTCAAATCATATTTCTGTAACATGTCACTTTATGCATTAGTATATAACTAAAACTGTACGAAATAATAAACATGAAGGTAAAATTTTAAAAAGAAAACAATTATTTTGACATAAAATGATAAAAATGGTGTCAATTTTAATTGTTGTTCTTTCACTGCTAGAACCCATTTTAATGAAATGGCATCCGTTTATTCTGCCATTACAGTTATTGTATTCAGTGCCGGCTCGAGGGGTGTTCAACATGTTCATTTGAACAGGGCGCCAGATCGAAGGGGGCGCAAAAAATTTGTGAGTGCTTTATTGGAAAAATACGGAAGAATACGAAATAATCGAATAGAAAAGGATAGAGAAAGTATCTGTCTTTTTCTATGTCAGCTAGCATATCACGTGATATTCAAAAATACGTATGCAACATAACCTAAAAGTAAAATCTAAAACTAAAATAATTGCATAATTTATCATGAAACTAACTGAAATAATATAATACCAGGCAAGAAGGCCGAAATTGAAAAAATTGAAAAATTACAGTGACAGTGTGTCAATGGTACAGCGCGAGTTATTCAATTTTTTCAATTCCAATTCTTGACAATTATTTTGTATTCCTTGTTGTGACTCAGTTTCATAGAAAAATTAATTATTATCAATTCTCTTTTAACATTTTGATAACTTTTAAATTCTCTTCAATTGTAACATGAACATTACAAATCAATTCTTATTAATTTAACAATACTCACGAGACCGAGACTAGTCTGGGTCTCGTATCGTATCGTCTCGCTTTTTCCATACGATACTAAACCGAGTCCAGTCTTCAACAAACCGAGACGATACCGATACTACTGAGACACGAGACCGAGACTCTCGAAGAGACTTTAAAGAATTAGAAAATAAGTTAAAAATTAAAGCATTACGAAGAGATTGTATTTTTTAATCAAATCCTGAACTAAACGAGACCAAAGCTATCTATCTTAACTTTATTTTAGTTTTTGATCCCTAAGGGGATCCCGACCGTTGCAGAAACTCTGTAACACACAGGTTAATAAACTCTTAATTCAAAGGTTGGTCCAACCTTGCCCAAAGTTTCCCCGACCGTTGCAAAATTTCGTAAAACATAGTTTGGGGAACCTTAATTTAAGAGGTCGACTTAAGGTAGTTCTCCGGCAAATCGATTTTCTTTAGAATTTTCTGAAACTTTGGATAAATGTTTCTTTTTGTATGCTTTATATGTGGTAAAAACCTCAAGACCCCTTGCAATGCTAAAAATTGAGATATTTATCTTCAAAGATTCATCATTTACATGGGAATCATATGCTGAACGTAAAAAAATGGCATACTTTTATTAATATCTGGAAAACTTTTCTCTAAATATTTCTCAAAGATTAGTATGTTATAGGGATAATTGAATTTACGAGCAAAAGGAAATCCAGCGGTCACAAATTGCCAACACTCTTCCGTTTGAAGCACATGTGAAGTGTCACGAGACTAACATATTGCTTTAAATTACGTTTTCAGGTTTAATTTATTTGTTTTTATCTATTTTTTTATAGTATTTGTGCGGCCCTGAAGCCGGAGAACTACCTTACATTTAGAAAAAAATTTTTTTTGGCCTACAAATTTCAGGCTTTTTTCGACCCTATGAGGAGTAAAAAAAGTCATATTTGGTATAAAATAAAAAAAATTTTGTCCAGGTGATCCGTTTGAGAAATTCTGACCCAATTATTATCGTCAAAAATTATTATTTGGTCCATGGTCATCATTCCAGTATTTAATTATTTAATATCTCAGTCCCTCTAAGAATAGGCGGTAATGAGTTAAGCTATATAGTTGATTTATAATTGAGGCAGTTGGTGCAGAAACCGCACAAGTCCATTTTTTTTCGAAAATCACTTTTTTATTGAAAATTTATCTTTAAATGAAGCTCTACGATCTAGTAAAATATTAAATATGTTACTAAACTCTAAACCCTTTAAAATAAATAAACAAATTTTCGTTTTGTGCAGAAACAGCACAAGTCCATGATTCCAAGCTGCGCACAAAGATGCGCAATGAATGTAATAATATTTATTTGTGATATTTTTAAAGTGTTTTAGACATTGTTAAATAATTGATATAAAACAGTCTATATTATAAATAAAATGCACTGAAAGCGAGGCAGAAAACAATAATAGTGAATTATGTGATAATTGTTAAGAAAATGTTGGAAAGTGATTTTTAAAAAATGTTTATTATTTATAAAATCCTAATAAAAATTATCCAAATTAAAAATTTTTAATAAATGTTACTAAAAATTGACTAAAACTGTGATACTTCACTTGATTTAATATATTTTCTGTGTTTTCCATTTCATTTTGTGCAGAAACCGCACAAGTCCAAAAGTTAATTTATTTTTTTTATACTCTATATTAATTAAAATATAAATCAATCATATTGAATTTTTAAACTTATAGGTTAATAGAAAATAATACAAAACGCAGAATTAAAAAAAATTCTCACATTTACAAGAAAAACAGTTTTTATTGCTTCCTGAACAATTACGATTTGTGGACTTGTGCGGTTTCTGCACCAACCGCCTCAATTTTTTATTACAATCAATGATACTATGGTGCATAGCGTACTGGACTGTCATCTGGAGGACCAGGGATCGAATCTTCGTGACTAAAAAAGTTTTTCTGTTTCAGGTTCTGATAATATATGTAATTTAAACTATTAATATTTATGTAATTGAATTTATAAATTGTATTATGTATTTATAATTATGTACCTTAATTAATGATAAAATTTAGATAAAGTAGTAGGTTGGCCTAACATTGAGATGAGTAGTTGCGCCAACTTCGGGAGCAGTAGTTGGCCAATATGAATACCGTTATCATTTTGCTGGTTGACCCAACTTTGGGAACAGTAGTCCGACTTTGGGCTCAGTAGTTTAGCCGACTTTTGGGTTTGCGAAACTCTGGGCTTTGATGTTGGCCCAACTTTGGGCTAAGTAGTTGGGCCGACGACAATTCGCACCAGGGTGTCTCTTTGGGTGCTGGCGTCTCTTTTAATTCAAACAATATAATTATTCTCAATTCTATTACCCTTTTCAATTATTCTCAATTCTTTTATAATCTGTGGAAAATGTTTTCAAGTTTGGCAAGTTATCACACTGCCATCAAAACAACTGTCAAAACTGCACAGTTTTGTCGATTTAAATGTTTTATACACATTTACCTCTTTTAAAATTTGGTTTTTTGTAGCAAGGGGCTTAGCCTCCTAACCAGTAGTGACTCAAGGAGGCATGGATGACTTGACCCCGAAAGGGGGGGGGGTAGAAATTGAAATCAACAAATATATCGTCTTATGACTGGGGGTCATTTCTATGTGGGGGGTGACTTGCACCCACATGGAAAATAAAATCAGAAAATTGAAAAATTATTTTTGTCAAAAAATATCCCAATTTAGGATGATCCGCTGGGGGTCATTTCTATGCGGGGAGTGACTGCACCCACGTGAAAATTTCAATCAAAATATTAAACTTATTTTCGTCAAAAAATATATCGTTTTAGGATGATCGACCGGGGATCATTTCTATGTGGGGGTGACTTAAACCCACGTAAAAATTAAAATCAAAAATTAAAAACTTATTTTTGTCAACAAATAAATCATCTCAGAATGACCCAGCGGGGGTCATTTCTATGTAGGGTCGACCTACCCCCAGATGTAAATGCCCCTGCAGTAGTGCTGCCCACGAGACGAGAAGAGACGAGATTTCATACAGTCTCGTCTCGGTCTCGTTAAATATCAAAATTTCAGATCTCGGTCTCGGTCTCGAAAACTATGGTCTTGGTCTCGATCTCGGTCTCGTTGAGTATTAAAATTTCAGGTCTCGGTCTCGGTCTCGAAAACTATGGTCTTGGTCTCGATCTCGGTCTCGTTGAGTATTAAAATTTCAGGTCTCGGTCTCGGTCTCGCAGTCTCGATCAATCTACTTGCTTTAATGCAAGTAATTTAGAATTAAGTTAAAGAAAGTGATACACAAAATATAAGAAGTTAACTATAACTTTAAATAAAAGTTGAAAATTGAGTGCAAGTTTTATTAAATTTTATTTTTTACTTGTAGTACATAATATTCATAAAAATAACTTGTAAAATAAGATAGTATTATACTTAATTTTCACCGACCTTAGAAATATTTTATTACCAAGTTTAAGATAAATTCCTTCATATTTCTTCAAGTTATTTAATTTTTTACATTGCTACGAAAGGCATGGTTGATTTTTGATCTTATATTTATATGATACATTATCATTCAACTAATTGAAGTATCATATACCTACTACGAATTTTTGTCAAGCTATTTCATCCCTTTACAGTAAAATACTTTAGATAACTTTCTTAGACTTTCTTAAAAAAAATTCTGCTCGCTATTACCCCAAAATTTTGCAATTTTGGCAAAATTGTCGAGGTAATGGCGAACAGCAGTTTTTCGCGATTATTAATTATTTATAAAAATATAACAAAAATGTTTAGTTAAAAAATATTTGTCTGTAAATTAAATACATAAATTATTTGTAGAAATTAATAACTTAACTTAAAAATAATAAATAAATTCTCGAAATAATATTTTATTTTTTGTTTTAAATTTTCGTCGAGAGTCTCGGTCTCGAGAAACTTTGTATCGGTCTCGTCTCGGAAAACCGAGACGAGATGAGACGTGACCGAGACTAGTCTCGTTCTCGTGGGCAGCACTACCCTGCAGCCCCTTCCTCCGATAACCACCTCTACCCAGGGTCGAATTTTTAGTTTATTTTGGTGGGTGACAAAAAAATTGTTTCTCTTGAAATTCGTTTAAAAGCTTTAGAAGCAGAACAGGCACTGTTGGGTTCTTTCAACTTTCATTGCGACATTATTTCTGATGCTAAAAGATCAAATTTAGCATTTAAATATTAAATAAAATATATGTGGCAATTGTTGGACAAAGTTGTATGTGCACTTCGTAGAGAACAGTGATTTTCGCTCTCTCGAGACTTCGAGCTCGCGAGAAATCGACCTTGTTCTCCACTCGTTGCACAATCTACAATAGTAGACTAGTTCTAAGGCTTCTTGGAAGGAATACATAAGAATAGGCAGCAATTGGAATTTATAAAAATTAAAAAATTTTAATGCTTTTAATTTTTGGCCTTATTGCCGGGTATATTTGCTGGTCAGAAAGCAAGATAATCGCCTACCTTTTTCATGATTTTTCTAAGTAAAAGTAATTATATTTTTTAATTTTGTATCTAAACTAAAGATGTATAAAGTCATAAAAATTATGTACAAGTCCAAAAGCCAAAAAACGCCTACTTTATAATTTTTCCTAATAAGAATTTTTAATTTTGTATCTTAACCAAAAATATTTAGGGCGATAAGAAATGTGTTCAATTTTTTGTGTAATATTAAAGCGCGTTAAAAAAACTTTTAAAAAATTTAATAATTGAAATACAGAAAAAATTTTGAAACTAAATTTTGAATTTTAGGGGGGGGGGGGCGCAAGCAAAACTTTTGAATAGGGCGCTAACTTATAATCAAAAGTTTTTTAATCTTAAATATAACGGTAAATGGCACAAGGAATCACATACAAAAACTGTTTTGAACTGAGTTGAGACATAAATAAGTAAAACCTCTTCATAAATAATATATACACTGAAAGACAGCTTGTATGATTAAATAATATGACTATATGAAAGTTTAGAATAAAACCGTTCGAAATGACGGATAACATGACAAACTATAAATACTAGGTAAAGTATCAAAATTCGAAATAGGAACATTGAAAATTGATATTCTGCGTACGAAAGATTGATATAGTGTTATGGTCTTTCGCATACATTATATTAAATTCCAATATTGCTATTTCAAATTTCGATACAAATATACCAAGCATTTATAGTTTTTAACGTTATCCCTATTTTCGAACGGTTTAATTCTAAACTTTGATATAATCATATTATTTAATCATACAAGCTGTCTCTCAGTGTCCAGTGTCCTATCGAGCGGACAGCTCGGGTGTGTGTCCGCTCGATATGTCAGGTCACCTTGACGTGTTAAGTGAATGAAGCTCAACTTCTTCCTTCTCTCTACGTCCCGTCCAGTGGCGCCCATTGGATTTCTAGCAGGGGGGCTAGACCCGTTTCCAGGATACCACCCCCCTTTCATGAACCCTAATTTTGACAAGCAAAAAAAAAAAGGTTCACATATTAAAATTATCTATACTCTCTAAATTTAAGTCAATGAAATTTCACTGATTTGTAGTAAGAATTTAGCCACTGATATGGATTCAGTAAAATTTCACTGATTCATTCAATAAATTTCATTGGTGAATCAGTGACTTTCACTGATTGACCTCAGTGGCTAAATTCTCACTGATTTAGGGAGTAATAATGAGTCAACTACTTTTTTAAAAATGCCTTTGAATTGATCAAAATTTAAATTTATAAGTAACAGTTGTAATTTTAATTTCATTATTCAATAAATCTATAATTTTTTATTAAATTTTAAATAGTTTACAATTTACAATTATTCTCCTAAAATTTTACAATTATTCTTAAATTTTGTAAATAACCTTGCTCCGTTGTCTAATATTCTCAACAGTTTTAAAATTTGTTTTCAATTGTCAAATATACTCAACAATTATCGGTTTTTTTCAATTGTGAAATATTCTCAACAATTATCGAATTTTTTTCAATATTGTTTAATATTTTTCACTTATCATAATTATTTTCTTTAATATCAAATTATTGTCATTATTTTATAATTTATTCTTTTTAATTTTCAACTAATTCTTCAATATTTAATAATTCCTGTCTTTTTTCAATCATAAATATTGTTCAAATATTTCAATTCAACTGTTTAATTCTACGACTATTTTCTTCAATTTTTAACTTCGTTCTTCAATTTTCAAATCCATTCTTCAGTTTTCAATTATTTTTTTCTATATTCAAGAATTCACAATTTAATTTTTCAATTACTTATTTAATATTTAATTATATTTCTAATTTTTCTTTAAATTTCAATTACTTTTTTCAATTTTCAGTGATTTTCTTGAATTTCAAATTATTTTCTTCGATTTTCAATCCAATTATTCAATTTACAATTATTTCCCACAATTATTCCTACAATTTCCTTCATTTTTTAATTTGAAATTATTTTAGTTTAATTTTTATATAGTTTTAAATAACCAACAATAGTGAAAAGATTCTGGTGCTTGGGCAGTGCGTTCATTTTGTTATTTCCAATAGGGTACTTTTGAATTTTTATAGGAACGTATTATAAATGATTAAAAATATAATTATTTAATAATTTATGGTTATATTTGAATTTGAAAACCAATATTCCAAAGACATTCTAACTAAAAAAACAGCTACGGGATTAAATATTAGGTTTACAATTATATTAAAATCAAATTAACCATAGTTCAGATGTACGTAAGTTCATGGGGTATTTGAATTCCGTACTTTTCTGATTATTTTGTTACGTAAAATTAAATTTTTTATTTATATTTTTTACCATCCTCCTGACACCACCACCCCTCGACCAGGGGGCGGCTGCCCCCTCTGCTTCAGCCGATTGGGCGCCACTGGTCCCGTCAATTGCCATCTGTTTTCGCTCGATATGAGTCTGCTCGATAGGAGTTCTAGTGTATATATCTCTTCTCTTATTATATTAAGACGAAACCTTTGTCGTCAACAGAAATTTGTCGTTCAGTCGTTCTTCCCCTTCCACTTAATTCACTACATTTCTTTATAAGCAACTTTTAAAATCAATTTACTTAAAATCTTTTTGAGCTATTAACATTTTTATAACGTAGGCACTTATACAATTAATTGTAGTAGTGTGCCATGATAGTGACGCATGCGCAGTTGATCAAAATGGTCCATTTGTATGCGCAGTAAGTCAATATCATTAATTCTTATGCGCACTTGATCTTTATGTTCATGACACATGCGCACTATATGTTTATGGCAGTTACACATGCGCAGTAATGCCCCAATGGCAATTACACACAGAAAAAAAAAGTATTATTTTAATGTCAAAAAGCGACTAGTTTTTAGGTGAAATATAAAGTAGACCTAGCGGAATAAAAACTAGCTGATGATAGGAATCTTTAAACAAATCTAACTTGAGTCGTAAAACTAGTCCTAAGGTAAACTGGAACATAGTTTTGAGTCGAAATATATACTTAAATAGAAATATTACATAAGTTAAAATCGAGGAAGATTGTTTAATTAAATTTATTCACCTTACCTATTTATTTAAGTATAATGATAAGTAAAAAAATGTGCAATTTGATCAGAAATTTTTCAAAAAATTGTACCTACGCATTATTTATAGGAACTTAAAATGTAACAGATAAGAAAAACTAAGAACAGAAAAACTATTTGAAAGTTTAAATTAAATGACATTTTTAAATTATATTTCGCATAAGCAGAGAATTAACAATTCGTTAGAAAAATAGTTGCAGGAATTTACAATTCTATCTACAATTTAACCCTTTTCGGCATAGTCATCTCCTGAGTGTGACCTTTTTCGTTGCAATTTTTTGCATTTTGCAACTTTTGCAAACGCAATGTCATATGTTTCAATGTGAAAATTGAATAAACTGTATTACTGAAGATTCTTGATTAAAAACAATCAGAAAGCAATTGTTAACAGAGTAAATGTTAGAAACAAATAAATGCAAAAATGCGATTTTGTTAGAATAAATGTAATTTCGACTCAGAAAAAATATAAAATAAGCCGATAATGCCTAGAAAGCTCTTGGGATTGCTATTTATGATTCCGGTGTTGGTTTTTAATAATTAAAAAAGGCGGTTCCAATATAGTGTCCGAAAATTAAAAGTTTTGTTCATTTTATTTTGAAGTTGTCTCTATTTTTGCATGAAACAAAGTAGGTAAGAGTTTTGAGGTCGCTTATTGCAAATTTAATGTCGATTTATTAAAAAAGAAGATGGCATATCCAATGTGACAGACAAAAATTGGACAATTTAAAAAAAATTTCAGACATTAAATCCGCTTCTTTGAATATTCAAAATCTAAAATCAGATTTATAATCAGAGAACCTAAAAACTAACGTGTAATAAGTCCCGAAATATTAGTACAATTTCTTTAAAAAAGGTTCGTCATATTAGATCAACCATTTGCATTTTTTTATTTAATTTAAAATTAGATCTATAATCAGCAACCACAAAATCCCACTATAGAACAAATTCTAATCTAATCCAATTGATTTTCTACCACACATGCATGAAAACCTCGTGTTTTCGTGCATATGTGATAGAAAATAGCATATGCACCTCGGGAGGCCGATTTTTTGTCTCGCACAATGTTCTCCGAACATTTGTGCTTGACAAAAAAACACGGACTTCCCTCCCTTGATGCATAATATACTATTTAAAAACATGTCTGCCATATTGGATCCGAGACATTAAACTTTGAAAATTTTAAAAACTTCTTAATATTTCCTAATCGCAAACCCCCTAGAAACTCCATTAGGCGTTCTTGATTTTTAAATTAAAATCAATATAAAAATTTATGCTTTAAAGAGTTTAATAAATAGTATATTTGTTACGGTTTAAATGTGAATATTATAAAACCTAGAATAGATCAATTGAAAATAAAACTATTTGATTCTAAAAGAAATTTATTTCATTATTCAACTCTTCAAATACAAATAATTTACAATATAGTAGATAAAATAATTGTTGGTTTTTAAAGATTTAAAATAGCTGCAACTCCTCTAAGGTTTGTAAGATAATCTTATATTTGGAATAAAGTTGAGAGACTCTTTTTTGTAGCAAAATGGCTGCTACAAATGTATATAATACTTTAGCGTTGCTCGGAAATTCTATATTGAACACCCAATAAAGCGAAAACATGTAAAGCAGAGAATCTACTGCGTATCCAGTAAACATGCCTTCCTTTTCCAAATATACTGAACATGGCAGTTTTTTTAATTCTTTGTTTCCTATAGCTATTAAGCGAGGAGGTTTGTCAGCCTTGGGTACGGTTTCGTCTATAGTTGTATTTTTCTGCAAATAAAAAATGTTATATCACATAATTTTAAAAACTAAATATATGAAATTAAATAATAATCAATCAATCCAATCGTCAACGTAAATATTGAAATTTATTTGACTAATGCACATAAATCCATGATTCGCATGAATAATTTCTAAGATCCATTGTTCTGCCTTGATAAGGAAAAAAAATACACAATCAACTATGTTTTTTACGTATTTTTCCATACCATAACAGTGTTTATATTTTCCTTTTTTTCCTTCGGCGTTTTAAAAATTATATTACATATGAAATAATTAAGGTACAACTACGTGTTAATGAAGATTTCTGAATCACGGATATTCTGATATTTAAATAGTATACTTATTTAAAATTTTATTAACTAAAAATTTTGCTAAAAATACAAATTCAGTTAAATTCTAATCTTTTTAAATAAAAGTAGATTAAAAATAAATTCTATTAAACATAAATTCAGAGAATAAAAATTCTGTTAATAGAAAATTCGATTTCTTATAAATATAATTTGAAACAAATGCAAAACAATGAAAATTCTGTAAAAAGAAATTATAGATAATGAAATTCATAAAATAAAAATTCTAAATAATAAATTTTTTAACTTAATTACGCACCACAAATTAAGTAAGGGTAAATATTATTAAATAAATAATTGATGTAAAAATTTGTCGAATAAGTGTTTTTATAGTCATTAATTAATATTGATAAATCAAGATTTTAAAATTAAAAAACTTAACACTTTTCTTTTAAATCAAAATATTAGTAATTTTTAACTGTAAGATAGTTAAAAATAAAAATGAAATTACCTCGAAAATTTGTATAACCTGTCCGGTGTTAGTATCCTTAAACTTCTTTGACTTGAAGACCTCTGTTGCTTTCAGAAGGATCATAACTAATAACTGGTCTTGAGAAAAATTTTCTTCAGTAATTTAGAATTTGTTTTCAATTGTCAAATATACTCAACAATTATCGGTTTTTTTCAATTGTGAAATATTCTCAACAATTATCGAATTTTTTTCAATATTGTTTAATATTTTTCACTTATCATAATTATTTTCTTTAATATCAAATTATTGTCATTATTTTATAATTTATTCTTTTTAATTTTCAACTAATTCAACTAAATTCATCTACAATTCAGTTTTATACATAACTGGTACTTTCTACATCCCACCCAGTTCAAACTTGCCCACTTACCAGTCCGTCTGCAACATTTTGGAAAGAACATCTCTACTTTATCCAACTGCGAAACTGATGATAACTGGCGATTTTAATCTACCCTTTATATCATGGTGCTCACCTTTCGCCGATGGATCATCTTGTTTTTCTAAAAAGAGCACTTCTAAACAGAGTAATTCAATCACTAATAGACTGTCAGAGACTCTGGAATTGTTAAACTTGAAACAATTAAACGAATTTGTTAATTCTTCAGGTAATGTTCTGGACCTAGTTTTTATAAATTTCTCAAATGTCAATTTAAAGATAGCAGATAATAACATTCTCCCGGTAGACGCTTACCATCCACCACTTACCATCTCTTTTGTAACAAAAAAAAAAAATACTCAAACTGTTAGTACGAATGATTTTAGACAGCCTCAATGTAAGTATGATTTTAATAATGTTAACCTTTCTGGATTAAATATGTACCTCCTAAATATTAACTGGGATTTAGTTTTAAACATGTTAAACATTGATGACGCAGTGGCTACCTTTTATGATATTTTATACCATGCCTTCAGCTTATATGTTCCCGTAAAAACGTTCACGGCCACTAGCCACTCCCCCTGGTTTAATAGCGAATTAAAAAATATGGTTTCACTAAAAAAGGCTGCTCACATTGCGTATAAAAACTCTAAACTTGCATCTGATTATTTAATTTTTTCCCGTCTGCGAGCAGAGTGTAAATTAAAGTCTAAGATTTGTTACAAAAACTATATTGCAGGAGTTCAAAATTCGATTATTTCAAACCCTAAATACTTCTGAAAATTTGTTAACAATTTACGTCAGAGCTCTAGTATACCAAATGAAGTATTTTATGGTGAGAATCGGGCGTCTAACAGCATAGACTCTGCGAACTGCTTTAGAGATTATTTTTGTTCTGTTTATGCTGTTTCTGACATCGATATTCCGGCCGCAAATCTAAGCAATTGTAATAATGATCCCATCACTATACCAAGTGTCTCCAGAGAGGCTATCTCGTCCAAGTTAAGGTCGCTAGATATAAAAAAAGGGGCTGGTCCCGATGGAATTCCCCCTTCCCTTTTGAGGTCGTGCTGTTCATCGCTTGTTGAACCCTTGTTTATACTATTTAACTTATCGCTAACAAGTGAAACATTCCCGTTTGTTTGGAAAAGGGGAATCGTGATTCCTATTCATAAAGATGGAAATAAAAGTGACGTCACTAATTACCGCCCAATAGTCATACTTAGTACTATTTCAAAAATATTCGAAAGTATAGTCCATGACACACTTTATAACCAAATAAATCACATTATCGTCGATGAGCAGCATGGCTTCACTAGGGGTAGGTCTGTTGTAACAAATCTTTGTATTTTTTCTAATTTTGTTTTAAATAATTTAGACTCTGGAAAAGTGGTGGATGCCATTTATACCGACTTTGCTAAGGCTTTTGATAAGGTCAACCACGGCATTCTTCTGACTAAGCTCAGTAATATGGGTTTCTCCGAGAACACTATTTTATGGATTAAAAGTTATCTTGTTGACAGAGTATTATCAGTCCGTATCAATCGCGATTTCTCGGAGATTTTTACTGCTACATCTGGTGTTCCCCAAGGTTCACATTTAGGTCCATTATTCTTTATTCTTTTTATTAATGACATTAAATACGTTTTTATCCATTCTCTCTTTCTACTATTTGCCGATGATTTGAAAATATATAAGTCAATCTCTTGCATTCAGGACCGCTTGGACCTGCAATCCGATCTTGCTCGTCTTCACACTTGGTCACTCTTAAATAACTTATTATTTAACGTCAATAAGTGTAAAACGATATCGTTTTCCAGGTCCAGTAGCGATTCTGTTTGTATTTATCATATTGGTGATGACAAATTATCTAAAGTACTCGTAGTACGTGACCTTGGGGTAATGCTCAACTCTTCGTTTAGCTTTATAGATCATATTAATTTTACCGTCAACAAAGCGACCAGAGTTCTGGGCTTTGTCATGAGGAATGCCTCGAATTTTACCAACGAATTGGCGATAAAGGTGTTATACTTCACACTAGTGAGACCACAAATAGAATTTGCTTCTGTTCTGTGGCATCCTTACCAAGATTACCTTAAGACTATCATCGAAAGGGTCCAGAACAGATTCTTGCGTTTTTTGGCTAGACGAGTTGGTGTGCCTTACGACTACCATGATCATGATTACACTGAACTCAGAACACGTTTTAAAATTCCGCGCCTATCTCAGCGATTTCTATTTAATGATCTACTTTTTCTATTTAAAATCATTAATAGTTTAATAAACTGCTCAGATCTTTTGAATTCATTTGAATCTCTTAAGCAGCAACGCTCTTCCAGAAATGCAGCGTTGTTCAAGTTGCCATTTTCTAGAACTAACTACCTGAACAATTCAGTCGTGATCAGACTATGTCGTGAGGCAAATCAGTTCCACAACAATATTAATTTTTTGGACAACTCATTAATTGCCTTTATAAGAAAACTGCGTACTTTAATTTTAGTCAGCAGTAATCAATGACAATTGCGGTCAATTACGTATCTTACACTATTGTTATTATTAATAGTACTCTGTACAAATGGGCATAAATAATGCCCGTATATGTATGTAAATAAATAAATAAATAAATAAATTCTTCAATATTTAATAATTCCTGTCTTTTTTCAATCATAAATATTGTTCAAATATTTCAATTCAACTGTTTAATTCTACGACTATTTTCTTCAATTTTTAACTTCGTTCTTCAATTTTCAAATCCATTCTTCAGTTTTCAATTATTTTTTTCTATATTCAAGAATTCACAATTTAATTTTTCAATTACTTATTTAATATTTAATTATATTTCTAATTTTTCTTTAAATTTCAATTACTTTTTTCAATTTTCAGTGATTTTCTTGAATTTCAAATTATTTTCTTCGATTTTCAATCCAATTATTCAATTTACAATTATTTCCCACAATTATTCCTACAATTTCCTTCATTTTTAATTTGAAATTATTTTAGTTTAATTTTTATATAGTTTTAAATAACCAACAATAGTGAAAAGATTCTGGTGCTTGGGCAGTGCGTTCATTTTGTTATTTCCAATAGGGTACTTTTGAATTTTTATAGGAACGTATTATATAGAAAATATAATTTAGGTATAGCAGATGTCAAATTTTCTTTTATTTGAGATTTTGTTAAATCCATCTCACTTTCGAATTCCAATTGCAACTATAAAAAAAGTTATGAGTTAAATAAATAATTTCTAAAAAAGAAATTATTTATTAGGGTCAACTTTACATTAATTTTTACATCACTTAAAAACATTTTTGCATTTGACTTTATATATTTGACTTTATATTCATTTTCATTATAACCTTATACGAAATAGTTTGTCTTATAATAAATTTTATAAAAATGGGAACTAACGATTTCGGGGATGGTGAGGGCAGGATATTCTTCAAGGTGCTTTTTCGCTGTTTCAGATTTTTTCGCTTCTTCTCTTCTTTTCTTTCTACAACCTTTCATATCAGCTTTTAAAACAACAATCGAAGGATTTTTTTTCTTCATTTCATGTTGTAAACTAATTTTGTACTCCTCATGATTCTTTTTGGTTTCTTCATTTAAAAGTTGTTTCTTCGCTCTTTCTTTTTCATATTGTTTGTGGTTTTTTTGGCGCTTTTTCATTTCACTAAGTAGTACTCCCTGTGAGTTTAAAAATATATTTAACAAATTTGTTAAACAATTTAAAATAAATAAAAAAAATTTAATTTTATAAAACTCAACTCTTCAGTTTAGATTAATTTAAAATTTCCTTCACACAAGACATGAAACAATTTTAAATTTAAAAGACCTTCCATTTTTTGTTAAAAATTATAAATATTCTATTTAATTTCTAACTATATCTAAAAGATTGATAAAATAACAAAATAAAAAATAACAATAAAAGCTGTTTATAATAGTTTATTTATTTATTTATTTATTTTATGAATAGATAGAAATTTAGAACGTCTAAAAGACAGGGATCACAGTGGTTTCTTCGTTTAATTTTAGGTGAAAAAGGGGATTTCGATTTTCAAAAAAGGGGATTTTCTTTAATAAAAAGGGGATTTTGGAAATTAATAAAAAAGGGTTATATTAATAATTCAAGTTTTCTTTTACAAAATTTTATTGTTTCTTTTTTTTAAAACAGTTTTATTAATTAATTCAGTCTTTTTTTGTTCAATTTGTTTATGAAAATTTCAACAAAAAAAAGAGCACTTTCGGAAAAACAAAAATTTATCTTTTAATAGGTTGTCTGTTCAACGACGAGAAGATGGTTGTTGCAATTAAATATGTAATTTTTAAAATAATTTTTAATTTTAAATGGTTTTTTAAATTATTTATTTAATAATTAGATTTTAAACAGGAAACATAAAAATCTGTGATGTAAAATGTTCTGATATAACATTAAAGAAAAAAAATTAAAAATCTTCCAGCGAAATATGACAAAATCAATTCAAATTATTTTTATTAATCTCTTTTATTGTATTTTTCTATTTTAGGTATGATTCAAAGCAATTAATTTTTGTTTGAAATAAGTAAATATATTTCATAAACAATTTTTTTTCCATCCAATAAAATAAATTTGATGTATTTCAGCAAGAATACATGGTACTCGAAACATGTTTTAATTTTATCAAAAATATGACAGCAAAATTTTTATTACAAAAATATAATTAGATACATTAGATAATAATATCATAATTTTCATAACATTTATTTTTTTTTAGCAGAATGTGACAGAATTAGTTCAAATTATTTTTATTAACCTTTTGTATTATTTTATTTTATGATGCAAAACTAGTAATATTTGTTTAAAACGAGTAAAAAATATTTAATTAATTAAATTGCTGTAATTAATTGAGAAAACATGGCATAAGAATATTATTTAACTGTTTAAAATAATTTTATTTTAATTATGTTTTTTTTTCATGTTTCCTGTTTAAAATCTAAATTAATTCAATAAATAATATAAAAAAAACCATTTCAAGTTAAAAATTATTTTTAAACATTTAAATTCAATAACTAATTTTTCATCATTGTACCAGACACCCTAAAAAAGGATAAATTTTTGCATTTTCGAAAGTGGAAAAATAGAAACTTTTTTAAAAAAAATGACGGTCAAAGAGGAGAAAAATCTTAATTTAGGTATTTTAGGTGATAAAACCTTGATTTTAGGTGTTCTAGGTGATTTTTCTAAAAAAAGGGGAAAATAAGGGGAAAAGGGGAAAAAAAGGGGATTAGGTGAAAAAGGGGAGAAACTGTGATCCCTGAAAAGATTAGATATCTTAATTTTACTATATATTACTTACACCAGAAGAAGCACAGGTCATTCGAAGAGCAGGCATTATTTGCAAAGCTTCTTCGGCTACATCAACAAAGTCAAAGTGATGTGTCATTTTTTTTTCGTTCATTTTACTTACAAGAGTGCGTACTATTTGACAACGAACGATTGAAGGTAAGATCTTTCCGCTTGCAAGAGCAGTTGACACAAAATCTGGCCAATTATCTGGAAAACAATCTAAAATGCCCTAAAAAAATAGATTAGAAAATTATGTTTGATTTATAAACGGACATTTAAGTGAATAAAATAGTATTATATTCATTGAACAAATAGAAGGTTAAACAAAATTTCAAAACTAACTTTTTATAAATTTTTGACATTTTGAAGAGGAAAAACTATTTATCTTATTTTAAATAATTTTTGTTAGTTTTATTTAATTTTTTTTACTTATTTTTTGTATTTAAACTATTCATTTTATTGGAGGAACTACATTATAATACGATTTTTATCAACTTTTTAATACGTACTTGGGTTCTACTGTTTAAATTAACTGTTGACTCCTCTGTTATTGGTTTGTTCGCAGCCTTCTTTAAAACGATTGGTTGACTTAGTCCTTCAGATTCCATAGAAATATCTTCTTCATCCAAATTCAATACCGGAAGAACTATTGGAACGCTAACATTGCATTCACCTGCCATTAGCTCTTCTAAGATTTTTGGACCATTTCTTGAATGAAGTAGATCCGTATCTGTTATTTCATCTGAGTGAAAAATTAAATATATTTTATAATCAACATATGTCCTCGATTTTTGAAATATTTTTTATTTATAATATTGTTTACCTAATATACGTAAATGTTTTGTAGACGGACAAAAACAATATGCACACCCAGATGTTTCAGATCTTTCGTATTCTCTGCAGTCACAATCCTGATTCATACAAGAGCCATTTCTGTGGTCAAAATTCATTTTTAATAAGTTTGTTTGTTAACTTATGTTGTATATATCTTTGCTCAAATATTTATTAATTTGATGGACCTTGACATCATAACTTCTTCTTACTTTATGTCAGCAACAACAAACAAATGAAGTAAAGTGTGAAGTTTTCAATGCTTGCAATTGATTTGAGGAATATATAAATAAAATTATTTAAAATTATGATTTAAAAAAGCGTTTACTTGATTAGTTTTAATGAATGTCTCCAATACTTCTTTTGATAGGTATATAATATTTTTCACAAACTTCATGTGCATGGTAAACAAAATGAATAAATAAGTTATTTAATGCAAGGATATTAAAATCTTCTTGAATATCAACTTCATAAGCATTGAAATGAAAGTAGTGTTGTAGTGTGCGTACACTTTTACACACAAAGTAAGGTTTTTCTTTCATATAAATTATGTTATAAAGTAAAACAAAGCATGGTAGATTTTTTACATAATCAGCCATGAGAAAACACTTTCAGCTTTCGAATAACTTTAAATCATTGACAATTGGAGTCAAAATATCGTCAATATTGTAAGCATCTAAGAAATGTGATTCCACCGCTAAAAGAAGGTTAATGCATATCAACTTTGACCTATGACAAGGATGAATGTTACACAAAATTAAATAAAACATTCCCATTTTTGTTGGTCTAGATGAAGCAGTATCCGTTAGATTTACTTCATCAAAGTAGAGTATGAATACTAAACAGTCCTTCCTAAATTCTTGTATTAAATTGTTATTTGCTGCTAAATTACCATCCATGAATGAATGAAGAACCTCTTTTTTAACTGATAGGTCAGGTTCTAAAAGTTTACTATATTCTTCATTTGAAAGAAAATTTTTTATTAAATCAATAATGGAAATGTATATTAAAACATCTTGTTGCACCTTTAACTTTCTATTTTCACAATATTTCGGTTGACCACCTTTTATTATCCTGCTACTGAGAATATGTCTTTTGGGTTGAACAAGTAACATATTATTTTCAAAATAGATATTTTGCTTATATTTTGTTTTTACATGCGAAAAAGCAGAAGAACTTTGTTTCATTAATTCAGACATATTTACGTTGTCATGCAATATAACACCTTTTTTTGACAGTTCTGTAACAATATTGTCATTGTACTTTTCAACACTCTGACGAATCAAGTTTTCAGTATTTTTAAGAATTTCTTTGATAGTTTTTTCAGAGATACTTTTAGCTCGTAAACTTAAAACAAATTGAGCTTCTAAAAATTCTTTGGAATAAAATTCTGACTTATCACGCACTGATATTGACTGATGTGTATTCGTACTGACAGTTTTTTCTTTTTTATAACTTTCGACAAGATTTTGAGAATTTATACAAATTGCTTTTTTTCAGAAATTAAAGGTTTATGTAAATAATTATTGTTATTATTAAACTCTGATTCCTTTATAATATTCGTATTCAGCGCTATTAAACCTTTATGATGTCTAAAAATATGCGTCGATCTAGCAGAAAAAGTTCGAAAAATTTTCGAACATCTAGGATTTCCACAAGGTATTTGTAAATTCTGATGATTTGAGTGATATCTTCTTACATGCTTTAAAAAAGAATCTAGACTTTCGTATTGTTCAGCACAGTACGAACACTTCATTACCTGTTTAAAAAACAATAATAATTGTAAAACCCATTTTACAAAATTATTTCATTTTATTTTAGATTACAATATAAATTGAACCTTAAAAAATTACATTTAATACACATAAAGCATTAGAATTTATTATAAATTAATAAAATCATTCCACTTTACCTTGTTAAAGATATTAATTATTTGTTTGTTAATTTCTAAAACAATTATTAACATAATTTAATGAAATTTATTTATTTAAATTTTATTCTATCTATTATTTACAAAAATGCACAAAAAATATTTACTTACTTCAGTTTGCGAATCCATCATTCAAAAAATAAAGACATTAATTACCAACTTTAACTAGTTGATACAACGGTTTGTTATTAAAATGTCAAAATTGCCTTTCTATATTTCAATATGAATCAAAACAAGAGATATCCATTTTAAGGACTAGTTTTTATCTTAGACTTTAATGACTAATTTCAAAACACTATTTTAACATGAAATTAGTCACTGGATAAATTTTAGTTTAAATAATAAATCAGTCTGAAATACATTCAAGACTTTTTTTTTCTGTGCACATGCGCAGTAATGCTCTATGACAATAACACATGCGCAGTAATGCAGTTTGGGATCTAATTAAGCTTAGTAGTTGTTACCTTCTTTTTTAATTATGTCAGATAATTATCTCACCCCCACCCCCACCCCCACCCCCCACTTATTTAGTAAAATTTGTAAACTTTGCTGAAATTTTATATTATTTTAATTAAATTTAAAAACATTTTAAAATTTGTAAAACATAATTTTTTTTTCGTCTAACACGTATAAATTCTAATAAAATTGAACACAAATGTTTTGGAATGCTGATTCTTGACGTTCTTCTTAAAATTAAAGGAGGAGGTGTAAAGATTTATCAACATACTATCAGAATATTATCATGTCAATTAAAAAAAAAAAAAATTACATTTCAAGGCGTATTTTCTTTATATACTTGACATAAAATCTATGATAACCCACCGGTCTTTTCATACTTTTAAAAACCTTTTTCTTGGGGTACACGGGGGGGGGGGGGGTTAAAAATTAATCAACGTACTATTAGAAAATTTCATGTTAATTGTAGTGTAAAATTTTTTTTTTAAACATTCACTTATTCATTTAGAAAAAAGGGTTTTTAAATTTTCGAGAATTTCTATGTAGTAATCTCTTATTATATTAAGACGAAACCTTTGTCGTCAACAGAAATTCGTCGTTCAGTCGTTCTTCCCCTTCCACTTGGTTCACTACTTTTCTTTATAAGCAACTTTTAAAATCAATTTACTTAAAATCTTTTTAAGCAATTAACATTTTTATAACGTAGGCACTTATACAATTAATTGTAGTAGTGTGCCATGATAGTGACGCATGCGCAGTTGATCAAAATGGTCCATTTGTATGCGCAGTAAGTCAAACTCATTAATTCTTATGCGCACTTGATCTTTATGTTCATGACACATGCGCGTTATATGTTTATGGCAGTTACACATGCGCAGTAATGCTCTATGACAATAACACATGCGCAGTAATGCAGTGTAATGCAGTTATAACGAGCTTCAAGGGACCGTTAAAATTTGCTCGTTATAGCCGAAGTTCGCTAAAAGCGAAGTTGAATTTGAAGTTAGAAAAATGCACAAATATATATTATTATATTTATTTAATTATAGATTGGTCCATTTGACAATAGAGACAATGTTAGCACGTGGAAAAAATCAAATAGAGTGGACAATATAGTCCAAAATCTGATATGTTCGTTATAACCGACTTTATTTCGCCACATTGTTCACAAGTTTTGCTCGTTATAACCGAGTTTCTCGCTATATCCAACTGAATATCTCGCTATAAACGGTGTTATTAACATTGAAACTAACCAAATGCCAAAAACTTACTCGTTATAGCCGACCTCTCGTTATATCCGGATTATAACTTCATTTTGAGAAAAATGTTTAGTCATAGCAACGAAAATTTGTTTGAGCCAACCGAATTATTTGGTTGTTATGTAATCAACCAAACTGGACTTATTTGGTTCAGTGTTGTTTGTTAGCATAACAAAAACTTTTGGTTGTCACAACTATATTTTTTATTCAGGATAACAAAAATTTTGGTTGCCATAAAAAAATTTCTATTTTGAAGCTAACTAACCCAGGTACGAACATTCGGTTCGCCCACACATATAATTACATAATTCAAATTATATATTTTTAATTACACAAATATAGTCAGATGAGAATGTAGAAATTTAATATTAATGAAAACCTAAAACAGAAAAATGTCATTAGTCATGAAGATTCGTACCCGGGTTTTCCAACTGCCAGTCCAGTAGGCTAACCACCAGCCTATGAGAGATATATGAATGACCAATAAGGAATAAACCTTATAGCTAGACAGTTCAGTAACAGACAAAGTTGGCTCAACTATCACACCCAGGTTGGGCCGACCGTCTGGTATTGGTTTTTATTTAAATTTTATTTATATTATTATCGGCAGCTTACTTACAAACTAATCATCAATTTTTTTTAATAATTGTTTGATTGTCACAACCAAATTATGTTTGGATGTTAAAACCAATTTCTGTTTGGTTTTCACAACCAAATTATGTTTGGTTGTCACAACAAAATTGTTTTTGGTTCAACCAAATAAGAGCAACAAAATAATATTGTTGTCTCAAACAACTTGATGTGTTACGCCAACCATATCCTTTTGTTGTACTTATAAAAATATTCATGTTACAACCAACAATGGCCAACTAAAAAATATTGTTTCTAAAACTAAACCTTTTTTCTCAGTGTATATTTTCGGTATTTATAAAATTATACTTTGAAAGCATGAATTTGACACTAATTTAATATTTATATTAATATAAAACTAATTTATCCAAAACTTTGTATAAATCAACGTAATATTATAACACTCCCTTATTAAAAACAATTTTAGTATATTATTTGTTTTAAACAAAAATATTAAACAATTTATTTTAATATAAATAATATTATCATTACTAATTAATAAAAAATTCTTAAAACAAAATTATAATTTTTATATATAATTTTCAAAAGATTTAAACATAACAACAATACAATAAATAATAAGTTCATGATAGTTTTCAATATTTAAACTTAGATAAACAATTTCTTTATAAATAAATATAATTGAGCGAGCGTTAGCGAGCGAATTAACATCGCTAGTCTAAAGAAAGTGAAAATGTCACTTATTTGTAGAAAAAAATTGTACTTATTCATAAGTAAAAAAAATTGTACACTCATGAAAAAAGGTTAACTGTGTAACAAAAAAATAGTAATGTCGTGTTTTTTTCGATATAATTTCGAATAAAAATAAAAGTATCAATAAGTATGTAAAAATAAAGTATCAAATTAGTACTATATTTTGATGTTATAAGAGTACCCACTAAGTATAGTCCCTAATGGTATTAATTTAACACTATTTGGGGTCTAAATTTCATTTTCGTACTACTTTTGAGGATTAAAATAATAAAAGTGAAGTGAGAACAAAAAGAAAAGAGAATCAAAAGTGAATGTATTCGACGTCAGTTTACATTAAACTACTGCTGTTTCAGAGTCAACAATAAAGTACTAAAAGATGTTAAGTGTATTAAAGTGAATTTAAATCTTGAATAACAGGTAAGAATAATAAAAATATATTACATGTAAACTTTTGTCCCTCCTCTATAGGGGCTTGAGTATTCCTTTTTTTGACCACGCTTTCAACAAATCACCTCTCTGTAGCAGCGTCTAAGGAAGTTGACACTTATTGGTTTAACATTTCCATTTTCATTTTATTTAATACGGAGTTCCTATTCTGCCAGTTGACGTGCCGAATAAGAATGTGCAAAGGAATGGTAAATTATTCGCCCACTTTATTTATTTGGACATTAAAATAAGCGAAGTTTAGTGAAGGGAAAATGTATTTTATTTTTATGTATGTACTTGTATTTGTATCCATCATTCATAGAATATAAAAAAACCATAACCTCAATTAAACTTTTTTTTTTTTTTTTACAAAACAAGTTTAGGAGAGGAAAAAATGCATTTACGCACTTGTTAGTGTGGGACTCGACCACGTGCTGTGGTAATACCTCACTAAAACAACCTCTCCCATTCTTGCTTTACATATTCTAATCCACTATTGCTCCATCCGTCCTGGAGGGTAAGCAAAAGCGTAATTCATTTACTAGAGTTGTTATTTTCGTTTCTTACACTGTTGTTCTCACCCATTGCCGCCGATATTCTTAAGCGGTGGTCAAGAACGTTGTAGGATGCTTTTTTAGAGCTACCGAATAGGATCTTATAATGAACAGTGCTGCCGAACCAGATTTAGAGAGTTCAGAAGAACAGCGTTCTGTATGCGAACCGCCAACGCATTAGCCTTGTGCTCGCAGCTAGGAATTTTTTGTAATTGGCTCACAAATGAAGCTCGCATCCCTCCTAAACAAACGAGTACAAGAACAATTAATCTGACCCTGTAGCCTGGATATATTTTACTCAATTCAAACAGAAGGTCTTGATACTTTGTCCGCTTCTCATCCTCCTTTTGAGTGATATTGCTCTCAGCAGGTGCCGAAAACTCTATCACACAAATGACCCTACTTTTATGATCCTGGAGCACTATATCAGGTTTATTGGCGCTGATACGATGAGTGGTGGAAAAAGAAAAATTCCAGTAGATCTTACACTGATCATTTTCCACATCGGACTCCTGATCCCCCTGGGCATACGGCAAGATGGGTTCTTTATCTATACCATATTGGTGTCGAAGGTGATAATACAACACCTTAAGCGCAGCATTGTGTCTTTCTACATATCTGTAACATGCATACTTCGGGCACGCACTTAGAATGTGACTAAGTGTCTCCGGGTATTCCCTGCACGCTCGACAGTTGGTATTGTCGACAGATATATGCATCACTCGACTGCGATACACCAAAGTATTTATCACTCCATCCTGGCAAGCAAATAAAAATCCTTCAGTCTCCGATTTCAAACCAGCAGACTTGAGGAAAGCAAATGACAAAACACCAGACAGTTCCAACTCTTTTATGAGACTGAAAAACCGTCCATGCACAGGCTTGTCAATATGCTCCTGTAACAGAAGCGCATGTTCTGCTTCCTTAACACGTTTTTTAAGCATTAATGGTGTTAAAGATGCTAAACCGTGTTCAATATCCCTGGTTTCAAATGGGAGACTAAGTTCACTTGCAGCTCTTTCTGCCGCTCGATATAAAAACGCCCCAACATTTGCAATTTCATGATGGTGAACAAATTGCATAAGAGGATCTCTACTGTTTATGACTGAGCATGCTGCAGATAAAACAATTCTACGATGAAGACACTCTAAATTTAAAAGACCTCTTCCTCCCCGATCGCGTGGAAGGTAAATGCGAGGTACGGAAGACTTAGGATGATGACTTCGATGTATAGTCATCATCTTGCGAGTTTCTCTATCTAGTTCCTTCAACTCATTCACATTCCACTTAACTGCTCCAAATGTATAGAGTAGTAAAGGAATGGCTAATGTGTTTGTGGCTTGTATCTTATTCTTCCCAGATAGTTCAGAAGCCCAAATTTTTCTGAGAAGACCATGGTATTTCATATGGAGATGATCTTTAAGCCCACACAAATCTTGACTTTCCGATTGAGGAATTCCAAGATATGTGTAAGTTTCCCCAACACCAAGGTGATGAATGGTATTGCCACCAATGAGCTGAATATTCTCAGAGTCGCTGAGAACATTTCAGCTGTTTCTCGTCTCCCTTTAATTAAATGGATAACAGCACATTTATCTAATCCAAAATCCATACCAATAGCTCTGGAGTACTCGGCTACTGCAAACACCAGAATTTTTAATTCGTCCTTGCTGGATCCATATAGCTTAAGATCGTCCATATAAAACAGATGGTTGATCTTATGGACTCTATTTCTGGGTTTTCCACACATGTATCCAGAGTATTTTTCTTGGAGTACTACAGACAGAGGCAAGAGGGAGATGCAAAAAAGTAGAGGACTTAGGGAGTCTCCTTGGAAAACTCCTCTTCCAAACGAGATGATGTTAGTCATCACTTGCTGTTTGTTGGATGTTATAACAAACCTTGTCCTCCACATGAGCATTAGCTCCTTTAAGCATCTCACAATGTTCGGATGTACCTCTAAGCATTCAAGGAGCTTGATGATTAGCTCATGACTTGTAGAGTCAAATGCCTTTCGGTAATCAATCCAAGCCATTGACAGGTTACGTCGATAAAATATCGCGTCTTGGGTAATACACCTATCAATCAATAGGTTCTCCCTACAACCTGCCAGACCTTTCTTGCACCCTCGCTGTTCGCTTATTGCACTCCAAACTGGCTCGATGGATGTCAAAATCCTCTCTTTGAGGATGCCAGTGAATAGCTTGTAGCAGGTGTTAAGACAAGCTATGGGTCTATAATTTTTTGGAATAGATAAATCACCAGATTTTGGTAAGAGTACCGTTCGTCCTTCCACCAACCACTGTGGTATTGGATGTTGACCGTTGAGAAAGGTAGAGAATATTCGAGCCAAATGTTGGTGAGTTGAAGAGAACTTCTACCACCAAAAGTTATTAATCTTATCTGGCCCGGGTGCTGAAAAGTTCTTCGTTTTAGCAACTATGTTTCTCACCTCCTCCTTAGTAATTGGTGGACTTACCTCTGCTGGATGGTCAAGCCCCTGTCTAAAACAGAAGCTACGAAAGAGTGTTAAGGATGACTTTTCATCGTTCACTGAATGGGCTTTCCCATAGATGTTACTCCAGAAGTTTTCAATCTCTTCACGACATGGGGGTCTTTCGACAGTTGGCGATGGTGGACTGAACAGGCGAGAAGGATTAGTAGCATAGGTATTATTTTGCTTTATCCATTTAACCCGCCGTTCTAAACGCTCTCTTATAACAACAAGAGAACGTATCTTCTCAATCCAATGTTGCTTGATGGTCTGCAACTTCGATTTCTTCAGAGTGTGATGCAATCTTTTTAGAGTCTGGGCTATTTCCAAAACCCTGGATGTAAATTTTCTTTTCGATTCAAGATATACAATCACACTCTGCAATTGAGAAGCATGCCTTCGAGCCACCCCAATCTTAAACTGTACTTGTCTGATTCGTTTAAAGGTCCTATCGACGCGGTCTGAAACAGATTTTCTGTTACTTTCACGAAGCAGGATCTTTGCTTTTTCGTACACAGCACAATTTAATGTCCAGAGATCTACATCCTCTGGGAGTAATGAGAGCTCGTTATTCCCTTCAGCGATTTTGTCCATTTTAATGGAAACCTTTAGATGTACTTTGGTTTCCCTAGACCTCATGTTCCCTTCCTCGGTCGTTGGTGTAGGTGTTACCGTCGGAACCTGAAGGTTCTCGGAGGGTTCTTATTATTATTATTATTATTATTATTATTATTATAAATAATCAATTTTGCTACAATGTTTCTAATGAAAATTAGTCTGCGTCTGAATGATGTCAAAAGTAATTTTTTATAGTAAAAATATATATACTTGAGGTTATGTTTTACCTATGTTTTGCAAATGATGTACATAAGTACGAAAAGTACACATTTTATCTTCACTAAATTTCGCTTATTTCAATGTTCAAATAAATAAAATGACCTAATAATTGATTAGTCTTATTCAGACCGTCAACTGGCCGAACAGAAACGTTGTTTAATATATACTGTAGGGGGGAGCGGGGTTGAAAGTGCCGATTTTGATAAAATGCAAAATAAAACAGTTAAAATAACAGCTAATTGTTTTAGCTTATACACTGTTTAGTGCGTAATTTAATGTAGTTTTTAAATTCATTTATCATTTTTGATTAGTTTTAATAGTTTATAATAAAACCTGAATTCGTAATTATTAAAGAAACAAATGATTTTAAACGTGAAAATGATAAATCACTTATCATTTATAATGGCTGAATTTATTATTCAAGTAATATAAACATTTAAAGGTTTCATTGAGCCGACAATTATACACGAAAAAATATGCTATTGAATCAATATATATAGTATATATTGTATTATATATGTATTATAATATTATATTCACATATAACATGTTATAATATATTAATATTTATATTTTTCAATTTTTATATTAATCTAAAAATATATACCTACTTTTAAATTAGTTTTTTCAATAATCATTTCCTATTGTTAACTTACAGTGTTAAAAATATAAGGGTGCACCTATATAGTGAATTATGTAAATATAATTATATATAAATTAAATAACACATAATATATATTTTTTTAAGAATTATTTAAAATTTTAATAAGAAAATATATACTGAATACTTTTTACGTCATTTACAAATTTAGTGCACGTGTGTGTATCTCCTGACCGCGGCACTTTCAACCCCAAGCCAGAGGCACTACCCGAGTAGGGTAATCCATCGGCAAGAGCTTCGGCGCGAGTTTGGGACCGCGAGCTTCGATATTGGGGATTTACATTAGGCCAATGTTTCTACCAATATTGGACTGTCACTTCGGTCCGAGTCTCAAAATTAATCTATGCCCAATATTGGTACTTCAATATAAGCCCAATATTAAAACCTTTAATCTACCCAATTATGCGTACATTATACACAAAAACAAAAAATCCTAAAAATATTTCGATACACGGTTTCTGAAGCATATATTCTGAGATTATACCCATTATAATCTTTTTTTGTCATTTATATATTTATTATAATTTATATAATCGCTTACCTAAGAGAAAAATTCCCTTCCGCTGGGAATCGAACGCACGACCCTAACACTAACAGTCCGCAACCCTAACCAACTATCTACGCAACGCACGCTACACTGGTTTATAAGAAAGTTGAAGACATTCGTACTACATATTACACACAGAGTAACACTGTTAAATGTAGATAATTAATTCATAATATGTTCTACTTATAAATTGCATTTAGTAAAATGGTGTTGTCTCCCAATAATAAACATAATTATTTTTAGTTTAGATAAGAATGAGTCAAATATTTTTGCTATATGTTTCAAAATATTATTTATAACGCAAAATAAATAGTACAAAAATAAAAAGATCTTATATGATCGTGGGCTGTATACTCTGGCAAATAAAAAAAATTGTTTTATATTTTAATGTTTTAAGGTAAAGTTATAGACTATTATTTCTTTTCTTTTTTTATAAATAAGTTTAATAACTGTCTTACAATTACAGTTTTTAATCACAAAAGTGAAGTATTTTAAAAAACCCAAACAAAATTTGTAATACACTGAAAAACTTTATAGATCATAACACTGAGAAAATAAGTTGACTAAATACAACCAATTTTTGATTAAATTTAGCAGAGAGAGGTTGTTGATATAGCACCTGCAAAGCACTTAATTGATTTTAGCAGAGCATATGCTCCGGTATCCTAGAAGTTTGATTGTCATCGCCGGTGTTTTGTTTGTTTTGTCCCGAGGAAACCTAACCTAGAAATAAAGCTGCTTGGCTAGAGGCTTATTTTCTCAGTGTATTTGCTTAACTCGCAATTTAATTTTAGTAAACTGACTATCAAAGTGGGGAAAAGTGGTCACTAGATAAAATATTTTATTTAATATAAGCTTATTAACAATATATGATTTTTTGTTATTAAAATTTAGTAGTCAGTCGATCAAAGCTGCACGCATGCAAATGAACATTGCTCGTACATGTAAGAAAACATAAGCCTACGCACAAATGAGGAGCACTTTTTCAAAAGTTGATAAATCCATTTTTCAAAAAAGTTGAGATAATTACAAATTTAACATATTAGGAACCTTACAAATCGATCTGTCACTGTTAAATTCAAGAAAAAAAATTTATTACCAAAGAATTTTCAATTTAAAAAAAACTTGTACTTAACCAAGATGATTTAAAATTTTTATTTTTTTCCTAGAATAAATTACAAAAACCTTTTAATTACTTTATTATTATAAACTTTAATTCAAAATAAATCTCCTTAAGTGCAAAAAAACATTCGTATATAAATAATTTCATATATTTTTTCTCAAATGTACTATCATCTTCAAAAGAGATTCTACTTGAATGAAAATAAATTATGTTCCTTCGAAAATTTGACCTGATTAATATTATTCAATCTGACATATTTTGGAACTTTTAAGTGTGTGTTAAAAACAATGTTTCATTCGAAAATACTAATCTCACAAGTGGTAAGGAAATTATTGGATACATTACGTCAATTAAATCGAATGTTATTTTATCTGTATTTTAGGTTAAGATATATGTTGTAACATAAGTTATATTATGTAATTTTTAATTCTACTTTAATACATTCAATAATATATTATTAAAGGTAGCATTGAGGTTAGGTTAGCTGTCATATGGCGATTCGACGAAGTGTTGTGTTTCCGCTCTATACTTTTTCTTCCTTTTAGGATAAAATTTTAATCAACAGACTACTAAAAATTGAATGTTCTTTTAGTCAAACCATAAATTTTACATTTTAATAGTCAAACTGAAATAATAATAGTGTTCCAGTTTTTTCCTGGTATGATAGTTAGTTTACTAAAATTAAATTGCGAGTTTAGTAAATATTGATCTACAAAGTTTTTCAGTGTATAAAACTAAAGTATACGTTATGATTTTATTGTTCATATTTTAAAGAATTTATTTTCTATATTAAGTGCCAAAAAATATTTTATTTCTGATTGTTTATTTCTGCAAATTATATCCGTTTGAATTTAACCTTAAATTTTACTGGACAACATGATATATAGAGATTTTACCACCTATGATGATAAAAA
Source organism: Ganaspis brasiliensis (assembly GCA_037103525.1). Classification (NCBI taxonomy): domain Eukaryota; kingdom Metazoa; phylum Arthropoda; class Insecta; order Hymenoptera; family Figitidae; genus Ganaspis; species Ganaspis brasiliensis. Next base: position 45,996 of record JAZKLR010000241.1, on the reverse strand, counting down.
AATAACCAAATCCTTAAATAATGTCGGATAGTAAAAATTGAGGGTTAACTTCAAGTTAATATTTTGCAGCAATAAACAATTAAAAATAAAAATTATTTTTTAGCACTTTTAAATATGAATTCTTATGTATAAAAAGACTGCATGTGTTATAAAAATATATTTAAATATAAAAAATAAATTCTTGAAGATATGGAAATAAGCCCATACAGACCTCTTAATTACAACATGGTAGTATTTTATATTCAACAATATTTTTGGTTATGTGTGTATGATCGATTAGGCCGAACATTGCCCTTTTGTCTCATAACCAACATTGGCACAAGTTACATAAGCCCCAGAATCGGCAGAATGTGAGGCCCCCAACCTAAGACAGTCAATATTGGCACAAACATTGGCCTTTACTCGTGAATCCAATGTTGGCAATACGATAATCGGCCGAAGTTACAGCTAATGTTGCAAGCCCGAGTATCAATAGACTACATAGAGCCAAGCAACGGCCACGTTGGCTAGCTCGGCAAACCCTGCTCGGGTATACGCCCCGTTATACTAACATCCACTTTTTATAAAATATAAAATAACTAGTTAATTAAATCGGTACTGTTAATATATTATTCAATTCCTTAATAAATTTGGATCATTTTAGTGAAAAATTTGCATTGAAAGCTTTAAAAATGTATTAAATAGACCAAAATGTATAAACTTAAAAATATTTTCAAATGTGACACAAAAAGTGAAAATTCACGAATACACTAACAGCTAACTATTTTGCGTAGCAGATGAAATCAAAATGACTGACAGCGAGTCGTATTCATTAAATATTACTTTTCTCACTTCAACTTTATTTTTATCTTGTTTCATTTCCGAAATATACGCATCGGCACTTTTTACCCCCGGCACTTTCAACCCCGCCTTCCCCTATTTTAAAATACCTATTTGAACCCCAATTATTAAAATTTATATACTGAATAAAATTAAAATGTTTTAAATTATTTAAATTTCAATAAATATACAAAAACATACAATGTTCAGATGCAATTTATTAATTGAAAATTTTCTTACTTTTAGAATCAATAAACAACATTATAAGAGAATTTCTGCATGTTTACTTGAAATATTTTAAAGTAATTCATCTTATTGCTTGTAATAGTTTAATTAATTGACATAAAGTCGGAAATAAAATTTCCTTCAATTTTTAAATATTACTAAAAATATCGCAATTTTCGCTCCGTAAAAACTTTAACTTCACCAGCCAAAGGGAAGTTCCGCCGACGAGACCAAGACTCTGTTGACCATAGCACCCAACGTAGAAATTTACTTAGTATTTTTGACCTTCTCAAACAGCTCCTCGTCCACCACGTACTCGCGGCAGTTTTTGGCACACTGTTGGACCCACAACCCTTTGGACAACTCCTGGACAACCACTTCTATAAAGAAAATAAGATTTCGATTAATTCAAGATCTATTTATTTTACACTGAATGTCCAAGAGTAATTCACTACTCTACAATTTCACAATTTGCATCACACGCAAGAAAGTTCACAAATTTAACCTGCGCACGTGCTCCTATCACGATATACTTCAACGAACTCATTAGTAGTCGGCATCTCATGCGCGCTTAGATTTTAGGGGTGGTGGCTCCGCCCATCGTCTTCGATTCTTGCTCTCCGTCTTCCGCGTGCGTCCAACCATCCTTCCTCGTCTCGCTAATGGCCTTCTACCTGAAAAATGGAAATGAGGTGGCCTCGGTGAACGCGGGAAAACGTGGAAAATCGCGCGAAGCACATTTGCACCAATCTGGACGTCTGACCACCCCACACAAATTTAAAAAGGAACCATCCGAGTATTGCCTAACTCAATCAATCAAAAAGAAAATAATCAACCATAAAAAAAAACTAAATACCTCTTTAACACGACCACCCATCTGATGGCCATTTTGCAACATTGGTGAATAATGCACTTCCCGAAACAAATAAAAAATTTGAAAGTATCATTACTCACCCCTCAAAAACGAAATCAAGAACTCTCTCCACACTCCCCTCAGAAATTGTCACCTATTGTGGTGGCCAACCATGGCCACCAACACCTCTTCTCTCCTCTCCTGCTCTCACCCCTCAAGATTTCGGGCCCTATCGCCCCCTCTTGCACTACGGCATTCTTCCTCCTCTTCCCGAGTCGAACTCGATCGGTGCCCTCGGCGTTCCACATCACGTTCGTATTGGTAACGCATGTATCCAATCTCACATCGGGGGCACCGATTGACTCGGACTCTTCTCTGACTGCAATTCATACAAAAGTCCCCCCACTGGGGGGTGTGGAAAACGCATCCTCAAGTGTCCGCGTCTCCAACAATTAAAGCACACCCCCGGGGGAGGATCAATCGAAGGATCCGTAGGAATAGGAGTTAGGTTGCCAAACAGCACCCCCTTGGTTTTAGTTTTTAAGGGCGGCCTTCCTGAGCCCTCCTTTCTCCTGAGGATGATGACGTCACTGTCACCTCTTGATTTGGCGCTGTAGATGGTGGACATCTCTCCGACGACGACGTTCCCGAGGCTTTGGGAATCGCCCCTAGTGATGGTTTTGTAGCGATTGGTTCCCTGTGTTCAGGCGGCCCCGGAGGAGTTATTGGCCGCGGAGGAGGGGAAACATCCCTTGGACTCACAAAATCATCCTTGTGAATCACACTCCGGCAAATCTTCATTATCTCCTTCTCCTGATTCTCCCGTAGTTTCTTCAGCATCTCCTGATTTCTCTTCTCCTCCTCGGCCAAGTGTTGGTCCAATTCACGGACCGCCTGTTGACACTCCTCCTCGAAATCATCGATAGGAAGGTCAGCTAAGGGAGCATGGGAGACCGTGGTGTTGGAGTCGGACTTCCACATTGATACTCCCATGCTCGGGACCCCCCTATCTTGATCATCCTCCGTCCACTCCTTCACAGCTCCAACACTCCCCTCCTTCAGTTCTTCCCCTTCTGAAGCTCTCTCCAACTCGCTCTTCTCAAGAATTTCTGGGCACTGCTGCCCTCCTTCACCTTGTTCCGCCAGGGAGGCCACTCCTGGCCGAGGTTGAAGTTCGGGAGGTGGTCCCGCTCTTGCTCCTCTTCCTAACACCAGATAGTGTCCCTCCTCTCTTACTCCTACACTACTCTCCCCTCCAGAAATGAACGGTTGCACCGCCGATGCACCCGGCCTTGTTTGAGGTACAACCCCGGGTAAATCCGGCCTCCCTCGTCCCCGACCTCCCTTTTCTCTCGGCCAGACTGGCATCTCTCTCCACAATCTAAAATCAAAAAGAACCAGATCAGACAACAAATAATACTCTATTTCTTTGGTAATAATACTCCCACACTCATACCACAACCAGAACACTATTTCCTCGGAGGGACAAAACGTTTCAAATCCGCAATATGTACTTTAGTGATGCGTCTCGTATCATCACTTTTAAGCAAATAAACTGTTGGAGATAATTTCTGCGTTATCTCACACGACCCTTCGTACTTCGGTGCTAATTTAGCCGAGAACTTTTTACTCGCATCTGAAAGCTTATGCGTTTTCCACAAAACTCGGTCCCCCACGAAAAATCCGACTCCCCTCTTGTTCCGATTATAATAGGTCGTCTGTCTCTCTCTTTCTTTATTAATAAATCTCGCTACCAAGTCTCTCAACGCATCTAACCTTTTTAACCGATCGTTCCACACTTCTGGGTCAATTCTTTCTACGACCTTACGCCCCTCGACTTCATGGCATGTCTAAATTCATGAATATGTTTGTCCCAGTCTCGGTGATCCTCCCCGATAAAAGTCGCGACCATTGTCTTAAAAATGCGATTACTCCTCCCGACCGGATTTGCCTGCGGATGATACGGCGGCGTTGTGAGGTGCTGAACACCATACTCGGCCAACACTGACTTAAGAAATTTATTATCAAATTCTTTCCCATTGTCAGTAAGAAAAACTCAGGAGTTTCCCACCGGAAAATAATCAACTCCTCCAACGCCCTCGCGATCGATTTTCCATCCGCCGACCTTAACGGTTTCACTTCCACCCACCTAGAAAACAAATCTTGAAAGACCACTAGGTAGCGACACTGACTTTTGCTAGGAGGAAATTCCATGCAGTCCGCTGCCACTACCACCCAGGATCTCTCAACAATTCTCTGTCCCATAAGGCCTTGAGGACCTTCCTGTGAGACCTTATGGTACTGACAGTCAGGACAAGATCTCACAAATTGTTGGACATCGTGCCACACACCCTGCCAAAAATATTCTCTCGCTACTCGGTCATAGGTCTTCTCAATTCCTAAATGTCCAGCCGAGTACTCTGAGTGCGCACTCTTGAGCACTCTTTCACGATATTCTAATGGCACGACCAACTTCCACCCCTCTTCGTCGCCTGTATACGGCAACAATAAAGGATCATCTCTGAACCGATATAAACTCCCCTCTAGAACTTTCCAGCCTGGAAACCCATTAGGAAACTTCACCACCAAGTCGAGTCTTTTTAAATACCAGGGGTCTGAAATCGTTTCAAACGCCGCCACTTCTTCAAACTCGTCCTCGTACGTCCTAGATAAAGCATCCGGAACATGATGGTGAATTCCCCTTCGGCGAACTATCTCAAAATCCCACTGTTGCATCTCGAGGGCCCAACGCGCCAATCTACCCGTCGGTTCTTTTAAATTTCGCAACCATTTTAAAGCACTGTGGTCTGTAATGGCCGTGAATTTGTACCCCTCGATATATGGTCTTAACTTCTTAATTGACCACAACAACGCCAAACATTCTTTCTCTGTCACACTGTAATTTCTCTCGTGCACAGAAAGAGTTTTTCTCACGAACACTATGGGATGTTCACCATCCTCCCCCTCCTGAGTCAAATCTGCCCCTATTGCGTAACCACTCGCGTCGCATTGAATCGTAAATGGCTTCGTAAAGTCTGGTCTTGCCAAGGCTGGTGCCGAAGTCAATTTATTTTTCAACGCTTGAAACGCTTCTTGTTGCTCTTCTCCCCACTCCCAAGCTCGACCTTTTTGCAATAACCTCAAAAGTGGTATTTTTAATTCGCTATCATGTTCTATGAAACGCGCATACCTCCCCACCATACCCAAAAATCGACGGAGCTGTTTTATATTGGTTGGTGCCGGATAATCAACCACTGGTGCGATTTTCTCTGGGTCCGGTCTCAATCCTTGACTGTCGAGTACATAACCTAAATATGAAACTCTCGAACACCCAAATTCGCACTTTTCCGGATTTACCACCAACCCAGCCTCCGCCAATTTCCTCAAAACAATGTCTAGCCATTCTAGATGTTTCTCATAATCATCAGTAACGATGATTATGTCATCCAGATACCCCAACACATAAGGCTCGAACTCAGGTCCGAATAACGAATCAATTAATCGCTGGAATGTCATCGAGGCATTTGTGAGTCCAAATGGCATTCTTTTGAACTGCCACAAACCAGAACCAGGAATAGCAAACGCTGTATATTTTCGACTCTCAGGGGACATCGGCACTTGATGGTAAGCCTGCTTGAGATCGATTTTGGAAATATATCGTGCTTTCCGTAATTTATCCAAAATCGAGTCAATGGAGGGGATGGGATATGCGTCTCTGACTGTCACTTTATTCAAATCTCTGTAATCAATACAGAAACGCAATGATCCCTCTCCTTTCTTGACGATAACTGGAGCACTACTCCACTCACTGGCCGATCTCTCAATTACTCCCCTCTCCAACATCTTTTGTACCTGCTGGTTAGCCCATTCTAATATCATAGGCGACATTCTACGAGAACGATGTTTAATTGGTGTTGGATCAGTGACTCTTATGCTATGTTCAGTCAAAGAACTCATACCATGTTCCACCTCCTGTGGTAAAACCAGCTGATCCACACTATTTCCTATACCACTTCTCCCCTCTGGACTCAACTCTCCATACCCCAAAAATTTGTGCCATTCCCCCTCTTGAACTCTCCACAACCCCCTTCCTAACCTCACATCCATGTCCGCCATTCGATGAAAATCCTGACCCAAAAGCATGTCATGGGACAAATTATCTACAACCCGTAAGTTAAACGGTTGAGAAAAACCATCTACCGTTAACCATAACCTTAATTTCCCCAACGCTGCTGTTGATCCGCCAAGCGCGCTCCCAATTGCTGTATTCGCTTTCGTAAGTCTATCCCGAAATTTTTCTGCTAATTTCGGCCCAACCAGCGAAACCGTGGCGCCCAAATCAAACAGCGCTATATAAGGTTTGTCCACTATCACCACTTTCAGGAAATAACGATTTTCCATGGATGAGGCATCTATCCGTTCCCCTGTTAAATCAGGAGCTGCTGTATTCTTTACAGCATCACCCCTCCCCTGGACTGAACATGCTGATGTGACATCAGTAGGTTCAGTCCCAACACCAGCTTGTAAAAGCCCCTCACTGCTGGATTGCGTCCCAGCTTCGGTACTAATTGCTGGATCCAGCATGGGTTGAGTTTCCTCTTGAGGCACTGGCACCACTTGAATGGGTGTCCCATTTTCTCCCCCCACTACTGTCCAGTGTAGTGAAGTTTGGGACACTGGGACATTTTCTTCCACCACAACATCCTCAATTTGCTGAACTTCCTCTTGAGTTTCTTGTTCCCCCTATTGTGGTCCCACTTGTGTCCCAAATGTCCCACTCAACTCTCCATTTCCCAATTCATTACTCTCCTCTCCGAAATAATCTTCCGCCCGAATTACCGTGAAAAAGATCTCCGGGTCCACATCCTCTTCTTCTATTGTCCCACCGAAGAAGGTCCTGGGGGGAAGGGTTGCTCGGTCCCCCGCTGCCCCGTTTCCCAACATCGTTCTCAACTCCGCACAATTGGGACAATTCCTAAACGTTGTCACATTTGTCGCACACACCTGGCAGAACAATTGATTGCCAGTGGGACGTGGCAAGGGACACTCGTTAGCATAATGCCCCTGCTGTTGGCATCGGAAACAAGTTCTCAACTTGCACTCCGATGCGCGGTGTCCCACAGACTGACACTGGTAGCATGCACCGGTAAATCCCCTCGGGACACTAGGCCTGAACGCCGGTGGTTGTTCCACTCCAAACGTACGATTGAGAACTTGTCCCCCTCCATAGGGACGATTCTGAGCTTGTCCCATTCCAAAGGGACGGTTCTGAAACTGTTGCCCCAAATTACGTACCCCACTGGTCGATGGGACAGGAGGGTTTGTAGCCGCCATTTGGGCATACGTCACCGGGGTTTGTTGTGCGGGTACCTGCTGAACAGCCGCTATTGGTGCTGTCCCAGTTGTCCCTAAATTCACTTTCCCCCCTTGCGTTCCACGATCTCCTTTAGTTGTCTCTATATTCCTTGGGCTCCCCTTTGTCTTCACACTTTTCCCCTTTTTCGTCGGGACAGTTCGGACTGTCCCACTTTCTTCCCCACTTGACTCTGAACCCGAGACCCCCTGCAAAGCATCCACTTTCGCCCCTTTTAAATTTCCCCTCGGAGCCGCGGACGGAATTCTCATCTTATCCCGGGACGGAGGTAGGACATACCTCTTATCGAGATCTTTTATCCTCTCATACCGTCTTAGAATCTTTTCTAACCCCTCAATATTGTCAAACTCTGAGTTTGACAATTGCCGCCTATACTCAGGCGTCAGTCCTTTAAACACGATCCTCAGAAACGATTCATGTGAAGTGGGACGCCTCAAATGACCCACAATTACTCGCATACTCATTATGAAATCTGAGATTTCCTCTCCTTTCGCCTGAGTCCTGCTGCGAGCCTCATATAAAACGTCATCGTCCACCAACGCACATGAGAATTCCCGTTTGAATAATTTTTTGAAAGCATTCCACAAGTTCAAGTCTTTTCGCACCAGCCTGAACCAACGACTCGCCGTTTTGCGCAACACACTCGGAAGCGCTGTCAGCATCTCTGAATCGCTGATTAGATTGCACCCTTTGCAATCTTCTAAACGCTCTCAAAATTCCTCACCGTCCTTCTTCTCCCCTCCAGAAAATTTTATGTCCCAATCCTACAGGATTTTAACGATTTAAGTTCCCCCACCTATATTTTTTTAAAAGCGACCCCTTCCTCGGCTCTTATCACTGAAAGAGTCGGTTTCAGTTTCCAACTCACTGGAGGACAACGCCACGCGACTACGCCTCTTGCGTTTATTCGTACCGGAACTTCCACTTCCGGTATGTCGATCCTTTCTCCCCTCTTCCCCAGGGAAAAATCCTGGAGGATGAGGGGGTAAAGGGGGTGTAGATTTACCGTCTTGCTCGGTATTTCCTAAATCACCTCTCCTCTGTCCCCATTCACGACCCTGATCAGGGCCTACCGATATTGTTCGCCTCGGACCTTTCCCCCCCCCCAAATCACGTGGGACTTGCGTTTGTTGGGCATTATTTGCAATAATATGCAATTGCTCAATCAAAAACGCATTGTGTGCTCGCAACTGCTCCAACTCAAGCAGTTGCTGTTGTGCATAAATTGCACGTTGATCCGGGCTCAACCCCCACGCTCCCACCCCCTGCCTCATACTCCATTACTCTGGAGACTCTCCTGGCGCAGGAATACCTCCTGCCCCCCCTGTCCACGTCACGAACGACGGTGTCCCAAATCTCGAACTCGACGTCGTGGTAGTCGCAGTTGTGACAAACGTGGTCCTAGTCGTAACCCTCGGGGTCTCGAAGGACGCGGAAGTAACTTCCGGGTTAACGGCGACATTTCCGTTTTCCCTATTTACCGGCTCTCTCCCCTCCTTTCTCTGACTTCGAAGCGCTTCGAAGCTAAAAACAAATTCCGATCCCTCCTTATCAAAGGTCTCGAACCACGGAACCACAACCGTTTCCGGAAAGATAGATCTGACTTCCGACCGAAGAAGTCTCTCGCGCAACACCTGCAGAGTCCCTACCACACTGCAATCCTGGCGTTCTAATTCTTCTACTACCTGCTCAGGTGGCATTGTTTGAATTTATCGCCATGCCTCCCCTATTTGCGGAATTTTAAAAATCCGCCACATTTGTTCGCTGTATCGTTCCATTATAACACAATTTAGTTATAGTCGGTACGCGATAAATAATAATAATAAAAGAAAAAGAAGAAAAGACCAAAAAAAAAAAAATTATTTTAATTCAAAACTACACAATTAAATCATTCTACCAAGCCGGTTTAGAATAATTTTAACGCACTAATATTTCCCCCCTTCCACGACAGCCAAATTCAAAATTTAAATTTTTCTCAAAACAACCCTTTACATTTCGTACTTCCGGTTCCGGTTTTGTTCCGACACGATCCACAAAATGAAACAAAAACCCAACCAACGAAGTAATTTTTCTAAGCTCGAAATTCACGATATTTTAAAAATAATACCCCACTTCACTTTCCTTTCTCCTCTCCCTTCATGAGCACTTTATCAAAATACATTTAAAATAATAACAGATAAATCAATAAAGAAAATATAATAACAATTCAACCTGGAAAAAAATCATATAATATTACACCATAACAATTTTTCAAAAATCAAAAATTAAATCTTCCGCAGTATGGCTTTCCCAAAATTATTTAGGAAAATTTCGCCAGGATAATTCCGTTGAGTGGCTTTCCCAAAATTTATTTTCAGGAAAAATTCAAATTTTCTTTTCTCACTACTACTTCCGCTGTGTGGCCTTCCCAAATTTATTTTCAGGATAAGACAAAAAAAAACTAATTAATTTCATAACACTCGCGAAGAAAAGCAGACAAGAAGAAACAACAATTTTCATTCAACGGTTAAAACGAATTCCTATACGCTGGGACTTCAACGGCCATCTATCCGTACCCTCACGGACGAGCAAAAACGAGAAAACACAACCGACAAACTTTGAAAATTCAAACTCTACCCCGTTTTCCGTTTCACTAACGAAAAAGGCACGTTATCTACATTTAAATCGAATACACGACCAAATTACTCGCCTGAATTTATCATTTTTAACTCACCAGAAAAAAAAACACTCCAAATATCCTATTTCTCAACACGCTGCAAAAGAAATTAATACGGGAAAGAAAGAGAGAGTCCGATGCGCAAGAAGGGGATCGACACTTGACTCAATTTGGAATTTACGTACACTTCAGGTTTCACCACGTGGTGAAAATCGACCCGTGATAATTCACGTTTTTTAAAATATAAACTTTAATAAATTTATCCCAAAAGGGAAAACTGAATTATCGCGCACTTTCCGACTTCAACTTCCAAACGCGTCCGCACTCTCCCCTTAAAAATTCTCACAATTACTTTTGTAATTGCACCACGCTTTAAGAAAATTAACACGCGCCATTTTTCCGAATTCGTTTCCCACCGCGAAAATTTTACACCCTATATAATGTAACCATTATTTAATCCCATTACGCGCGAAAAAGAACACATTTTCCACTTCTACCCCTTCTTACTCCCTGTGACCTGTTGGACCCACAACCCTTAGGACAACTCCTGGACAACCACTTCAATAAAGAAAATAAGAATTCGATTAATTCAAGGTCTATTTATTTTACACTGAATGTACAAGAGTAATTCACCACTCTACAATTTCACAATTTGCATCATATGCAAGAAAGTTCACAAATTTAACCGGCGCACGTGCTCCTATCACGATATACTTCAACGAACTCATTAGTAGTCGGCACCTCATGCGCGCTAAGATTTTAGGGGTGGTGGCTCCGCCTATCGTCTTCGATTCTTGCTCTCCGTCTTCCGCGTGCGTCCAACCATCCTTCCTCGTCTCGCTGATAGCCTTCTACCTGAAATATGGAAAAGAGGTGGCCTCGGTGAACGCGGGAAAACGTGGAAAATCGCGCGAAGCACATTTTTACCAATCTGGACGTCTGACCACCCCACACAAATTTAAAAAGGAACCATCCGAGGGAACTGCGACGAAGCGGAAACAGAGCGCCAGTCAGGGCCGTAATTAATTCACAATAAAGGGCACCTGTGCAGCTCATGCTTTCCAAAACTCAAAATAAAACTGAAAACTTAATAATTAATATCGTCAGTGACGAAACGCTTCGTCACATGCTTTTGTAAATTTAAAAAATTTATTTCTTAAACTATACTTTGTAAAATTTCATTTTTAGAAGCTCCTTTAAATTCAATTATAGCATTCTCAAATTTTGGAACTGGTGGGATCAAATACCTTAATTAAAAGTCCGAAATCAATCCCAAGAAATCCAAAATTTGTCAGAAGAAATCTAAAATCAGTCCAAAATAAAAATGTCAGATCAAAGACAAAACGGAAATTTGCCAGGTGGAATCCAAAAAGAGACCGTCGAATTTTTGAAATCCGAAATTTGTACGTTAGAACCCGAAATCAATCCGAAAAAAAATTACGGATTAAAGACAAAACGGAAATTTGTCCGTTGAAATCCAAAGTCAGTCTGAAATAAAAATTACGGATCAAAGACAAAACAGAAATTTGTCTGTTAGAATTCAAAGTCAGTCCAAAATAAAAATTTCAGATAAATGACAAAACGGAAATTTATTCGATGGAATCCGAAATTTGTCCAGCAGTAAATAAAATTCCGACATTTCACTGTAAAAACAAGTGTCTTATTTTAAGACATTTTTGTCCTCACTTTTCAGACGTTTTAAAGTGTCTTAATTTTAAACCAATGAGAAAGCATCTTTCAAAATTATTAACCAATGAAATAGCTTGAAATAATCGTAAGACGCTTTCTTAATGTCTTGTGTCTTAAAATAAGACACTTAGAAGACAGCAGTTTTTGCAATGTTGTCCGAAAGAAGCCGAAGTCAGTCAAAAGTAAAAATCATATCTAAGAAAAAACGAAAATACCGGACTTTTTCGGATAAAATTTGAACTTTTTTCGGACAAAACCAGATAAATTTCAGATTTCGTTAATGTTCTTTCAATCCGACAAATTTCCGTTTAGCGGGTGCCATTTAATACAATTGATTGGTACCACTTGTCATTTTAGACCTTGTTGGATCAAAAGACACGAAACCGGGGGATTTAAAATCTCGAAAAAGAGGTTTTTAATTCGGAAAATTTGTTTTAACATGACCTTGATTTTTTATAATTGGCAGGTGTCATTGAATTTTATAGATTGGCTACCACTGGATATTTTAGAACTGGAGGAATCAAAAGTCGCGACACCTGGGACTTAAAAATTTCGAAGAAGTATTTTCTAAGTCGGAAAAATTTAAATCTCAAGACATGGATTTTTTAAATTGGCGGATGCTATTTAATTTCATTAATTGGGTGTCACTCGACTCTTTAGAACTGGTGGGATCAAAAGGCGCGACACCTGGAGCACAAAAATTTCGATGAAAAGATTTTAAGCCGATAAAGTCTAATTGGCATGACGACGTCGATTTTTTTTAGTTGTCGTATGCTATTAAATTCTTTTAGCTAGGTGCTATTAAACATTACAGAATTCGTGTGAGCAAAAGACGCGTCTCTGAATGGATAGAGTGTCAAAGGAGCAGTTTGAAATTTTTTAAACATATTATGCATGTGTTAAATTTTTAGAGTTGACAGTTTTTTTTCATTGTTTGCCGTCTTTTGATATTATTGAGTACACTCGGCTCTCGGATCTTTTACACTTTCGGGACTAAATTCTCTCGCACCTTTTACTAAAATATATAACACTCAAATTCACTAAGATTGGATGTTCAAATGTCATGGTTACGCAAATTCTCGTTAACTTCATATTATTTTCAGCTATATGCCAAATTAAAAAAAACAACTAAATTATTATTACCGATAAATTCTTTCTTTCTTTTTAATACCTACATGTTTAGCTTTTAAAATCTTCTTATAATTTAATGTAAAATTTTTAGTAAAGCATTACAAGAACTTCAATTTCACTTAACCCTCTGCCTACTGAAATGACCGTTATCGACAAAGATCGACAATTTTCAGCTAGAGAAAGGGAGCAGCCAATCAGAGCTCTTAGTTACATGTATTAGTGTAAATCAAATGAGCAGTGCTGTATCGTATGTATCTTTTGCGGTATACTCGGTCGCCCTTGTCTTAAATGATTTTTTAATTATTTTTAACTAACTAGAAAAATCACTACAAATATACATTTCAAATTAAAATATCTAAATCTGTCAAACATTATAGATAATTTCAGCAAAAAGCATTAATTATAACAATTTCAAGTAACTATGTTCAACACAACCTAAAAATAAATGTGACAGATTGTAAACAGTCACTACTGTCTGAGACTTGAAAGAGAAAAACAGTCTGAAAACTAATAGAATTAATTATACTTATATCTAGATTTCAGATCAAATTTAAAATCACAGAAATTAAAATATGGATTACAACTAGTAGATGAAGAGAAGTTTATATATATTTATTAACGTAGTGTTGTGGTGGTGTTTTAAAAAAACTTTATTCTTACTTTCAAGAACTCTTTTAATTGTTTTAATTTACCAGAAAAAAACACTATAAACAAATATTTTAAAATTGAGATATCAAAATATTAAGAATATGATATATAATTTTGGTAAATAGCTTTAAATATAATAATTTCAGGTAACCTTGTGCGAAATAACCTGAAAGTAAATGTGACAGATTGTAACTTGGAAGAGAACAATAATAATCTGACAATATAATTTTATTGATAAAACATTTCAATTAGAATTTTCAATTACGGAAATTACAATATTAATCACAGCTTGGAGAAGAGAAGCAGTTTATTTACATTTATTAACGTCGAGTTCTAAGGGTTATAAAGTAACTTTTATTCTCGCAGTCAAGAACTCTTTTAATTATTTTAACTAAACAGAAAAATCACTATAAACAAATATTTTAAAATTAAAATATGAATAACATAATAGATAATTTAGATAAAACTCTTCAATTATAATAATTTCAGGTAAAATGAGGACATAACCTAAAAATAACTATGACAGATTGTGAACAAGTGTAATTTTTGAAAGAGAACAACAAACTTAAAACTATTATAAAATATTGAAATATCATAGAAACTACAATATTTGTTACAACTTAAAAAAAAATGTTAACGTTCTGTTCTCAAAAAGCATGGTATTGTAAAAACTTATCTTTACAAATAGGTACATTACATTTTTCACAATAGAAAACCGTTCTTTTTACCATTCCTTGCTTCACACAAAAACGACATCTTCTCGATTTCGTACTCTTCAATAATTTGTGATGTGATTCTAGCTGACGACTGTTTTCTGCTAATTCCGGTACAATTGGAACTGAGTTTGGAAATTTAGTTCTCGATGTAAAATCTCCAATTAGTTGTTCCACTAATTTTTTTCGAAAATCCAGTTGCCTGTTACCATGAGCTGATTGTTGAGGTCTGTTTGTCAGATCAAATAGGATATGGCTATTAACTATTGATGTGTTCAATATAAAACAAAATATGTATTTCCACCATTTTCTACTGGATCTACCCACTGAATAATAACTTCTTTTTTGGTCTGCCAAATCGACACCGCCCATATTTTGACAATATTTTTTGACCGGTAATGGACATTTTACTGCATTCCAGGACTTATTATTTTTTGTCACTTGTTGTGTAGGATCTATGCCACATGAAAGAACTTTTACTTCTCGTTTATCTTGCCAAACAGTAGCCACAAAATCCCCTGATTGCACAGTTTTGGACTCACCTGGTTTCAAATTTGCACTTTTTTTGGATTTCCCGTTATTGTTAGATAGAATAGAAGGCCAACCTTTTCTACCGTTTCTAAAGGTTCCACAAGCATAGGTTTCGTTTTCGTACACTATTTGTAACAGTTTAAGAGACGTAAAAAAATTATCAAAATATATGCAGTGATATTTGTTAAAAAAATTTTGTCCTAAGTCGAGCACAACCTCTTCTCCTAACAAAAAATCGTCATTTTTCTCAGCTTTTTTCCCAAGATAAACTTGTAACCCGAGGACGTAACCAGTCGAACTGTCTGCAATTACCCACACTTTAATTCCCCATTTTATTGGTTTTGCAGGCATATATTGTTTAAAAAACAATCTGCCTTTAAACTTTATCATTGCTTCATCAATTGAAAGATTTTGACCTGGTAAAAAATAATTTTCAAATTGATCTGCGATGCTTATTGCTGGGCTAACTTTATACAATAAGTCAGAATCAATAGCTTTATCTATAGGTTTCTGGTCTTCGTCACTTAAATGCAAATATCGAGAAATCAATTGAAATCTTTCACGTGTCATTGTTTTCCGCACTAAAGGGCAGTCGCAAAAGTCTGAAGTAAAATAATCTTCTACTTCAGGTAAATTGACGATCCCCATATAAATTAAAATGCTTACATGAGCTTTCATTTCTGCTGCATTTACCTCAAACCATAATTTTACAATTTGATTGTTTTTTTGCTGATGATATCTTGCATATTTATTCGTTTCTGTCGCTAGAAGATCGTAAAATTGTTCATTTATAAACAAAGAGAAAAATTCTTCTTCTGTACTTCCAGGAGGCAAATAATGACATGGTACTAATGGTTGCTCGAATGACTCGGGAGATATTTTTTCAACTTATGAGTCCACTTCAAATCTTTTAATTTAATTTTTTTACATTTACTAAAGATATCAGTATCACTTTCACAATCAGATTCTGAGCTTTCCTCACTTGAAGTTTCAGGAATGAAATCTTCATCGGAACTTGATTCATTATCCATTTTTCAATAAAATTACGAATTTAGTAAATTAATACAAATTTTTTTTTAATTATTCACTATACGTTTAAAAAAGCTATCAAATCTTTAATTTTCTTTAAATAACGCGACTTCAAATGCATTTCATCCCTTTGTCTCAGATTGCATGTCACCTTGCAGTATTATTGCGGCAATGTTGCCGTGTAACATTCCAGCAAGGTTATCAAATGTCCCACCCTGACCAACCTTGCAGCAAGCTTCCGGCAACCTTACTGTACAAGGTTGGGCAAGGTGGAAAAATGAAACTTCTGCAATTTCTAACTAGTTGAACTAATAAATATCAAATTCTTTTATATATAACTTTAAAATTACAATTAATTAAAAACAATTTAATTACAATTTTTTTTAATTATTTTTTTAACTAATTATTGTTTATGTTTGTTTCTCTGTATGTATTTAAAAAATTTTATGTATCAAGATTTGCGATTGGGTGACGAAAAACAAAAACCTACACAGATAAGGTTTTTTATTCTTAGTTGTGTAATTGTAATTGTCCAGCAATAAACATATCAGATCAATATGAAAATCAATATGGGTCATTATTTCATTTCAAAACGCTCCACTTGCAGAAGATTATTGCGCGCAGTTGATTTTTCAAATATATGTCATTTAATTAAAACAAAATTAAAATTGAAATGTAATTGACAAATTTTACAAAGAATATGTTGAATTTTAAAATGGTACTAAGCTTGTCATAAAAAATTTTTATTACCTGTAGAATTTTGTCTATAATGTCTACCATGAAATTGTTTACATTTCGATTTCATATTAATGTCAAATTTAATAAAACGATTTTGTATCTTAAATCTTAAATTTTGTTTTTAAATCTTAAACCTATTTTAGTACAATTTTTAACAAATTCTAAAAGTGAAAGTTTTGAGATAACCAAATTTTTGAAAATTTTAAAAATGAAATTCTACTTGTTATTAAAACTCAAATAATCCTCTTTTAAGTTGGTGTATTTCATTTTAATCTTAACTTAGTTTTAATTAAATGAAATATAATTAAAAAAACTTCTGCACGCGGTATTTTACGGAAAAAACTAGTTGTGATTTTTGCTGAGAGTACTTTTCTGGTGAACGACATTCTTAAAATTAACATACTAGACCACTGCAAAAAATAGAAATAAAAAGGAAAAAGCTAAAATTAGTTATTTTATATTTTGATCCTTATATTTTTATAAGTAAATACAATTGCAATTAAATTTACAGCAGCTGATAATCAGTTATAATCATAATATTCATATAAATATGTAACATTATAGAAGCAACTTTTTAAAATATTTTATAAAAACTATATAACTTAATATTTTTGAAAAGCAACTAAAAAATACTATTAAATAATAATAGTAATTAAATGCATTTCAGGCTGTTATTGTCATTTTCCTCACAACCTCGAGGGACTGTTTACAATCTGTCAAATTCATTTTTAGGTTATCTTGCACTTGGATATATGAAAAAGTTATAAATTTAACTTTTTGAAACATTATCCATAAAGTCTTACATATTTTATATTATTTCCAATTACACAGTTCTCCTTTTAATGATTTTTAGCTTGAAATAAATCCATATACTTCGCGGTTTTAATATACTAAATATAGAATGTGTACATATGTACGGTCCTGAAGCTGACATGTCAGCAGGTACGTTTCTTTCTGTCTGTGAAATAGTCACGTGATTTACACTACTGGTGGGGATAACTAATCGTAGACAGAGGGTTAAAAATAGAAATTTTGACAGTTGGGTAGGCATTCATTTAAAATTGATACAGTTAATACTTTAACGTAATTGGCCAAATAATAAAAAAGAGGGGGTACACTGAGGCTGGCTAAAAGAAAAAGGTCAGAGAGAAAACATGTAAAAGACTCGAGAGTGTAAAAGAATCGAATGTAAAAGATCCGATAGTCAAGTGTACTTGTGGTTTAAAGGCGCGACTTCATGGGGAGAGGATCTTGAAGATGTCTTATTTTAAATGTAAGGTTATCTGAAAATGAGGTTTTTTTAATACTATAATGTTGTACTTTTATTTATTTAATAAAGTAATTATTATTTTAGTCTTTTCTACTTAAATTTTTTATTAATTATGTATTTTTGGCTGTGAAGATCAGGAAAAAAATGTCTGGAGGTTAAAAATCCTTTAAAATTTTTATTCTTTGTTGTTTTTTTTTTGCACTCTTGTAGTTTTTATAAAATTTTATTTTGACATCTAACCCAAATAGCACTGAATATTCCATCCATATTCCTGGAATATTCCATTGGAACATTGGGAATAATCCAAAGGAATATTCCATTCATATTCCGGGAATGTAGAAATGTCCGACTACTAGAATATTCCTTTTTTACATTCCTGGAATATTCCAGCGGAATATTAAAAAATAATTCTAATAAAACGTCTGATAAATATTCTCATTGAATATGCCGAGAATATTTCTACGAAATATACCTGAAATATTTCTACGGAATATACCCTGTGGAATATATCAAGAATATTGCAGGAATATTCCATTGGAATAGAAAACAGAGAAGAAAAAAAAATATTTTTAATTACTAAGAATATTTTTGTGGAATATATCAGAAATATTGCAGGAATATTCCATTGGAATTTTCATAAACTTTTGAAAGCAATGAAAAAAATATTTTTAATATTTTTAAATTTATTAATTCTTATTAGAATTATTTATTATACTATTTGTACTCTTTATAACAAATTAAAAATTCTAAACGCGACCCGAGGATTCGAACCCTAAACCTAAAACATATCTAACGATTTAACGCTCGCAGCTATTGTATCGGTATAAAAATAAGAAACAAAACCGAGTAGAAATTAACACATATCTAAAATAGTTGAAGTTCATCCAGCTTTATTGTAGAATTTTTTTACCGATAATATAGCTGCGAGGGTTAAATCGTTAGATAGGTTTTAGGTTTAGGGTTCGAATCCTCCGGTCGTGTTTAGAATTTTTAATTTGTTATAAAGAGTACAAATAGAATAATAAATAATTCTAATAAGAATTAATAAATTTAGAAATATTAAAAATATTTTTTTTCATTGCTTTTAAAAGTTTATGAAAATTCCAATGGAATATTCCTGCAATATTCCTGCTATATTCCACAAAAATATTCCTAGTAATTAAAAATTTTTTTTTTCTTCTCTGTTTTTTATTCCAATGGAATATTCCTGCAATATTCTTGATATATTCAACTGGGTATATTCCGTAGGAATATTTCAGGTATATTCCGTAGAAATATTCTCGGCATATTCAATGAGAATATTTATCAGACGTTTTATTAGAATTATTTTTTAATATTCCGCTGGAATATTCCAGGAATGTAAAAAAGGAATATTCTAGTAGTCGGACATTTCTACATTCCCGGAATATGAATGGAATATTCCTTTGGAATATTCCCAATGTTCCAATGGAATATTCCAGGAATATGGATGGAATATTCAGTGCTATTTGGGAATTGACTTTTTTCATTTTAAATTTGCGTTTTTTATTTGTTTTACTATTGGAATAGGTTGAGAAATTATACTTTTGTTTTGCGTATAACATAGTTATATTTTTAATTTTGTTGCATTTTCATTTATGTACCTTGTAACCGCAACAGGTGGCATTACCAACTTAAAATATTTAAAAAAATAAATCGGTGCTGTTTGATCTCTAGGTGTTGTAAATATTGTTCTAGTTTCAGCAGGGTTGGGTAATGACGCGTCACTCGAGGTTTTCTACGTATGTTACCGGTATGTTACATCAAGTAACATACCTGTGTTAGGCTCCTAGGTAATATACAGTAAACGCACACTCTCACCTCGGTTGCTGCCTGCCTGCGCAGCCAGACGACATGAGATAGATCTAATATCTTAAACTACGTGCTATTCCACTGTAGCTATCCATCTCAATCTCAGTCTCTTTTAAACTACCTACCATCCCCCCACATAGTACCCAAACTTCCCTGAAACTTGACAGAACCTCGCACGCGAAGTTAGGAACATTGAGTGCTGAAGTTCATACAAGTTAGTGTCGATGTTTAAATGTCCGCACGCATAAAATATTTACACAGAAACTTGAACGAATATCACATTTTAATGTTCAACAAATATTCACGTGCAATATTCAGTCCATATTGTGTTAATATTGACATCGCATTTTCGCCTAGTTGTAAAAATACTAGGAAATTCTTTACTAGTTTTAGTTTTCCGGATTTTTCACTTTTTTAATCGGTGTTATGGTCCAGTGTAAAATCTAGACGTAACGGAGACAGGGATCTAATTGAACTGGCGTAGTACTGGTGTAGTACTGGCGTAGTACTCGCAGCACTGGTGCGGTACTGGTGTAGTACTCACAGCACTGGTGCGGTACTGGCGCAGTGCTCGCAGCACTGGTGCGGCACTGGCGCAGTACTCACAGCACTGGGGCGGCACTGGCGTAGTACTCGCAGCACTGGGGCGGCACTGGCGCAGTACTCACAGCACTGGGGCGGCACTGGCGTAGTACTCGCAGCACTGGTGCGGTACTGGCGTAGTACTCGCAGCACTGGGGCGGCACTGGTTTAGTACTGGGCTAGCACGAGTGCAGTACTGGCGTGATACAGGGCAGTACGAGTGGTTTCTATTTTTGTATTTTTGTTTTTTTTTGTTTTTGGTTGGAGAGGCAAGGAAGGACTTGAGGATGATAGGAGAAAAAGTTTTATTTATTAAAAGACAAACGATTTTATACAAGTCGGTAGGAAGAACAAAGTTAATGTCGTCGAGACCGGATTCGGTTGACCACTCGTCGATACTTCAACTGGTTGAAGTCGAGAAGCGGCTTCGGTGCGATGATAGGGCGCGCAGGCCCGTGAATGAAGGCCGGGTTGTCGTGACGAGGTTTCCCGTGAGGACGTAAGGGTTGCGTCCGTTGGCGTCCGTAACCGGGTACGACCGGGACCGGTTGATCTCGTCGTGGTATGAAGGCTGGCGGGTGCTGTTGCAGTGCTTGCCCCCTACCGGCAGGTGTAGGGGGGGGCAATACGAGTAGAGCTGCAGGGGGGAGAACCATGTGGTTTTCCTTGTCGGCCGGAGGCTCCTCGATTTCGTGGCTGAACGTCTCGTCGGGGTGAAGTTCCAGACTGTCGTCTGACATATGCAGGTCCTCTTCCAGGGAGTAAGGCCCACTTGTGTCGGTGTGATTGTCGGGAACGGCGGTTGAGGAGCCGTTGGTCCCAGTGAAGTAACCAGGGAAATTCTGGTCCACTGGTTGCCGGATGGGGGTTAACTTCAGGCGTGGTGATGGGGCCTCGTACCCCAGAGCATCTAATTGGGCGACTAACTCCTGCGTGGAATTTGCCCCGTCGTGGAAACTGGGACACGGAAGCAGAGGTCTCAGGGCAGAGTTGGCGGGGTGCTGGGAGCCGAGTCTCGTACAGGACTCTGTCTGGGGGTCGACGTGCAGATAGGTCCGCTTGGCAGCGGGACCGAAACCGGCACAATGGGCGGCTCCGGAAGCGGGAACTGAAGCGCCAATTGTACCGCCGGAGAGCCCGATTGACGTAGGTACTCCCGGGCTGCTCGGATCAAGGCTCGATTTTCAGCAGTCCTTTTTTGGGCGCGTTTTCGGTTTCGGTTCCTCTGGCCCTCAGTTTTGGGCTTCTTGGTGGCGACTAGGGTCATCTGTAACAGGAGACATGTTTAGTGAAAAGACCCACTCAATGGTGTGCTTAAAGACGGCGCTGTGCACTCCGTGAGAGGGAAAGAGAAAGAATTCCCAGCGGAGCGTCTACAGGCAAGGCCTTACGCTCCGTGAGAGAGAGAGAGAGAGAGATAAAAAACAGTGAGAGAGAGAGAGAGAGGCCCCCTCAGTGGTGTGCATTCGCGCAAAGCCCGCACTCCGTGAGAAAGAGAGAGAGGCCCTCTCAG
Organism: Ganaspis brasiliensis; assembly: GCA_037103525.1. Taxonomy (NCBI): domain Eukaryota; kingdom Metazoa; phylum Arthropoda; class Insecta; order Hymenoptera; family Figitidae; genus Ganaspis; species Ganaspis brasiliensis. The sequence continues at coordinate 24,395 of JAZKLR010000241.1, read as the reverse complement.
TGGTGTGCATTCGGGCGAAGCCCGCACTCCGTGAGAGAGAGAGAGAAAGAAAACAGCGAGACTGAGAGAGAGGTCCTCTCAGTGGTGAGCATTCAGGCAAAGCCCGCACTCCGTGAGAGGAAGAGAGAAAGAAAACGGCGAGATAGAGAGAGAGGTCCTCTCAGTGGTGTGCATTCAGGCAAAGCCCGCACTCCGTGAGAGGGAGAGAGAAAGAAAACAGCAAGGCAGAGAGAGAGGTCCCCTCAGTGGTGTGCATTCAAGCAAAGCCCGCACTCCGTGAGAGGGAGAGAGAAAGAAAACGGCGAGATAGAGACAAAGGTCCTCTCAGTGGTGTGCATTCAGGCAAAGCCCGCACTCCGTGAGAGGGAGAGAGAAGGAAAACAGTGAGATAGAGAGAGAGGTCCTCTCAGTGGTGTGCATTCAGGTGAGGCCCGCACTCCGTGAGAGGGAGAGAGAAAGAAAACAACGTGATAGAGAGAGAAAGAGTTCCCCCCCCCCGGTGCGCCTGTAGGCAGGGCCTTACGCTCCGTGAGAGAGAGAGAGAAGGAGGGGGCATGCAAATTCGAGCAACGGAGAGAGCAGAAGAGAGAGATAGGTGGTTGATGGGTACTTACGGTGGGAGTAAAAACAAGCAGATCTTGGTTAAGAGACACTTTATTTGACAGACGACTTGTCGAGTTGACGAGCCGGAACAGAGTGTGTCTGACAACCCTGAAGGGCCGGTTTATATAGGAAAATTCTGTATGCAAAAAAAAAATTTGCCTTGAGAATTTCCCTTTCCCGAGCCCCAAGCGTCTGGAAGCTTCTAGAAGGTTCTAGTAGATTCTAGAAACTTCCAGCTTCTTTCCAAGGCGTCAGTCCAAAATACATTGTTAATACAAATAATAATAAGGTGGGGTTGCTGGACCTCAACCGGGCGCGTCCCCAGGTGGCGGATAGGGGGATCCTCCTAGATATAGGTGGTATCGGGGAAATGAAATACCCGACGCGGACCATAACCAGATAGGGCTTGACACCTGAAATAATTGTCAACCCTGTGATGGGTTAACCACCCCCACAGGGTAACTTGCGGTTACGACAACTGTAACGCGCAGTGCCACCCACAATAGGTCTCTTTCGGATGGAGACCTGGGTTCAGTTGGGAGTGGCAATAGGATAGAACCCAGGCGACGACCAGGCTACGCCCGTGGACAAGCTCGTGAGCGTCTACGATGGACTGAGGAGATGAAGAGAGATGCCATCTTATGTTGGCGAAACTCTTCTCCTGACCGTAGAGGAATAATGAAGAGATGTTATGAGCGATGGATCACTATGTATCCCCAATACGCTCAAATAACATCTTAGAATCTAAGAGATCAGATATCCTCTCTGTTGGGTAGGGGATATAAAGCTCTCCTTCAAGAAGATCGAGACCCCGTAGAGAACAGACGATCAGTTCTCACAACACAACAAATGGTCGAGCATAGTAATGTGGGCGCAAGAGAAACCAAAATTCATCACAAGGTTTCCATTAAAATGGACAAATTGGCAGCGGCGAACAGAGAACTTTCGGACCTTTCAGAAGATGTAGACCTCTGGACATTGAACTGTGCAGTTTATGAAAAGGCGGTTTCTTTGCTTCGCGAAAGCAACAGAAAATCTGTTTCTGAGCGCATTGCAAGAACAAAACAACGAATTAAACAGGTACAGTTCAAGATTGGGGTGGCCAGACGGATGGCTTCTCAATTGTAGAGTGTGATTGCATATCTAGCAACAAACAGAGCATTTACTCCTAGAGTTTTGGGCATAGCCCAATCTCTAAAAAGATTGCATCATACTCTCAAGAAGTCTAAGCTGCAGAATATCAAGCAGCATTGGATTGAGAAGATACGTACTCTTGTAATTATAAGAGAACAATTAGAACGGCGTGTAAAATGGATAGAGCAAAATAACACTTTTGCTATCAATCCGTCCCGCCTGTTCCCAGTACCTTCTCCAACAGTTGAAAAGCCACCTAGTCGTGAAGAGGTTGAAAACTTCTGGAAGAACATCTACGAAACCACATGTTCTCTAAACGATCAAGATGCATCTATACCACTCTTTCGTAGCTTCTGTCATCGGCAGGGGCTTGAACACTTTATGGAAGAGTCCTCACGAATCACTGAGGAGGAAGTGAGAAATGTAGTTGCTAAAACTAAGAACTATTCAGCACCCGGTCCAGACAAGATTAATAATCTATGGTGGAAGAAGTTCACTTTTACCCACCAACATTTGGCCCGTATATTTTCTAGCTTTCTTAACGGAGAAGATCACGTACCTCAGTGGTTGGTTGAAGGAAGAACGGTACTTCTACCAAAATCAGGAAATTTGTCCAATCCAATGAATTATAGACCAATAGCTTGTCTTAACACCTGTTACAAGCTATTCACTGGTATCCTCAAAGAGAGGATATTAACATCCATAGAGCCAGTGTGGAGTGCAATAGGTGAACAGCGAGGGTGTAAGAGAGGCCTAGCAGGTTGTAGGGATAACCTACTGATAGATAGGTGCGTGACCCAAGATTCGATATTTTATCGGCGCAACCTGTCAATGGCTTGGATTAATTACCGTAAAGCATTCGACTCTACGAGTCACGAATTGATTATCAAGCTTCTTGAATGCTTACAGGTACATCCAAACATTGTGAGATGCTTGCAAGATCTAATGCTCAAGTGAAGGACAAGGTTTGTTATAACATCGAACAAACAACAGGTGAATACTAACATCGTCACCTATAAAAGAGGAGTTTTTCAAGGAGACTCACTCAGTCCTCTACTTTTTTGCATCTCCCTCTTGCCTCTGTCTATTGTTCTTCGAGAAAAGCACTCTGGATACATGTGTGGCAAACCAAAAAATAGAGTATATAAGATCAACCACCTTTTTTATATTGATGATCTTAAGCTCTATGCCTCCAGTAAGGAGGCACTTAATATCTTAGTGTTTGCAGTAGCTGTGTATTCCAGAGCTATAGGTATGTCTTTTGGATTGGACAATTGTGCCGTGATTCATCTAAATAGAGGAAGACGAGAAACATCGGATTTACAAAGTAACTCTGAGGACCTTCAGCTCATTGGTGGCAACACCATACAACATCTTGGTGTAGGGGATGCTTACACATATCTTGGGATTCCACAATCGGAGACTCAGGATGTTTGTAAGCTTAAAGATCATCTCCAAAAGAAATATCGAGGTCTTCTTAGAAAAATTTGGTCATCTGAATTATCTGGGAAGAATAAGATACAAGCCACAAATACATTAGCCATTCCTTTACTTCTCTATACATTTGGAGCTGTTAAGTGGAATGTGGATGACCTGAAGTTACTAGATAGAGAGACACGTAGGATGATGTCAATACATCGATGTCATCACCCAAGGTCTTCTGTACCTCGAATTTACCTTCCACGCGATCAGGGAGGGAGAGGTCTACTTAGTGTAGAGTGTCTTCATCGCCGTATTGTATTGGCTGCGGCGTGTTCGGTGATGAACAGTAATGATCCTCTTATGCAATTTGTCCACCATCATGAAATTGCAGATAATGGGGCATTTTTATAAAAAGCGGCAAACAGAGCGGCAGATGAACTTAGTCTTCCGTTTGATACCAGCGATACAGAACAGGGATTGGCATCATTAACACCTTTGATGCTTAAAAGACAAGTGAAGCAGGCTGAACATGTACTTCTATTGGAGCAACATGTTAGGAAGCCTCTTCATGGGCAATTCTATAAGATTCTTAGGGAGATGGAGTTGTCTAAGGATCTGTCTTTTACATTTCTGAAATCTGCTGGTTTAAGATCGGAGACTGAGGGATTTTTATTTGCTTGCCAAGATGGTGTTATCAATACCTTATATTATCGCAGTAAGGTCATGCAGATACCTGTCGACAATTACAACTGTCGAGCATGTAAACAATATCCGGAAACACTTACTCACATTCTAAGTGCGTGTCCGACGTATGCATGTTCCAGGTATATTGAAAGACACAATGCTGGACTTAAGGTGTTGTATTACCATCTTCGACACCAATATGGTGTAGATAAGGAACCTGTCTTGCCATATGCCCAAGAGGATCAGGAGGCTGTTGTGGAGAATGAGAATTGCAGAATCTACTGGAATTTTTCGTTTTCTACCACTCATCGTATCAGTGCTACTAAGCCTGATATAGTACTCCAGGATCATAAAGGTAAGATGATCTGCGTGATTGAGTTTTCGGCTCCTGCCGAGGGCAATATCGCTTAGAAGGAGGATGAGAAACGGCAAAAGTATGAAGACCTGCTGTTCGAATTGAGGAGAATACACAGAGGCTATAAAGTCCATTTAGTTGTCCTTATTCTCCGCTGTCTAGGGGGGATGAGAGCTTCATTTGTTAGCCAGCTTCAAAGAGTTCCAACCTGCGAGCGTCAAGCTGACGCATTGGCAGGTCGAATGCAGAAGGCAGTTCTGCTGAGCTCTCTTCATCTGGTCAGGCAGCACTGTTCTTCATAATATAACATCACGAAGGTAGCTCTAAAAAAGCATCCAATAGCGTTCCTGGCCACCGCGTAAGAACAACAGCGGCAACGGACAGGAACACCTACAGAACAGTGAACTGAAAACACCTCGAGCAAAGGAATCGCGCTATTGCTTACCTTTCAGAACGGAAGGAGCAAAAGCGGATAAGAATACGTAAGGCAAGAATGGGAGAGGTTGTTTTAGTGAGGTATTACCACAGCATGTGCTCGAGTCCCACACGAACAAGTGCGTAAATGCATTTTTTCCTCTCCTAAACTTGTTTTGTAAAAAAAAAAAAAAAATAATAATAATAATAATAATAATAATTATATTATTTGCCCCTCACCCGGGGCACCACCCGAAATGGGTTGCTTGGTTTATCCGTTACCAAGCAGCTCAAAGATACTGGTCCGACTTGGCTCAGTACTAAGATGACCATTACAGAACATCGTGTAGGTATTTGATCGGGTTGGCGAGGGACTTGTGGTACCCTTTACGGGATATCACAGAGTTTCTTAGCCGACTGGGTCGGGTACTTGAATGTCATTTGAGATGGGGTTTCTGATACCCCAATCGGGCGCATCCCCAGGTGGCGGATAGGGGAAGGCCTCTCAGATATGGGAGGTACAGAGGAAATTAGAATACCCGGGGCGGACCAAAAGTCAGATAGGGGTGGGCACCCGATATATTTGTCCACTCTGTGTTGGGATAACCTCCCACACAGAGTATTTGCGGTTACGACGACTGTAACGCGCAGTGCCACCCACAATAGGTCTCTCTCGGATGGAGATCAGGGTTCAGTTGGGAGTGGCAATAGGACAGAACCCAGGCAACGACCAGGCATTGACCCGGGACAAGCTAGAGTACGTTTTAAATGGACGGACCAACTTCGGAAGGACATCATGCTATGTTGGCAAAACAGTAGTCCTTGCAGAAGAGGATACATGCTAAGGTTGCATGAGCGATGGGTCAATATGTACCCCCAATACGCTCAAATGACACCTCAGTATTTAAGAGACCAAGTATCCTTTCTGCGAAAAAAGGGACATGAAGCTTTTCTTCAGCAGGAAGAAGAAGAACCCTCCGAGAACCTTCAGGTTCCGACAGTAACACCTACACCAACGACCGAGGAAGGGAACATAAGGTCTAGGGAAACCAAAGTACATCTAAAGGTTTCCATTAAAATGGACAAAATCGCTGAAGGGAACAACGAGCTCTCATTACTCCCAGAGGATGTAGATCTCTGGACATTAAATTGTGCTGTGTACGAAAAAGCAAAGGTCCTGCTTCGTGAAAGTAACAGAAAATCTGTTTCAGACCGCGTCGATAGGACCTTTAAACGAATCAGACAAGTACAGTTTAAGATTGGGGTGGCTCGAAGGCATGCTTCTCAATTGCAGAGTGTGATTGTATATCTTGAATCGAAAAGAAAATTTACATCCAGGGTTTTGGAAATAGCCCAGACTCTAAAAAGATTGCATCACACTCTGAAGAAATCGAAGTTGCAGTCCATCAAGCAACATTGGATTGAGAAGATACGTTCTCTTGTTGTTATAATAGAGCGTTTAGAACGGCGGGTTAAATGGATAAAGCAAAATAACACCTATGCTACTAATCCTTCTCGCCTGTTCAGTCCACCATCGCCAACTGTCGAAAGACCCCCATGTCGTGAAGAGATTGAAAACTTCTGGAGTAACATCTATGGGAAAGCCCATTCAGTGAACGATGAAGAGTCATCCTTAACACTCTTTCGTAGCTTCTGTTTTAGACAGGGGCTTGACCATCCAGCAAAGGTAAGTCCACCAATTACTAAGGAGGAGGAGAGAAACATAGTTGCTAAAACGAAGAACTTTTCAGCACCCGGGCCAGATAAGATTAATAACTTTTGGTGGAAGAAGTTCTCTTCAACTCACCAACATTTGGCTCGAATATTCTCTACCTTTCTCAACGGTCAACATCCAATACCACAGTGGTTGGTGGAAGGACGAACGGTACTCTTACTAAAATCTGGTGATTTATCTATTCCAAAAAATTATAGACCCATAACTTGTCTTAACACCTGCTACAAGCTATTCACTGGCATCCTCAAAGAGAGGATTTTGACATCCATCGAGCCAGTTTGGAGTGCAATAAGCGAACAGCGAGGGTGCAAGAGAGGTCTGGCAGGTTGTAGGGAGAACCTATTGATTGATAGGTGTATTACCCAAGACGCGATATTTTATCGACGTAACCTGTCAATGGCTTGGATTGATTACCGAAAGGCATTTGACTCTACAAGTCATGAGCTGATCATCAAGCTCCTTGAATGCTTAGAGGTACATCCGAACATTGTGAGATGCTTAAAGGAGCTAATGCTCATGTGGAGGACAAGGTTTGTTATAACATCCAACAAACAGCAAGTGATGACTAACATCATCTCGTTTGGAAGAGGAGTTTTCCAAGGAGACTCCCTAAATCCTCTACTTTTTTGCATCTCCCTCTTGCCTCTGTCTGTAGTACTCCGAGAAAAATACTCTGGATACATGTGTGGAAAACCCAGAAATAGAGTCCATAAGATCAACCATCTGTTTTATATGGACGATCTTAAGCTATATGGATTCAGCAAGGACGAATTAAAAATTCTGGTGTTTGCAGTAGCCGAGTACTCCAGAGCTATTGGTATGGATTTTGGATTAGACAAATGTGCTGTTATCCATTTAATTAAAGGGAGACGAGAAACAGCTGAAATGTCGAGCGACTCTGAGAATATTCAGCTCATTGGTGGCAATACCATTCATCACCTTGGTGTTGGGGAAACTTACACATATCTTGGAATTCCTCAATCGGAAAGTCAAGATTTTTGTGGGCTTAAAGATCATCTCCATATGAAATACCATGGTCTTCTCAGAAAAATTTGGGCTTCTGAACTATCTGGGAAGAATAAGATACAAGCCACAAACACATTAGCCATTCCTTTACTACTCTATACATTTGGAGCAGTTAAGTGGAATCTGAATGAGTTGAAGGAACTAGATAGAGAAACTCGCAAGATGATGACTATACATCGAAGTCATCATCCTAGGTCTTCCGTACCTCGCATTTACCTTCCACGCGATCGGGGAGGAAGAGGTCTTTTAAATTTAGAGTTTCTTCATCGTAGAATTGTTTTATCTGCAGCATGCTCAGTCATAAACAGTAGAGATCCTCTTATGCAATTTGTTCACCATCATGAAATTGCAAATGTTGGGGCGTTTTTATATCGATCGGCAGAAAGAGCTGCAGGTGAACTTAGTCTCCCATTTGAAACCAGGGATATGGAACACGGTTTAGCATCTTTAACACCATTAATGCTTAAAAAACGTGTTAAGGAAGCAGAACATGCGCTTCTGTTACAGGAGCATATTGACAAGCCTGTGCATGGACGGTTTTTCAGTCTCATAAAAGAGTTAGGACTGTCTGGGGTTTTGTCATTTGCTTTCCTCAAGTCTGCTGGTTTGAAATCGGAGACTGAAGGATTTTTATTTGCTTGCCAGGATGGAGTGATAAATACTTTGGTGTATCGCAGTCGAGTGATGCATATATCTGTCGACAATACCAACTGTCGAGCGTGCAGGCAATACCCGGAGACACTTAGTCACATTCTAAGTGCGTGCCCGAAGTATGCATGTTACAGATATGTAGAAAGACACAATGCTGCGCTTAAGGTGTTGTATTATCACCTTCGACACCAATATGGTATAGATAAAGAACCCATCTTGCCGTATGCCCAGGGGGATCAGGAGTCCGTTGTGGAAAATGATCAGTGTAAGATCTACTGGAATTTTTCTTTTTCCACCACTCATCGTATCAGCGCCAATAAACCTGATATAGTGCTCCAGGATCATAAAAGTAAGGTCATTTGTGTGATAGAGTTTTCGGCACCTGCTGAGAGCAATATCACTCAAAAGGAGGATGAGAAGCGGACAAAGTATCAAGACCTTCTGTTTGAATTGAGTAGAATATATCCAGGCTACAGGGTCAGATTAATTGTTCTTATACTCGGTTGTTTGGGAGGGATGCGAGCTTCATTTGTGAGCCAATTACAAAAAATTCCTAGCTGCGAGCACAAGGCTAATGCGTTGGCGGTTCGCATGCAGAAGGCTGTTCTTCTGAACTCTCTAAATCTGGTTCGGCAGCACTGTTCATTATAAGATCCTATTCGGTAGCTCTAAAAAAGCATCCAACAACGTTCTTGACCACCGCTTAAGAATATCGGCGGCAATGGGTGAGAACAACAGTGTAAGAAACGAAAATAACAACTCTAGTAAATGAATCACGCTTTTGCTTACCCTCCAGGACGGATGGAGCAATAGTGGATTAGAATATGTAAAGCAAGAATGGGAGAGGTTGTTTTAGTGAGGTATTTCCACAGCACGTGGTCGAGTCCCACACGAACAAGTGCGTAAAGGCATTTTTTCCTCTCCTAAACTTGTTTTGTAAAAAAAAAAAAAAAAAAAAAAATAATAATAATAATAATAATCCTACTGGTTATTATTTGCATTTATTAAAACTTAACTTCCTAGGAAATAATAAGGTGGATAGGAAACAGGAAAAGGTAGATGTGGAAATGGATGCGAACATATCGTTATTTGCTGTGTCACAACGCCAGAAAACAGAAGGTGACGTAGCTTCTATGCAGAGCAGGTGCCAGCCTGTCTATGCCCGTGGCCTTTGCGGGGGAGAATACTTTGCGGGGAGCCGGCATCGGCCAGTCTAAGCTTGGCGGGGCCCCAGCGGGGAAAAAACTTTGCGGGGAGCACCGGCGCTAGACGCTCCGTGGCATCTCCGGGGAAGAAAACTTGCTGGGAGTTCCGTCAGTGCCAAAACGCTTGGCTGAAAAATTTGACGCGAGTTAAAGGTTCTCAAACGGAGGATCCGTGTAGAGGTTCTCGTTCCAGCCTTCGTGTTTGTTTATGTGTTTGACATGTAACATCGGGACCAAGTGTAAGTGGCGTATTTTAGCACCAAAACAAATAATCAGGTGGGGGAGTTTTAGTGCTAAAATACATCACTTACACTTGGTCCCGATTAAAACTTTTTCGAAATTCAAAATGGCGGATCCAATATGGCGGAAGATTTTTGAGAAAGTAATTGGATTCGCTTGATACTCGTTATTAACGGATTCGTAATCAGCGTCGCTAGAAACCCCTATATACCAAGTTTCATAAATATTGGCAAACATTTCGCAATATCGTCCAGCATATTGGATTTGCCATTTTAAAAAATTATTAACAGATTCGTAATCTGCAACCCAAAAAATTCTATGTACCAAGTTTCATTAAATTTAATATAAAACTTAAAGATTGGTGCAACAGACATTAATTTTTTAATTTTTTTGCAATATCCGCCATTTTTTCGCCGCCATATTGAATTTGATAAATTGACTAAAACATATTTTTAATCTTCCAACAATTTGTGCCTTTTGTGCCACTTTATTACACATTAAAAAAATGTTTTCGGTGGGAAATAATGATTAAAAAACAAAAAGTTGTCAATTTTTTTGTACATTGTTGGTTTTGCATATAGATAAAAATGAATTGAGTCCGCAATCTTGTAGACCAACCCCAAGAACGTAAAGAAACCCTATACTCTTATTTAAAAAAAATGTTTCTACTTGTAGTAATATTCCAAAGTAAGGCTACGATTTTTGTGATTTCAGACGTTAATGTGGTTATAAATGTCATAAATTCAATCATTCATAACTTTTTTTAAAACTATTGTAAATTAATATTTATAAAAGGGTTTTTAATCTGGCAGTGCGTCTTATATAAAACCAATATAGAAAATTTAAGAAAAAAATTCTGTCTTCCAGAAAAGATTCACAAAAATGGAGAAAATAGCCATTTTTGGGCATTTGACCCTGAATTACTCAAAATCCTGATGTGATGGACCATTTTTAATAACAAATTCTGGTTCATCGCGGAAAATTGTTAAATGCTTACTTTTGAGATTTAAATTATAAGAAAAAATCTATTAGGACGTATAAAAATAATTAAAATCTAAAATTTAACTTTTATGAAGCAACGCCAACGAACGCCGACATGACACGCCGATAGTCTATGCACTGGTGTACGCATTAAATGAGCAGCGACGTCGGCGTGGCGCGGCGGCGCAGGGTTCTACACTATACCTATCATTGTTATCTCTGTCTCTCCCAAACTACCTACTTGGTCTTAAGATAGCGTAACCGACTGTTACGAGTAACATTTTCAAGCTTTTTGATTTCTTATATGTATAGGAAAGCACTGCATTTTTAAATGCGTTTAAACTAATTTAATTTAATAAAAAAACTCATTGTATGAGTAAGTACATGCTTCTGCTTTAAATTAGCTTATATGAGACTTTTCCGACACATATGGTATCCCTGTAACAACTTTGCCCCGCTCCCCACTTTGTCCCACATTCCCCTATATCTATAAGAAAAACAACTGTTTAGCTCAGCAAAGCTAATCATAGTAGATTGTTATAGAATAGAATTAAGGAGTGCAATATACTCCATTGTTAAAAAGTTAAAAAATAAATCTAAATTTAATTCACATAAATTATAATACAACATTAGATAAAAGTCCAATGCATCAAAAGAGCCAAGAAAAAAGTAAGGAAAAAAATACTTTTCTTCCTCTACCTGTTATCATTTCATCTATTTTCAAGATAAATAAACATGTTTATTAAATCTGTAGATATCAATGAACAAGAAAATATCAACAACAAAAATTTCAATTTATTCAGTTCACTTAAAAAGGGAGTTAAAGTTTAAAAAAAATGTCATTTTCAGCACTTTTTTAAATACTATCAGAAGAAAATGAGATGAGCTAAAAAGCTTTCATCTTTAAGATCCAATACTGAAAACTCATGTAACAATTGCACGGATAAAATAAATTAGCAGCCATAGCTAAGACTTAGCAACCTTAACTAACCTTAATTGCTATTATATGGATAGCAATTTTCTTAGCTAACACAACTAATAATTAGCTTTTACAGCTAATTTTGCTTCCTCATAGAGAAAGCTTTGTGATCGTTGAGATTTTCGATTTTCCAAAAAATTTGGAAATTTTTTTTTCATCGAAAAAACTCGTTTTTTGACAAAAAATTTTTATATGCTAAAAATATAACTTAATGAATACAAAAACCATATTCCTTATTTCGAAACAAATTGATTGACCTATATAAAGTTTACAATTGGTCAAGAATAAGTAAAATAATTCATGTTTTTACATTTTTTTGCATTTAAAATTCTTCTTTTTTTAATAACTTCACTAATTAACTTATTATTAATCATTTCTTGCTTTCTCTATGAGGAAGCAAATTATTTTGCTAACTTGGAAGCGGAATTTCCATAAAATGAACATAATTTTCACCTAGTTATTCGCTGAGCAGCAAAATCTTTGCTACCACCGCCATAAATTGGCTATCCATATAGTAGCAAAGTCTTTTTCTCAGTGTGCGTGAAAGCTGTATTTACCGTGAGCCCCCGCACTTATCTTCAAAATCATAGTCAAAATAACAGAGAAAGAGAGCATTAATACAAAGTGATTCCCCTTAAACGTAATAGTTTACGATCTTCTGTTGTTGCGAAATTTTGTTCAATTTCACGGGAAAAACTTTTAGACAGCCGCTGCGCCATCGAATGCGCAACTGCTGTTTGTTTACTATGTAAAACTGCTGCCCAAGTTCGGGACGTCTGCTATCTAATAATGGTGTCTCTACAATGGATGTTGATCGGATCGACACGCATGTAATGCACATCGACATCGGCATCATTTCGATGCGCAGGCATCGTTCCTAACCCTAAAGAAATATTTATAATAAAACAATACAAATATTAGTAAAAACTTACTAAAAAGACCATATTAACTCCGGAATTAGTTCAATTTAAGTATTTTAATAATTATTATATTAATTTATGTAGTTAATAGTGAGTAAATATTTCTTGACATTTGGCATTGATGCGCGCGCATCGACATGTCGATCTGCATTACATGCGTGTCGATCCCATGGACATCCATTGTAGAGACACCATAACTTTGGGAACTCTCGTGTCCCATAGAGGCGCACGAGTTCTCCAGGCATCGTCTGCTCATGTTTATTGGGTAGGAGCTGCCCAAAAAATGGACTGCTGGAGTCTAGAAAATGAGCAGCTGTTACACATAACCTATAGCGCAACCGCTGTACCTTAGGTTAGTACACCTCGTGAACAATACTTTTTCCCGTGTTCAAATTAACAGTCCCCAAATAACTTTTTAGAATCAGTATCATGTATTAAACATTTTTTCGTATTTGGTCAAATTTAAAAAATATTTTTAAAATTTTGAGGGGAAAAAACTATTTTCAAGATGCTGAAAGAATTAAATTTTTGTAAAAACAGATATTTGTTGCCAAATTTTGTTCTATTTGAGATTAACAGTTCTCAAATTATGTTTTAAACTCTTTATCATATTTTAATCCAATTCTTATAACTAGTTGAAATTAAAAAATAGTATTATAATTTTGAGGGAAAAAAAACTGTTTTCAGGATGATGAAAATTATCAATTATTGTAAAAACAGATTTTTTTGACAATTTTTGTTCTATTTGAGATTAACACTCCCCAAATGATTAACACTCTGTATCGTGTTTTAAACTTAATTTCGAAATTGGCTAATATTTAAAAATATTTTTCTAATATTTAGGAAAAAAAACTTTTTTTAGGATGATGAAAAATACCAATTTTTGTAGAAATGATTATTTGTTGCCAAATTTTGTTTTATTTGAGATTCTTTGTCCCCGAATAACTTTTTAGAATCTGTATCATGTTTTAAACATTTTTTTAAAATTGGTTAAATTTAGTAAATATTTTTAAAATTTTGAGGAAAAAGAACTGTTTTTAAGATGATGAAAGAATTCAATTTTTGTAAAAACAGAATTTGTTGCAAAATTTTGTTCTATTTAAAATTAAGAGTCCCCGAACAACTTTTTAGAATCTCCAAGGGGTCGTCAACTCCAGGATTCCTTGTATACCCTTCAGATATTCCCATATATTGTTTGATATTCCCATGTATTCCAAGATCTAATCAATATTCTTGATATTCACTAATATTCCCATATATTCTGAACTATTCTTTAGTATTCCCAAATAATCTTCAATATTCTGATAAATCTTATAGTTTTTTCAGTACTTCTTTTAAATACTAACAGTTTGGAGAGTGTTACAATATATTTTTATATTCCAGGATTTGAATTTTGTGCACATTATTGTACTATTTGTTTTAGAAAAAGTAACATTATAATCTTACATGTTGTATAACTAATATTTGTTTAAAATTTAATTTATTTTAAATATTAATTAAAATGAAACTGCAGCTCGTTTTCGTTTTTTATTGAGGGTTCAAGTGATTCACTAAACGAAAATTATTTAAATACGTAAAAGTATATTTTTAAATAATATTACAATTATTGTAATTCAAATTTAAAAATTTGAAAAATAAATTTAAAAATTTTATACTATTTTACGGAAATAGTGTTTCTGTCTCAGACCAGAGCACAGTGGGAAAAAAGTAATTATTTTTGGACAAAAATCTGCCTACTCCTCAATTTTCAACTGATTTAAAAGTTTTTTTAGGGTTCCGTACACCTTCGGTGTTCGGCGGAACCCTTATAGCGAGACTCGTGCGTCCGTAGCCAAAAACCGTCTAAACTATTTGACCTAGAGGGCTGAAATTTAGTACACTTATGTATTTTCACGTGTAGATTGCACGAAAAATATAGAGAACATGATTCAAGGTGATGTTCATAGCGTTGTCAAGGAAATAACAACTTTTTTTTAGCAAAAATGCATTAAAATGGACCATTCCCCTCCCCCCCTTAACTTCTAAACTATTTGACCTAGAGGGCTGAAGTTTAGTACACTTATGTATTTTCACGTGTAGATTGCACGAAAAATATAGAGAACATGATTCAAGGTGATGTTCATAGCGTTGTCAAGGAAATAACAACTTTTTTTGAGCAAAAATGCATTAAAATGGACCATTCCCCCCCCCCCCCTTAACTTCTAAACTATTTGACCTAGAGGTCTGAAATTTGGTACACATATGTATTTTCACGTGTAGATTACACGAAAAATATAAAGAACATGATCTGGATTGATGGCCATAGCGGGTTGTCAAGGAAAAACTGCAAATTTTTGAAAAAAAAGTTTTTTCCTCTAACTTTGCCAGTATCGATCGAATTTGTTTGAAAATTGGTACTCGGGGGTTTTTGGGGTCGCTGATTATTATCAATCTGATGTCAAAAAGTAAAAATTCAAATTGGCGGATGCAATATAGCGGACAATATTATTAAAATCTATCGGATTTATTTGAAACTTGTAACTCGGTGGTTTTAGGGATCGGTGATCACAAATCTGACGTAAAATTTCTAAAATTCAAAATGGCGGAAACAAAATAGTGGAGGATATTTTAAAAATTCGATCAGATTTGATTGAAACTTGTTACTCGGAGATTTTTTGGTCGCTAATCACAAATTTGATTTCAAAAATTTAAAATTTAAAATGGCAGATCCAATATGGTGGACGATATTTTAAATTTTGATCGGATTTGATTGAAACTTGTTACTCAGGACTTTTTGGTTTCGCTGATCACGACAATGATGGCAAATTACAAAATTTAAAATCTTTTAATGGCTAAAGGACGTAAAATAATTAATAAGATGGTTTCAAAAAAATCTGACCGATTTTCAAGACATCAACAGTCACATTGGATCTGTCATTTAAAATTTTTGTAATTTGTCATCAGAGTCCTGATCAGCGAACCCAAAAGTCCCCAAGCAACAAGTTTCAATCAAATCCGATCAAATTTCTAAATATCCTCCTCCATATTAGATCTGACATTTTGAAAACTTTACTTAAGATTCGTGATCGCCGATTTCAAAAACTTCCGAGTAACAAGTTTCAAATACATCTGATAGATTTTTGAAATATCCTTCGCCATATTGGATCCGCCATATTGGATCCGCCATTTTGAATTTTTACTTTTTGACATCAGATTCGTGATTAGCGTCCATAAAAACCCACGAGTAACAAGTATCAATTAAAAAAAAACTTCCAAATAACAATCGATTGGTTTTCAAAATATTGTCCACCATATTGGATCCGCCATTTTGAATTTCTAAAATCTGAATTTAAATTTGTGATCAGCGACTCCAAAAACTCCCGAATAACAATCGATTGGTTTTCAAAATATTGTCCGCCGTATTCGATCCGCCATTTTGAATTTTTAAAATCTGATTTTAAATTTGTGATCAGCGACTCCAAAAACTCCCGAATAACAATCGATTGGTTTTCAAAATATTGTCCGCCGTATTGGATCAGCCATTTTGAATTTTTAAAATCTGATTTTAAATTTGTGATCAGCGACCCCAAAAACTCTCGAATAACAATCGATTGGTTTTCAAAATATTGTCCGCCATATTGGATCCGACATTTTGTATTTTTGAAATCTGACTTCAGATTCGTGATAAGAGAGCCAAAAAAACATTTCTACACTTCGTGTCATGAAAATAAGAAAATTTTTTAATAAAGCGTACACTATGTGCTCATATATTAAAAAACAATTTCTTTCAACGTCATTTAGGATTCGCCATCTGGATATTTTTAAAAGTGCGGTTTGTCATTTTTAAGCTTGAATATTACGGACGCGATATTTAAAGTTGAAACATTTTTCCGATTATTGAAAATATGAAAAGAAGTCATTTTTTTAGCAAAACTGTCAAAACTTCACATTCTTTTCAAAAAAGAGTACATAACTTTTTGAATTATTTTTTTAATTATGACAACAGATTCTGAAAGAGCGATAAAAAATAAATTAAAAAAATAATATTCATTATTGAAATATAAAAAATCCACTAAAATTTGTTTCTAAAAGAATGTTCATATAAACTCATCGTACCGCTACAGTATAAAAGTCAGGAACCGGTTCAGTAGTATTTACTGAAATATAAAGTACTGAACCAAATTTCAGTTTCTACATTACAGTTCCGGGATTTTCGTGAATGGTTCATGAAAGTTTATCAAGAATCGTGAAATTTTCTGTATTGACTTAAACTATTCATTAATAAAAAAAAAGTGTTTTCTGCATTTTTGACCCTCTTCCGCTTACTAGCTTTTCATTTTATGCGCCCCCTTTTCTTTTACATACAGTGCCGTCCAGCAGGATTTGCTCACCCATCAGAATTTTTAACTTTACAATAAGTTTTATATTTTGTAAGCTAATAAAGATAAAACAATAAAAGAAGGCTTTTTTAAAGCTTAGGGGAAAGTCGGGCAGCCCCGGCCCCTTAAGCTTTTTGGTCAATAAATTGTGTAAATATTTCAAGAACAATAATTAAATTGTTTCATGGCGAAGACAACACTTAAAATGCTTCCAATAATAAAATAAACATATTAATTAAGAGATACATAAGGACAAATATGAGGAGTAAAATACTAACCCTCAAAAGTTTATCGGGTAAGTCCGGCAACAGTAAAAGAAACTTTTTATTTCAAATATATAACTCAGTAAAGTAACAACAAATTATGTCTTAAATAATCGTCAGAGAATCATTTATGGATATCAATTGAAAAATAAATTCAATAGTGTCAGAAATTACAAATATAATATCATTTTTATATGACGTTCAATGCGACACTCATTTCTTAAATTGTCCGAACACTTTAAGGTTATATTTACAGAATAGTAGTTTTTTATAAAAAAGAAATGAAATAATGGAGTCACTATACTAAAAAAATAAGTTGAATTAAATGATACACCATTTCTAATTTGTTTCAATGATAAAAATATGGTATTATACATAAAATAAACAGTGGCCGCGGCTACCCGATGGCCGGTGCTACCAGACTTTCCCCTATATGCTCTTCTTTTAGAATATCTAATGAGTGAAAAAAAAATTGTTATTTATTACTTAATTACTAATAACAATAGTCAAAAAATTCTGTTTTTTGGTCAATTTCAAACTGATGTATTTTTTCAAAAGATCATCACATTTTATTGTCCGATAATGCACTTGAAAGGTAATTTTATCACCTTTAAAAAGAATTTTTAAAATTGTTCTGTGATTTTTTTAAACAAAGATATAGGTAATTGTTTTAAAAAACAGCACTTTTTTAAAATTATGCATAAGTCCTTTTTATGTTTAGAATCAGAAAAAAATATTCAGAATTAAAAAATAGTATATTATGCATCAAGGGAGGGAAGGTCGTGTTTTTTTGTCAAGCACAAATGTTCGGAGAACATTGTGCGAGAAAAAAAATCGGCCTCCCGAGGTGCATATGCTATTTTCTATCACAGATGTACGAAAATCTCGTGTTTCGTACGCGTTAGCGGGTCAGCACTCGCAGTTTTCAGGTTAGTGACGTTAGAGATAAAAAAGCTTCCGAACAGTGAAAAAAACTCTCATCGCGCAGGCGCATTGCGCGATTGCGCAATTTTTTTCACTGTTCGGAAGTTTTTTTACCTCTAACGTTCACTGACCTAAAAACTGTGAGTTCTGCCCCGCTTAAGGCGAACGAAAACACGAGGTTTTCGTGCATGTGTGGTAGAAAAAAATTTTTTTAAACATTTTTTTAAGAAACTCAAAATTTGGTCAAAAAATTTTTTTTTTTTTAATTCGAAATATTTTTTTCTGTTTTTAGACATAAGAAGGCACATTTTTGTTTTTAATCATTTTTTTCTAAAATCAACCGTTCTGGACTTATGACAAATTAAAAAAAAATTTTAAAAACTCAAAATATGGTATAAAAATTTTCTTTTTTTTAATTCTAAATATTTTTTTTTTGATTCTACACATAAAAAGGCACATTTTTGTTTCTAATAATTTTTTTCCAAAATCAACCGTTCTGGACTTATGCATAATTTTAAAAAAGTGCTGTTTTTTTAACCAACTACTTATATCTTTGTTAAAAAAAATCGGAGAACAATTTTAAAAAATTCGGTTTAAAGGTGATAAAATTACCTTTCAAGTGCATTATCTGCCAATAAAATTTGATGATCTGTTTAAAAAATACATTAGTTTTATTTATTGTTTTATCTTTATTAGTTTACAAAATATAAAACTTTTTGTAAATACAAAAATTCTGATGGGTGGACAAATCCTGCTGGACGGCACTGTATATTTACTGGTAAAGACCCTAGGTTATGTTTGAGTTATAAAAACTCAAAGTTGTGCACAAGATAAAGCCCGTGGTGGGGCTATTTTGTGCATCAGTTTGCTTATTTATAAAGTTGTGTAAAAATTTTTTTTAACGTTTTTGCTGTATGAAGTATTATTTTTAGATATTCTACACTACAATAAGGAAAAACAAGATCAGAAATATTTTTTTTTCTAGGAATTGTTTAACTAATTTGAAAATAAAACACTACAAAACAAATTATTCAAAAAAACTTGATTTTAAAGAATGCACAAAATAATCCACCAAATCCTGGTTTTTCATTTTATAAAATCTTATTTGAAATTTGCTCTGTAATTCTCTCGGCGGATGTGTCCAGTGTCCCTAACCTCAAACTGGCAGAATTTTCACCCCAACGATGTCTGGAACTTTAAGGTTAGCTGAAAATTTCTAAAGAAAGCAAATGCAAATTATATCTTGCCTGCTGGCTGACTTTTAACCTTAATTCATTAGCTATCAAGTGTATTGCCTTCTGGCTGACATTTATTTTTAAAAGAATTGCCTTAATTACTAAAGGATAGGTGTAGTCAGTGATGAATGCGTATTATTAATGAATAAAAATTAAACTATATTCTTATAAACAAAATTATACATAAGAAATTGTGAAAAAAAGATTATTCGGCAAATGCACCGGCGGCAACAACAAAAGAAACTATATTTTTATACTTCGCAGAATTGACATAACATGAACAGAAAATAAATACAATGCCATTGAAGAAAAATAAAATAAACGATTTTTCCTGTCTTTCCTTCTGGGAGTTGACTCTTGAGACTTTCCAACAAAAACTTAGACCGACTGGCTTGGACGCAAATTAATTATTTTTAGGTAAAACCTGAAAACACAGAACAGAAAAGAAACTTTATTTACGCTGGGCCCGGTTTCTTTTTTAATACTTAAATTTTCTCGAATTTACTAATAACATTCTATTTTGACCTGGATTCACTCTAAACTTAAATCATTGGACAAAAGGTCCCAAAAGACTAACTAGATAAACGGGTCTTTAAGACACCACCCCCTTCCACTCATGATCTTTCTATTCTACAATTCCCTCAAGGGGAAGGGTTGAGTCTAAATTTTCTTGGGTGGAGGAGGATTAGACAGGAGCCCCTATACTGATTTCCTCCCGCCAAGAGCGAACGAGAGATCTTAGCGGAACACGGCTTGCAACGTCACGGCAGCCCCCGTAGACCTTACAATTCCCCCTTTTCATTCTCCAAACTAAAGAGAAGCCCCTCTATTAATTTGGAGAATGCCTAGTCGATCCTTCACTTCAAGGTTTCCGGATCCATTTCGTAAGTCTTGGGAGAGGAGCCCCTCTACCCAAACCACACGCTCTCTCGGCGTCGAGTCTGCTCGTTGGTGAAGAGGGATGTGGTGGAAGCCCCCACACGCATTTCCTCCTTCAGCAATCTTCTGGACGAGAAGTACTATCACCGAGCAGCCTGGCCCGGGACCGAGGAGCGCCTTGAGTCCCATCCGCCAAACGAATGAAGATTCGGCAGCGAGCGCCGACTAATACGCCTCGCTTCCCTCGCCGGCGATGCGTTTTACTGGTAGAGAGCGATACCTGTGAGTAGGGAACGATATCCAGCGAGTGGGGAGAGGTGCCATGCGAGCCGCTTATGCTGCGCTATAGCGACAATATAATAAACATATGTAACTATTTTCTATATCGTTACAATTTTTTTACACTTTTTTTAAAATATACAAAAAAAGTTAACGCATCACGTATACATCATCACAAGTAAATTGTCAACAATTATTATTAATACCTTCAGAAACAAAAATATATATATATATAATTAAATTTAAGTCTAATAAGCGACATTTCACAAAAACGAAGTCTTTATGCAACGACGATAATATAAATTTATAAATATTATTTAAACATAAAATCAATGATCATATGAAAATGGGCGTATATTTTTTTCCTAGGAAAAAAATAAAGCATGGGCCAGATCTTTATTTTTTTCTTAGGACAAAAATAGAGGCGAATTTCATATGTTCGAATAAATGAACGACTTTCAATGCCTGTCTTCAGGTGTTTAAAAGCGCCTTTTTTGTGCATGTGGATCAAAAAAGCGGTCTGATTTAAAATGTTTATTTTTACAAATATATTTTAAAAAATTATTTATGCTTAATAAATTTATTTTTAGTCAAATAAATTAAAAATAATTATTTTTAGGATATAAAATGTACGTATTGAATTATTACTTACATATTTATATAAATATATGTAAAAAAAGAAATTGTAGTAAAACATTAAAAAAAAATTATTTATTATTTGAAAATGAAAGACTCTCAAATTGCACAACATTTAATATAAAAAAATAGCAAATTTGATTTCTTGAACTTCGACTATGTTTATGTTAAAATTCGTGCCCGTTGATTTATATCTTGGTCAAACTTAAATTTTCATTTGTTAATAACCTTTACAAGGGAAAAAGTTTTGGTGATATTGAATACGAATAGTTGTTTAAGTGAGATATTTACTCTCCAAATAATGGGTATTCATCAGATTGAAAGTTTATTAACTAGATTTATGGTGAAAAAATTAATTTTTTCGATTTATGGAAGTTCAGGAAAAAATAGACTACACTATTTTCTACTAAATGACGACGTTTCGGTTCTTTTTCTAGAGCTTCCATGAATCCAAAAAATTAATTTCTTGTAAAAATAATGGAAGAACAAAATAATACTAAAATAGATTTATTATCTATATCATATTATAAACTTAAATTTTAACAAATAACTTTAGATGTAGACTTGCATCCGATTTTAACGGGGAGTAGGCAAACGTAAATTTAATTGCAAAAAAAATTTTTTTTAAACATTGTAATCGCGCTAAACGTAAAGGACATGTTCTCACTGCTGATGAATAACTCAAAAGTTGTGTAAGAGCTGAGACGTCAAAAATCTTTAGAGAGTACGAGGAGTTGAAAATGATATAAAAAACGCTGAAATAACTTTATCATCTCTTATTGCATCTCATAACATACTAGTTCAAATGATTGACACAGTCTTTCGCGTTTTAAAAAATATTTTTAAAGATTAAAAAATTGCAAATGGAATTCATTTAAACCGGACAAAATGTACTTAAATTATCAAAAATGTTTTAAATAAGCGGGAAGAGAAAAAACTAGTATGGTAAAGACTGTTCAGCAGAGAAAATTTATGATGCTTTTAAACAACGTTTGATTCAAAAGAGTATTGCTTAAAAAAATATTGCCAGTGTCGCATGTGATAATGCTTCTGTTATGGTCGGTTGTAAAAATTCTTTTCTCACTAGATTAAAACCAGAGGTCCCGGCTATTACTTTGATGAAGTGCATTTTTCTTTCTTCAAATTTAATTGCCAAAGCAGTTTGTGCTAGTTGTTTAACAGACTACTGCACTAAATTAATAACGATTGTTTCAAACTATTTCTCGAAAAGTCCAAAACGTGTTGCTCACTTCTGAAAAAATTTAAGAATTTTATTCCCATAACGTAAAGAAAATTTTTTAATTTGGAGGCACAAGATGGCTTTCTCATCAACATCCCTGAGAAAAATGGATTTTTACCCGTAACATCTAGATGTTTACGCGTAACATATTTATCAATCAACAGAAGGACAGCTATCTAGATATTAAAGGTTAGTATCGAGATGTTAACCGTTAACATCTAGCATCTAATTTTTAACATCCAGATATTAAAGTTTAATATCCAGATGTTCAGCGCTCATATCTTTCTTTTAATATCTACTTTTAAATATTCAGTTTTTGACGTAAAATGCAAAGCTGAAAAGGCGAAGTTAAAAAAGAAAAATATTAATAAACCAGAAACAAATAACGTTCATAAAGAAGAAGAGATTTTGGATTTTCTTAACAACGACACAGTAAAAGCACACATGCTTTTTTTGAAATACTCTTTATATTATTTTAATAAGTTTAACGCTGAATTTCAGGCAGGCAAAACTTTAATTCATGAAATTTCTAAACGCAGTGAGAAATTTTTTGGGAAATTGGTCGAAATTTTTTAAAACCTGATGTCTTTTTAAAACGAACTTGAGAGATTAAAGCTGATGACGCAGTTAATTAACTAGAATTACAAAATATTTTTCTAGGAGATGAATGCGAAAAGCTTATGAAGAATATGAACCCTTCTTCCGTAATACCGATCAGTAAATTTGTTTAAATTTTTACATAACAGCAGCACTAGATATTTAGAGAATACTTCCTTTGAACGATAGTTTGTTATCGAAATTTACTTTTCTACGTCCCTGAGGTTACAATGGACACGAAAGCTAGAATTGCAATTTCTGATTAAACTGATTTAGCCTCGTTCTTTGGATTTTCTTTGGATTTTGACGATTTAGATCAAAAATGTAAAGTTTAACGGGAATTATTTACAGATAGCAAAGACCAAGCACATGATGTTGTGTAATTTTGGTCTAATATAATTGATCTTGGGTTTGCAGCATTCCAATGCAGACACAGAACGATTATTATTTTCCTTTTTGACAGACATGAAATCAAAGAAACGAAATAAACTGGAAAATTCTCTTTTAAGTTCAATGTGTGGATTTCGTATTAGCTTCCAAACGCGAGGTCTGGATTGTACCACTTTCAAATTTGATAAAAGACATCATGAACTTTTGAAGTCTAAAAATTTATATTCAGATTAAAAAGAAGATGCTGCGAAAAAAATTAAATGTTTGATTAAATTTCACAACCGATTTTAAATTTTTATCAAAAATAACGTGTACATGTTTGGAAATTATTTGTTTTTTTGATATTCTATATTTCTTGCTCCTCCGAGCAAAAATAAAAACACTTTCGCGGTATGCGCCTAAAAACTCCTCTCTGACGTTGGTTGTCTAAAACAACCACAGTGTTTTTTGGTTAAATGAAACATTAAAATGTTTCAATTAAAATCAAAACAGCAATTAAAATAGACTAACTTTAGTATGCACCAATCTATACAATATTGTATTGAGATTTTGAATTTTTTAAGTTTCTGAAAATCTAGAAATTACTTTTCTGAAAAAATTGGAAAAACAAACGTTAGAGAGGAGTTTTTAGGCGTATAACGCGAGAGTGATTTTTTTTACTCTGAGGTACCGAATTATTAATGTTATTTTCTTAAAGTTTTCACAGGTGTATTTAAGCAATCAATGTCTAGGATCAAAGGATTTATGTTTATTTTTTTTAAAGAATATATTATTTAAAACAAAATCTTTTTCGTGTAAATATTGTTAAATTTACAAAATTTGAAAAAACTGTTGGTATTTTAAAAAAATGTATTTAATTTTATCTTTTTAATTTATTAACAGTATTAAATTGTTATTTAAATCATTGTTAATTTCAAAATAATATATGAAGAATTAAAATATCCCATACGCAAGTTCATTTTTTATTTTTTATATACAACAATATTTATATTCACATTTCATAGATTATATATTTATGTATTATTTTTTTAAACGATTCTTTCTTCTTATGTCGTGTAATTTTTTTTTTTAATTAAAATAATAAAACAGAATTTTTTATTTTTTATATTTTTACGGTGATAAGGGGTCTTCCATAAAGCACGTAGCCCACTTTTTGGGAGATTTAACACCCCCCCCCCCCCTCCTATGTAGCACACTATTTCATACATTAGCGCCATTTTTAGGGTTCCGTACACAAAGTGTCCA